>RPFO01000104.1:1432154-1638596 GCA_009746045.1 Mesostigma viride | reverse complement strand
CTGATTCTACCTTCCAAAATTCTAATTATGCGCCATGGATCAGTTTTGAAATGTAGAACGAGGCCTACGTGGAGGGCATGACATCAGTCCAGCTGGCACCGCCGCGCACCCATGACCGAGGGACACGCCGTCACGTGCATGTAATGCAATGTTTGGAGACGACGGGCATGCATGCATGGTTAATTTTGGCGGCGAATATTTTTTTTCCGCGCCCAAAAAAATTCCGCGGTACCCTCCGTACGTGAAAAGTGGTGTGCACGGTGCGCGCACCCCTTGCGGAAGTGGCCATGGCGACTGCTTTTAGACGAAACGACAAATCTGCTCGCGGAAAGCAGAAAAAATGCTCGATTCTTGAGAAAATTAGTACTGATTCTAATTTATGGTGGGGATAGTTGCGATCTATAATGTCGCGGGCTCTTTTTTCTTTACCATCGCAGGGGGGGTCCGGCCTGAATTTCTGTCGGATGAATAAAGTTAATTGATGCCTGCAGGTGTGATTGTCGATTGTGCCAGTTTTGATGGTCCTAATGGAAGCTAGTTTAATGATGTTTCTAAAGCCGGTAAAAATTCCCGCTGCTATCTTTACCTTTCCCGTCATTTGCGGTAAGATAACATTAGGCCTGCGCCATGCGCGCCCGACCTCTCCATGAAAGGGTGGCCTTTTCTTGTGCGCCTGGGCACGAATAAATTGCCGTTATGGTACGTTCTTGTATTAAACGTCCTAAGATAGCGCTTTCCTGCTTTCTTACCTCTGTGAGCGTAAGCTTTTTGCCTTCTTTCGGCCAGATGCAGCCATGAAGTTGCGGGTCCTGGCGCTGCATCGCTGGATTCCTGGATGTTTTTAAGCAAGTTCGTCTGTGACGTGGCTGGCTTGCTGCAGCGCGTGGCCCACAACCTGTCGGGAAGGTGTAATGCTTTTATTTCCATGCTTCTCTGAAATTTCTTTTGCTTTATAGACAGTTGTGTTCGAGGAAATTCACGCGGTCTTCCTAAGCAGCGGCATCATTTTCCCCAGACACTACGAGCTGGCACCTGTCTCCTAAAGAGAGCGGCTCGTGCTTTTAGAAAGGAGGCAGTGTGCATTTTGCGGGACACAATGCTTTGGTGGCACATGCGTCAGGTAGGCTGTTCCCAATGGTCTCTTCACCTTTCCCACTGAGTAAATGTTAGCATTTGTCATGCTAACCAGAGCAGCTAGCCACAGGTTGGCTGGATAAAAAGTCAGCTTATTTTCTCTTTATATACTGCGTGTGTGGTCCTCCACGTGTCCGGCTTGTTGGGCATTTTGGAAGAGGGGTTTATAATGTTTGTTGGGGTGGAACAACTTGGTTGTTGGCACAAAATCACACATTATTAGCCTGAGATAGGCATTGACATATGCTGCTCAGGCTTGTCGTCCTACCAGCCTTGTTGTTAAGGGTAGACTCACAAGGCTGCTGTGCCGATGGCAGGGGTGGGGCGTGCTAGCCCCCCCCCACACCCACGCATGCATGCTAGCCCACCCCCACACCCACGCATGCATGCTAGCCCCGGCCCCGGCCCCCCACACCCACGCATGCATGCTAGCCCCCCCCCACACCCACGCATGCATGCTAGCCCACACTCACACCCACGCATGCATGCTAGCCCACCCCACACCCACGCATGCATGCTAGCCCCCCCACACACCCACGCATGCATGCCAGCCCCCCCACACACCCACGCATGCATGACCGCCCCCCCCCACACGCCACGCATGCATGCTAGCCCACCCCCACACCCACGCATGCATGCTAGCCCCCCCACACACCCACGCATGGATGCCAGCCCCACACACACCCACGCATGCATGACAGCCCCCCCACACACCCACGCATGCATGCTAGCCCCCCACACACACCCACGCATGCATGCCAGCCCCCATACACACCCACGCATGCATGCCAGCCCCCCCCCACACTTACGCATGCATGCTAGCCCCCACACACACCCACGCATGCATGCCAGCCCCCCCCACACCCACGCATGCATGCCAGCCCCCCCCACACTTACGCATGCATGCTAGCCCCCCACACACACCCACGCATGCATGCCAGCCCCCCCCCACACCCACGCATGCAGGCTAGCCCAACCCCCACCCACGCATGCATGCCAGCCCACCCCCACACCCACACGTGCATGCCAGCCCACCCCCACACCCACGCATGCATGCCAGCCCACCCCCACACCCACGCGTGCATGCCAGCCCACCCCTAGCTTGAGCGTGCTTGTAAAGTTTTGCATGGTTTATTAAAATGAGTGGAATATGTATTTATTGCATTAAATGTTAATTTATTGATCATGAATGAAAATGGTCAACATTGCCGAAGTGCCCCTAAATTGCTCAATATTGTGTGCTCAAGAATTCAATGAGGATTGTCATCATGGAAACCCGCACAAATTCACGATTCCGGGCATGCATGTGAAAGTATCAAGAACAATTTTCAATTAAGAATGGTATCTCATTGTTCCATGAATCAATATGACTCCATGTACGTAGACAAGCCATGATGACCCCATGGGAGCCTAAATCCTCACATTAAATACATAAATGCCACCCATGTACGTAGACGGGCCATGATGACACCAATGGAGCCTGAATCCTCATCATTAATTACATAAATGCCACCATGTACATAGACAAGCCATGATGACACCATGGGAGCCTGAATCCTCATCATTAAATACATAAATGCCAACCATGTACGTAGGCCAGCCATGATGGACACTATGGGAGCCTGAATCCTCATCATTAATTTCATACATGCCAACAACACGTAGACGGGCCATAATGACACCACGGGAGCCTGAATCCTCATCATTTATTTTATGAGACATCCATGTACGTAGGCCAGCCATGATGACACCATGGGAGCCTGAATCCTCCACATTTTTTTTCTGAGACATCCATGTACGTAGGCCAGCCATGATGACACCATGGGAGCCTGAATCCTCATCATTAAATACATACATGCCATCCATGTACGTAGACAGGCCATGATGACACCATGGGAGCCTGAATCCTCATCATTAATTACATAAATGCCAACCATGTACGTAGACGGGCCATGATGACACCATGGAGCCTGAATCCTCATCATTTTTTTTATGAGACATCCATGTACGTAGGCCAGCCATGATGACACCAATGGAGCCTGAATCCTCATCATTAATTACATACATAAATGCCATGATCATCAATGACCCCATGGGAGCCTGAATCCTCATCATTAATACATAAATGCCACGGTCCATGTACGTAGACGGGCCATGATGACACCAATGGAGCCTGAATCCTCATCATTAATACATAAATGCCAACCATGTACATACACGGGCAATGATGACACCATGGGAGCCTGAACCTCATCATTAATTACATAAATGCCAACCATGTACGTTAGACAAGCCATGATGACACCATGGGAGCCTGAATCCTCATCATTTACTATTCCTTGACATCCATGTACGTAGACGGGCCATGATGACACCATGGGAGCCTGAATCCTCATCATTAATTACATGGATGGCATTTATGTATTTAATGATGAGGATTCAGGCTCCCATGGTGTCTCCATGGCTGGCCTACGTACATGGATGTCAAGGAATAGTAAATGATGAGGATTCAGGCTCCCATGGTGTCATCATGGCCTGTCTACGTACATGGATGGCATGTATGTAATTAATGATGAGATTCAGGCTCCCATGGTGTCATCATGCTTGTCTACGTACATGGTTGGCATTATGTAATTAACGAGGAGGATTCAGGCTCCATTGGTGTCATCATGGCTGGCCTACGTACATGGATGTCAAGAATAGTAAATGATGAGGATTCAGGCTCCCATGGTGTCATCATGGCTTGTCTACGTACATGGTTGGCATTTATGTAATTAATGAGGAGGATTCAGGCTCCCATGGGTCATCATGGCCCGTCTACGTACATGGATGGCATTTATGTAATTAATGATGAATTCAGGCTCCCATGGGTCATCATGGCTTGTCTACGTACATGGTTGGCATTATGTAATTAATGAGGAGGATTCAGGCTCCCATGGTGTCTCCATGGCTGGCCTACGTACATGGATGTCAAGGAATAGTAAATGATGAGGATTCAGGCTCCCATGGTGTCATCATGGCCTGTCTACGTACATGGATGGCATGTATGTAATTAATGATGAGGATTCAGGCTCCCATGGGGTCATCATGGCTTGTCTACGTACATGGATGCATGTATGTAATTAATGATGAGGATTCAGGCTCCATTGGTGTCATCATGGCTGGCTACGTATATGTACATGGATGTCAAAGAAAAAAAAAAATGATGAGGATTCAGGCTCCCATGGTGTCATCATTGCCCGTGTATGTACATGGTTGCCATTTATGTAATTAATGATGAGGATTCAGGCTCCATTGGTGTCATCATTGCCCGTGTATGTACATGGTTGGCATTTATGTATGTAATTAATGATGAGGATTCAGGCTCCATGGTGTCATCATGGCTGGCCTACGTATGTACATGGATGTCAAAGAAAAAAAAATGATGAGGATTCAGGCTCCATGGTGTCATCATGGCCCGTCTACGTACATGGATGTCAAGGAATAGTAAATGATGAGGATTCAGGCTCCCATGTGTAGATGTCATGGCCTGTCTACGTACATGGATGGCATGTATGTAATTAATGATGAGAATTCAGGCTCCATTGGTGTCATCATGGCTGGCCTACGTATGTACATGGATGTCAAAGAAAAAAAAATGATGAGGATTCAGGCTCCCATGGTGTCATCATGGCCCGTCTACGTACATGGATGTCAAGGAATAGTAAATGATGAGGATTCAGGCTCCCATGGTGTCATCATGGCCTGTCTACGTACATGGATGGCATGTATGTATTTAATGATGAGGATTCAGGCTCCCATGGTGTCATCATGGCGGCCTACGTACATGGATGTCTCAGAAAAAAAATGATGAGGATTCAGGCTCCCATGGTGTCATCATGGCTGGCCTACGTACATGGATGTCAAGAAAAAAAAATGATGAGGATTCAGGCTCCCGTGGTGTCATTATGGCCCGTCTACGTGTTGTTGGCATGTATGAAATAATGATGAGGATTCAGGCTCCCATAGTGTCATCATGGCTGGCCTACGTACATGGTTGGCATTTATGTAATTAATGATGAGGATTCAGGCTCCCATGGTGTCATCATTGCCCGTGTATGTACATGGTTGGCATTTATGTAATTAATGATGAGGATTCAGGCTCCATTGGTGTCATCATGGCCCGTCTACGTACATGGACCGTGGCATTTATGTATTTAATGATGAGGATTCAGGCTCCCATGGGTCATTGATGATCATGGCATTTATGTATGTAATTAATGATGAGGATTCAGGCTCCATTGGTGTCATCATGGCTGGCCTACGTATGTACATGGATGTCAAAGAAAAAAAAATGATGAGGATTCAGGCTCCCATGGTGTCATCATGGCCCGTCTACGTACTGGATGTCAAGGAATAGTAAATGAGGAGGATTCAGGCTCCCATGGTGTCATCATGGCCCGTGTACGTACATGGATGGCATGTATGTAATTAATGAGGAGGATTCAGGCTCCCATGGTGTCATCATGGCTGGCCTACGTACATGGATGTCAAAGAAAAAGAAATGAGGAGGATTCAGGCTCCCATGGTGTCATCATGGCTGGCCTACGTACATGGTTGGCATTTATGTAATTAATGATGAGGATTCAGGCTCCCATGGTGTCTCCATGGCTGGCCTACGTACATGGATGTCAAGGAATAGTAAATGAGGAGGATTCAGGCTCCCATGGTGTCATCATGGCCCGTGTACGTACATGGATGGCATGTATGTAATTAATGAGGAGGATTCAGGCTCCCATGGTGTCATCATGGCTGGCCTACGTACATGGATGTCAAAGAAAAAGAAATGATGAGGATTCAGGCTCCCATGGTGTCATCATGGCTGGCCTACGTACATGGATCTCATAAAATAAATGATGAGGATTCAGGCTCCCATGGTGTCATCATGGCTTGTCTACCTACATTGTTGGCATGTATGTAATTAATGATGAGGATTCAGGCTCCCATGGTGTCTCCATGGCTGGCCTACGTACATGAATGGCATTTATGTAATTAATGATGAGGATTCAGGCTCCCATGGTGTCATCATGGCCCGTCTACGTACATGGATGGCATTTATGTAATTAATGATGAGGATTCAGGCTCCCATGGTGTCATCATGGCTTGTCTACGTACATGGTTGGCATTTATGTAATTAATGAGGAGGATTCAGGCTCCCATGGTGTCATCATGGCCCGTCTACTTACATGGATGGCATTTATGTAATTAATGATGAGGATTCAGGCTCCCATGGGTCATCATGGCTTGTCTACGTACATGGTTGGCATTTATGTAATTAATGAGGAGGATTCAGGCTCCCATGTGTCTCCATGGCTGGCCTACGTACATGGATGTCAAGGAATAGTAAATGATGAGGATTCAGGCTCCCATGGTGTCATCATGGCTTGTCTACCTACATGGTTGGCATTTATGTCACCTGAATCCTCTCATTAAGAAAATGAAGAGGATTCAGGCTCCATTGGTGTCATCATGGCTGGCCTACGTACATGGATGTCAAGGAATAGTAAATGATGAGGATTCAGGCTCCCATGGTGTCATCATGGCCCGTCTACGTACATGGATGTCAAGGAATAGTAAATGATGAGGATTCAGGCTCCCATGGGGTCATCATGGCTTGTCTACGTACATGGTTGGCATTTATGTAATTAACGAGGAGGATTCAGGCTCCATTGGTGTCATCATGGCTGGCCTACGTACATGGATGTCAAGGAATAGTAAATGATGAGGATTCAGGCTCCCATGGTGTCATCATGGCTTGTCTACGTACATGGTTGGCATTTATGTAATTAATGAGGAGGATTCAGGCTCCCATGGTGTCTCCATGGCTGGCCTACGTACATGGATGTCAAGGAATAGTAAATGATGAGGATTCAGGCTCCCATGGTGTCATCATGGCCTGTCTACGTACATGGATGGCATGTATGTAATTAATGATGAGG
The DNA here is from genome assembly GCA_009746045.1 of Mesostigma viride. NCBI lineage: Eukaryota > Viridiplantae > Streptophyta > Mesostigmatophyceae > Mesostigmatales > Mesostigmataceae > Mesostigma > Mesostigma viride. Next base: position 1,631,484 of record RPFO01000104.1, on the reverse strand, counting down.
ATTCAGGCTCCCATGGTGTCATCATGGCTTGTCTACGTACATGGTTGGCATTTATGTAATTAATGAGGAGGATTCAGGCTCCCATGGTGTCATCATGGCTTGTCTACGTACATGGTTGGCATTTATGTAATTAATGATGAGGATTCAGGCTCCCATGGTGTCTCCATGGCTGGCCTACGTACATGGATGTCAAGGAATAGTAAATGATAAGGATTCAGGCTCCCATGGTGTCATCATGGCCCGTCTACGTACATGGATGGCATTTATGTAATTAATGATGAGGATTCAGGCTCCCATGGTGTCATCATGGCTTGTCTACGTACATGGTTGGCATTTATGTAATTAATGAGGAGGATTCAGGCTCCCATGGTGTCTCCATGGCTGGCCTACGTACATGGATGTCAAGGAATAGTAAATGATGAGGATTCAGGCTCCCATGGTGTCATCATGGCCTGTCTACGTACATGGATGGCATGTATGTAATTAATGATGAGGATTCAGGCTCCCATGGTGTCATCATGGCTTGTCTACCTACATTGTTGGCATGTATGTAATTAATGATGAGGATTCAGGCTCCCATGGTGTCTCCATGGCTGGCCTACGTACATGAATGGCATTTATGTAATTAATGATGAGGATTCAGGCTCCCATGGTGTCATCATGGCCCGTCTACGTACATGGATGGCATTTATGTAATTAATGATGAGGATTCAGGCTCCCATGGTGTCTCCATGGCTGGCCTACGTACATGAATGGCATTTATGTAATTAATGATGAGGATTCAGGCTCCCATGGTGTCATCATGGCCCGTCTACGTACATGGATGGCATTTATGTAATTAATGAGGAGGATTCAGGCTCCCATGGTGTCATCATGGCTTGTCTACGTACATGGTTGGCATTTATGTAATTAATGAGGAGGATTCAGGCTCCCATGGTGTCATCATGGCCCGTCTACTTACATGGATGGCATTTATGTAATTAATGATGAGGATTCAGGCTCCCATGGGTCATCATGGCTTGTCTACGTACATGGTTGGCATTTATGTAATTAATGGAGGATTCAGGCTCCCATGGTGTCTCCATGGCTGGCCTACGTACATGGATGTCAAGGAATAGTAAATGATGAGGATTCAGGCTCCCATGGTGTCATCATGGCGTCTACGTACATGGTTGGCATTTATGTCACCTGAATCCTCTCATTAGAAAATGAAGAGGATTCAGGCTCCATGGTGTCATCATGGCTGCCTACGTACATGGATGTCAAGGAATAGTAAATGATGAGGATTCAGGCTCCCATGGTGTCATCATGGCGTCTACGTACATGGATGTCAAGGAATAGTAAATGATGAGGATTCAGGCTCCCATGGTGTCATCATGGCTGTCTACGTACATGGATGGCATTATGTAATTAATGATGAGGATTCAGGCTCCATGGTGTCATCATGGCTGCCTACGTACATGGATGTCAAGGAATAAAATGATGAGGATTCAGGCTCCCATGGTGTCATCATGGCTTGTCTACGTACATGGTTGGCATTTATGTAATTAATGAGGAGGATTCAGGCTCCCATGGTGTCTCATGGCTGGCCTACGTACATGGATGTCAAGGAATAGTAAATGATGAGGATTCAGGCTCCCATGGTGTCATCATGGCCTGTCTACGTACATGGATGGCATGTATGTAATTAATGATGAGGATTCAGGCTCCCATGGTGTCATCATGGCTGTCTACGTACATGGTTGGCATTTATGTAATTAATGATGAGGATTCAGGCTCCCATGGTGTCATCATGGCTTGTCTACGTACATGGTTGGCATTTATGTAATTAATGATGAGGATTCAGGCTCCCATGGTGTCTCCATGGCTGGCCTACGTACATGGATGTCAAGGAATAGTAAATGATGAGGATTCAGGCTCCCATGGTGTCATCATGGCCGTCTACGTACATGGATGGCATTTATGTAATTAATGATGAGGATTCAGGCTCCCATGGTGTCATCATGGCTTGTCTACGTACATGGTTGGCATTTATGTAATTAATGAGGAGGATTCAGGCTCCCATGGTGTCATCATGGCTGTCTACGTACATGGATGCAATGTAGTAATGATGAGGATTCAGGCTCCCATGGTGTCATCATGGCGTCTACGTACATGGATGGCATTATGTAATTAATGATGAGGATTCAGGCTCCCATGGTGTCATCATGGTGTCTACGTACATGGTTGGCATTTATGTAATTAATGAGGAGGATTCAGGCTCCCATGGTGTCATCATGGCTGTCTACGTACATGGTTGGCATTTATGTAATTAATGATGAGGATTCAGGCTCCCATGGTGTCCATGGCTGGCCTACGTACATGGATGTCAAGAATAGTAAATGATGAGGATTCAGGCTCCCATGGTGTCATCATGGCCGTGTACGTACATGGATGGCATGTATGTAATTAATGATGAGGATTCAGGCTCCCATGGTGTCATCATGGCTGGCCTACGTACATGGATGTCAAGAAAGAAATGATGAGGATTCAGGCTCCCATGGTGTCATCATGGCTGGTCTACGTACATGGATGTCATAAATTAATGATGAGGATTCAGGCTCCCATGGTGTCATCATGGCTTGTCTACGTACATTGGCATGTATGTAATTAATGATGAGGATTCAGGCTCCCATGGTGTCCATGGCTGGCCTACGTACATGGATGGCATTTATGTAATTAATGATGAGGATTCAGGCTCCCATGGTGTCATCATGGCCCGTCTACGTACATGGATGGCATTTATGTAATTAATGATGAGGATTCAGGCTCCCATGGTGTCATCATGGCTGCCTACGTACATGGTTGCATATGTAAAATGATGAGGATTCAGGCTCCCATGGTGTCATCATGGCCGTCTACGTACATGGATGGCATTTATGTAATTAATGATGAGGATTCAGGCTCCCATGGGTCATCATGGCTTGTCTACGTACATGGTTGGCATTTATGTAATTAATGAGGAGGATTCAGGCTCCCATGGTGTCTCATGGCTGGCCTACGTACATGGATGTCAATGAATAGTAAATGATGAGGATTCAGGCTCCCATGGTGTCATCATGGCCCGTCTACGTACATGGATGGCATTTATGTAATTAATGATGAGGATTCAGGCTCCCATGGTGTCATCATGGCTTGTCTACGTACATGGTTGGCATTTATGTAATTAATGAGGAGGATTCAGGCTCCCATGGTGTCATCATGGCCTACGTACATGGATTGGAATATGTAAATGATGAGGATTCAGGCTCCCATGGTGTCATCATGGCTGCCTACGTACATGGATGCATGTATGTAAAATGATGAGGATTCAGGCTCCCATGGTGTCATCATGGCTGTCTACGTACATGGATGGCATTATGTAATTAATGAGGAGGATTCAGGCTCCCATGGTGTCATCATGGCTGTCTACGTACATGGTTGGCATTATGTAATTAATGATGAGGATTCAGGCTCCCATGGTGTCATCATGGCTGGCCTACGTACATGGATGTCAAGGAATAGTAAATGATGAGGATTCAGGCTCCCATGGTGTCATCATGGCCCGTGTACGTACATGGTTGGCATGTATGTAATTAATGATGAGGATTCAGGCTCCCATGGTGTCATCATGGCTGGCCTACGTACATGGATGCAATGTAAAATGATGAGGATTCAGGCTCCCATGGTGTCATCATGGCTGGCCTACGTACATGGATGTCATTAAATTAAATGATGAGGATTCAGGCTCCCATGGTGTCATCATGGCTTGTCTACGTACATGGTTGGCATTATGTAATTAATGATGAGGATTCAGGCTCCCATGGTGTCATCATGGCCTACGTACATGGATGGCATTTATGTAATTAATGAGGAGGATTCAGGCTCCCATGGTGTCATCATGGCCCGTCTACGTACATGGATGGCATTATGTAATTAATGATGAGGATTCAGGCTCCCATGGTGTCATCATGGCTGCCTACGTACATGGTTGGCATTAGTAATTAATGATGAGGATTCAGGCTCCCATGGTGTCATCATGGCGTCTACGTACATGGATGGCATTTATGTAATTAATGATGAGGATTCAGGCTCCCATGGTGTCATCATGGCTTGTCTACGTACATGTTGGCATTATGTAATTAATGATGAGGATTCAGGCTCCCATGGTGTCTCCATGGCTGGCCTACGTACATGGATGCAAGGAATAGTAAATGATGAGGATTCAGGCTCCCATGGTGTCATCATGGCCCGTCTACGTACATGGATGGCATTTATGTAATTAATGATGAGGATTCAGGCTCCCATGGTGTCATCATGGCTTGTCTACGTACATGGTTGGCATTTATGTAATTAATGAGGAGGATTCAGGCTCCCATGGTGTCATCATGGCGCCTACGTACATGGATGTCAAGAATAGTAAATGATGAGGATTCAGGCTCCCATGGTGTCATCATGGCTTGTCTACGTACATGGTTGGCATTTATGTAATTAATGAGGAGGATTCAGGCTCCCATGGTGTCATCATGGCTGTACGTACATGGCAATGTATGTAATTAATGATGAGGATTCAGGCTCCCATGGTGTCATCATGGCTGCCTACGTATGTACATGGATGTCAAAGAAAAAATGATGAGGATTCAGGCTCCCATGGTGTCATCATGGCGTCTACGTACATGGATGTCAAGGAATAGTAAATGATGAGGATTCAGGCTCCCATGGTGTCATCATGGCCTGTCTACGTACATGGATGCATGTATGTAAAATGATGAGGATTCAGGCTCCCATGGTGTCATCATGGCTGCCTACTACGTACATGGGCAAGAAAAAATGATGAGGATTCAGGCTCCCATGGTGTCATCATGGCGCCTACGTACATGGATGTCAAGGAATAGTAAATGATGAGGATTCAGGCTCCCATGGTGTCATCATGGCTGTCTACGTACATGGTTGGCATTTATGTATTAATGATGAGGATTCAGGCTCCCATGGTGTCATCATGGCTGGCCTACGTACATGGATGTCAGAAAAAAATGATGAGGATTCAGGCTCCCATGGTGTCATCATGGCTGTCTACGTACATGGATGGCAATGTAATTAATGATGAGGATTCAGGCTCCCATGGTGTCATCATGGCTTGTCTACGTTTGGCATTTATGTAATTAATGAGGAGGATTCAGGCTCCCATGGTGTCATCATGGCTTGTCTACGTACATGGTTGGCATTTATGTAATTAATGATGAGGATTCAGGCTCCCATGGTGTCTCATGGCTGGCCTACGTACATGGATGTCAAGGAATAGTAATGATAAGGATTCAGGCTCCCATGGTGTCATCATGGCCCGTCTACGTACATGGATGGCATTTATGTAATTAATGATGAGGATTCAGGCTCCCATGGGGTCATTGGCTTGTCATGGCATTTATTATGTAATTAATGAGGAGGATTCAGGCTCCATGGTGTCTCCATGGCTGGCCTACGTACATGGATGTCAAGGAATAAAATGATGAGGATTCAGGCTCCCATGGTGTCATCATGGCCGTCTACGTACATGGATGCATGAATAGTAAATGATGAGGATTCAGGCTCCCATGGTGTCATCATGGCTTGTCTACGTACATGGTTGGCATTTATGTAATTAATGAGGAGGATTCAGGCTCCCATGGTGTCATCATGGCTTGTCTACGTACATGGTTGCAATGTAAAATGATGAGGATTCAGGCTCCCATGGTGTCTCCATGGCTGGCCTACGTACATGGATGTCAAAAAGTAAATGATGAGGATTCAGGCTCCCATGGTGTCATCATGGCCCGTCTACGTACATTGGCATGTATGTAATTAATGGAGGATTCAGGCTCCCATGGTGTCATCATGGCTGGCCTACGTACATGGATGGCAAGTAAAATGATGAGGATTCAGGCTCCCATGGTGTCATCATGGCGTCTACGTACATGGATGGCATTTATAATAAATGATGAGGATTCAGGCTCCCATGGTGTCATCATGGCTTGTCTACTACATGTTGGCATTATGTAATTAATGATGAGGATTCAGGCTCCCATGGTGTCTCCATGGCTCTACGTACATGGATGGCATTTATGTAATTAATGATGAGGATTCAGGCTCCCATGGTGTCATCATGGCGTCTACGTACATGGATGGCATTTATGTAATTAATGATGAGGATTCAGGCTCCCATGGTGTCATCATGGCTGTCTACGTACATGGATGTCAAGGAATAGTAAATGATGAGGATTCAGGCTCCCATGGTGTCATCATGGCTTGTCTACTACATGGTTGGCATTTATGTAATTAATGAGAGGATTCAGGCTCCCATGGTGTCATCATGGCTTGTCTACGTACATGGATTCAAGTAATTAATGATGAGGATTCAGGCTCCCATGGTGTCATCATGGCCTACGTACATGGATGTCAAGGAATAGTAAATGATGAGGATTCAGGCTCCCATGGTGTCATCATGGCGTCTACGTACATGGATGGCATTTATGTAATTAATGATGAGGATTCAGGCTCCCATGGTGTCATCATGGCTGTCTACGTACATGGATGTCAAGGAATAGTAAATGATGAGGATTCAGGCTCCCATGGTGTCATCATGGCTGTCTACGTACATGGATGGCATTATGTAATTAATGATGAGGATTCAGGCTCCCATGGTGTCATCATGGCTGTCTACGTACATGGATGTCAATGAATAGTAAATGATGAGGATTCAGGCTCCCATGGGTCATCATGGCTTGTCTACGTACATGGATGGCATGTATGTAATTAATGATGAGGATTCAGGCTCCATTGGTGTCATCATGGCTGGCCTACGTATGTACATGGATGTCAAAGAAAAAAAAAATGATGAGGATTCAGGCTCCCATGGTGTCATCATTGCCCGTGTATGTACATGGTTGGCATTTATGTAATTAATGATGAGGATTCAGGCTCCATTGGTGTCATCATTGCCCGTGTATGTACATGGTTGGCATTTATGTATGTAATTAATGATGAGGATTCAGGCTCCATTGGTGTCATCATGGCTGGCCTACGTATGTACATGGATGTCAAAGAAAAAAAATGATGAGGATTCAGGCTCCCATGGTGTCATCATGGCCCGTCTACGTACATGGATGTCAAGGAATAGTAAATGATGAGGATTCAGGCTCCCATGGTGTCAGATGTCATGGCCTGTCTACGTACATGGATGGCATGTATGTAATTAATGATGAGAATTCAGGCTCCATTGGTGTCATCATGGCTGGCCTACGTATGTACATGGATGTCAAAGAAAAAAAAATGATGAGGATTCAGGCTCCCATGGTGTCATCATGGCCCGTCTACGTACATGGATGTCAAGGAATAGTAAATGATGAGGATTCAGGCTCCCATGGTGTCATCATGGCCTGTCTACGTACATGGATGGCATGTATGTATTTAATGATGAGGATTCAGGCTCCCATGGTGTCATCATGGCTGGCCTACGTACATGGATGTCTCAGAAAAAAAATGATGAGGATTCAGGCTCCCATGGTGTCATCATGGCTGGCCTACGTACATGGATGTCAAAGAAAAAAAAATGATGAGGATTCAGGCTCCCGTGGTGTCATTATGGCCCGTCTACGTGTTGTTGGCATGTATGAAATGAATGATGAGGATTCAGGCTCCCATAGTGTCATCATGGCTGGCCTACGTACATGGTTGGCATTTATGTAATTAATGATGAGGATTCAGGCTCCCATGGTGTCATCATTGCCCGTGTATGTACATGGTTGGCATTTATGTAATTAATGATGAGGATTCAGGCTCCATTGGTGTCATCATGGCCCGTCTACGTACATGGACCGTGGCATTTATGTATTTAATGATGAGGATTCAGGCTCCCATGGGGTCATTGATGATCATGGCATTTATGTATGTAATTAATGATGAGGATTCAGGCTCCATTGGTGTCATCATGGCTGGCCTACGTATGTACATGGATGTCAAAGAAAAAAAAATGAAGAGGATTCAGGCTCCCATGGTGTCATCATGGCCCGTCTACGTACATGGATGTCAAGGAATAGTAAATGATGAGGATTCAGGCTCCCATGGTGTCAGATGTCATGGCCTGTCTACGTACATGGATGGCATGTATGTATTTAATGATGAGGATTCAGGCTCCCATGGTGTCATCATGGCTGGCCTACGTACATGGATGTCTCAGAAAAAAAATGATGAGGATTCAGGCTCCCATGGTGTCATCATGGCTGGCCTACGTACATGGATGTCTCAGAAAAAAAATGATGAGGATTCAGGCTCCCATGGTGTCATCATGGCTGGCCTACGTACATGGATGTCAAAAAAAATGATCAGGATTCAGGCTCCCGTGGTGTCATTATGGCCCGTCTACGTGTTGTTGGCATGTATGAAATTAATGATGAGGATTCAGGCTCCCACAGTGTCATCATGGCTGGCCTACGTACATGGTTGGCATTTATGTAATTAATGATGAGGATTCAGGCTCCCATGGTGTCATCATTGCCCGTGTATGTACATGGTTGGCATTTATGTAATTAATGATGAGGATTCAGGCTCCATTGGTGTCATCATGGCCCGTCTACGTACATGGGTGGCATTTATGTATTTAATGATGAGGATTCAGGCTCCCATGGGGTCATCATGGCTTGTCTACGTACATGGAGTCATATTGATTCATGGAACAATGAGATACCATTCTTAATTGAAAATTGTTCTTGATACTTTCACATGCATGCCCGGAATCGTGAATTTGTGCGGGTTTCCATGATGACAATCCTCATTGAATTCTTGAGCACACAATATTGAGCAATTTAGGGGCACTTCGGCAATGTTGACCATTTTCATTCATGATCAATAAAATTAACATTTAATGCAATAAATACATATTCCACTCATTTTAATAAACCATGCAAAAACTTTACAAGCACGCTCAAGCTAGGGGTGGGCTGGCATGCACGCGTGGGTGTGGGGGTGGGCTGGCATGCATGCGTGGGTGTGGGGGTGGGCTGGCATGCACGTGTGGGTGTGGGGGTGGGCTGGCATGCATGCGTGGGTGTGGGGTTGGGCTAGCCTGCATGCGTGGGTGTGGGGGGGGCTGGCATGCATGCGTGGGTGTGTGTGGGGGGCTAGCATGCATGCGTAAGTGTGGGGGGGGCTGGCATGCATGCGTGGGTGTGGGGGGGGCTGGCATGCATGCGTGGGTGTGTGTGGGGGGCTAGCATGCATGCGTAAGTGTGGGGGGGGCTGGCATGCATGCGTGGGTGTGTATGGGGGCTGGCATGCATGCGTGGGTGTGTGTGGGGGGCTAGCATGCATGCGTGGGTGTGTGGGGGGGCTGTCATGCATGCGTGGGTGTGTGTGGGGGCTGGCATCCATGCGTGGGTGTGTGGGGGGGCTAGCATGCATGCGTGGGTGTGGGGGTGGGCTAGCATGCATGCGTGGGTGTGGGGGGGGCGGTCATGCATGCGTGGGTGTGTGGGGGGCTGGCATGCATGCGTGGGTGTGTGGGGGGCTAGCATGCATGCGTGGGTGTGGGGGTGGGCTAGCATGCATGCGTGGGTGTGAGTGTGGGCTAGCATGCATGCGTGGGTGTGGGGGGGGCTAGCATGCATGCGTGGGTGTGGGGGGGCCGGGGCCGGGGCTAGCATGCATGCGTGGGTGTGGGGGTGGGCTAGCATGCATGCGTGGGTGTGGGGGGGGGCTAGCACGCCCCACCCCTCCATCGGCACAGCCAGCCTTGTGAGTCTACCCTTAACAACAAGGCTGGTAGGACGACACGCCTGAGCAGCATATGTCATGCCTATCTCAGGCTAATAATGTGTGATTTTGTGCCAACAACCAAGTTGTTCCACCCAACAACACATTATAAACCCTCTTCCAAAATGCCCAACAAGCCGGACACGTGGAGGACCACACACGCAGTATATAAAGAGAAAATAAGCTGACTTTTTATCCAGCCAACCTGTGGCTAGCTGCTCTGGTTAGCATGACAAATGCTAACATTTACTCAGTGGGAAAGGTGAAGAGACCATTGGAACAGCCTACCTGACGCATGTGCCACCAAAGCATTGTGTCCCGCAAAATGCACACTGCCTCCTTTCTAACAAGCACGAGCCGCTCTCTTTAGGAGACAGGTGCCAGCTCGTCAGTGTCTGGGGAAAATGATGCCGCTGCTTAGGAAGACCGCGTGAATTTCCTCGAACACAACTGTCTATAAAGCAAAAGAAATTTCAGAGAAGCATGGAAATAAAAGCATTACACCTTCCCGACAGGTTGCGGGCCACGCGCTGCAGAAAGCCAGCCACGTCACAGACGATTAACTAGCTAAAAGACACCCAGGAATCCAGCGATGCAGCGCCAGGACCCGCAACTTTCTGGCTGCATCTGGCCGGAAAGAAGGCAAAAAGCTTACGCTCAACGAGGTAAGAAAGCAGGAAAACGCAAGCTTAAGACGTTTAACACAAGAACGTACCATAACGGGCATTTATTCGTGCCCAGGCGCACAAGAAAGTCCACCCTTTCATGGAGTGGTTGGGCAGTACGCATCGCGCAGGGCTAATGTTATCTTACCGCAAAATGACGGGAAAGGTAAAGATAGCAGCGGGAATTTTTACGGCTTTAGAAACATCATTAAACTAGCTTTCCTTACGACCATCAAAACTGGCAACAATCGACAATCAACCCGGCAGGCATCCAATATACTTTATTCATCCCGACAGAAATTCAGGCCGGACCCCCCCTGCCGATGGCAAAGAAAAAAAGCCCGCGACATTATAGATCGCAACCATCCCGCCATAAATTAGAATCAGTAACTAATTTTCTCCAACAATCGAGCATTTCTGCTTTCCGCGTGCCAGATTTGTCACGTTTCGTCTAAAGGCAGTCGCCATGGCCCCTACCGCAAGGGGTGCGCGCACCATGCCGACATAGCTTTTGGGCCTCAATTTGCACCGAAATTTGGTCCGTACCGTCCAGCTCAGTCGGATTATGTATGTGGATCGGCCGTGTTGGTTGCATACGCAGGTATATTAATTCTTGCATTCGCCCCGGACCTTCCCCAGGACAGGTCAGGATATAACAATAATTCTTGCATTCGCCCCCGCCCTTTCCTATGGCCTGGTCAGGTTTGGGCGCGACGCCACTAGCGCGGCGCCCGCGACAGAGTGGCCAGGCTCGAGCACGTTTTCTGGATCCCAAGCACCGGATTGGACACTGTCCGAGGACTGGACAGGAATTGGCTGACCAATCGGATGCTTGCTCGTCGTCTCCAAAAACATATATAAAGAGCCAAATCGCGCGAACTACGCAAGGATCCTTTAAGCAGCGTTACTCTGCCGAAATGTCAACCTAGGCCGGTCAAGTGACGCCGAGGTGTTCACCGATAGTTCAGGTCAGCCACAGCGCGCCTTCGAATGTAGGCACGGTCGCATTTTTTTTTAGGAAATGTAGAATTGTTGTCGACCAGCTACCAACGCCCGACCGGACCCATACAACGGAAACATCAAGGCGATGTGATGTAGGTGTGTCTGATATGTCATTAATACACAGAGCATCGTGAATATAATATATAATATAAATTATATAATATACTATAATTAATATATAATTTTAATTTTATGTTAATTTTAATGTTATTTCATATAACATAATATAGCATAATATAATATAATATAATATAATATTATATAAAGTAGTATATAAAAAATTAAAATGTAAAAGAAAAATATCTACCTTATTGGGGTTTAATGTTCCTTTCCAGTTCAGCATAAGTACACTCTTGAGTGTGTGCAATGTTTGGTTATACGCCATTGTCTTAAAATAGCAACCAATGTAAACCTCCGTCCTAACCACATTTGGATACAATAAAGACATTGATGCCTGACACATAGCATTCATTGCTTGAAATACCATGCATATTTTGTGTCAATGTTCTGCAGACCACAGCTTCAAGTGGGCATACTTCGCTTTCCTCAATATAATGGCGACATGGCATTTGGTGAAAGTGGTGAGTGCCATGAAGTTGCGCCGGCCGTCGTTATCCATGACGAACTGAATGGGTTTCGTGCAAATCAAGTTTTTTGTTTTGGTGTTCCAGTTGCGCCGGCCGGCGTTTCCAATGGTATCTTGCGCGCACTTGCAAAAGCTTGCACGCTTATCAACATTTTGTGTTGGTAAACATTTTATCACCTCTGGGATTTCCGCCTTCACTACCTGAGTTGCTTCTTTGTGGTTTTCAAATGCAACCGAGTTACGCCGGCCGTCGTTACTCATGACAAATTGTAGGGGTTTTGTGCAAATCACTTTTGTATGGTTTATGTACATGCATCCAGTTGCGCCGGCCGGCGTTTCCAATGGTATCTTGCAGTTGCGCAATCAGGCCCCATTACCAAAAGTGTGTTTGTACATCTTTTTTACACCTGAAGGATTTCTGCCTGCATATCCTGAGTTGCTTCTTAATGGTTTTTAATTGCGCCCGAGTTACGCCGGCCGTCGTTATTAATGACAAACTGTATGTGTTTCATAAAATCACTTTTGTATGGTTTACATGTATCCAGTTGCGCCGGCCGGCGTTATTAATGACGCTTGTCGTTCTTGTTTGATGCCCATCGTTTTCGTCGTGTCTTTAATGGTGATTATTTATCATTACTCATCCTCAGGGCTTTCGGTGCCGCGGGATTAAGAGGCGAAAAAAATCAGCTGCCGTCTGACCAAAGTCTGATGGCGCGATCGGGGCGGGGGGCCGTTTCCGACGGTTCGCGTCCCTTGTCCAATGACGACCGGGAGCCTGCACTTCGCGGTCTCTGGAGCGACAAGTACATCGAGAACAAGGGGTACAAAATTGCCAATGACATCTTTCCTATCATGGCGGAACGCGTGAAAGCAAACAACCACAGGACGCCAGAGATGAGCGCGGAGGTTCTGTCTTGCGCAGCTTCAAGACTAAATGCCATGGTGGCGGAGAGCAACGGCATTAAGAAGAGGAAGAACTGTGACGGCGGGCTTCCTGAAAATTGGGCGGAATCTCTTCGGGATAACATCAAGAAGGCTTTTGGCGACTTGGGAACATCTGAGAAGGATCGTGGGCTTAGGTGGGCCTTGTGTGGACTTGTTACGAAGGCAATGGAGGGCGTCCCGGACAGGATTGTGGAGCGCGCGTTCGGGATTGACAGGCGCTTTGTCGCAACTGTTCGGGGTCACAGGGATGGAATGGAAGAAGGGGAGGACGACCTTTTGATGAGTGCGCCAGAGAGGAGGAGGAGGAAAGACGAGCTTCCGACGGAAGTCATTGCCCTGATACAAGCGTGCTGGAGGGATGATAACTTGACGCGGGCGTCTCCGAACATGAAGGATGTTCATTGTGAATGGACCAGAAAGGATTACAAACATACACTAGCGTTTTCGGAGGGTGCGCGCTACTATACTGTCTCCAAGTCGAAGATTTACGAAGTGTTCATTTCCCGCCATCCGGAGTTGAAGCCACCGCGGCGGATGGACAGTAGGGAGGGGGGGGGGGGAGGGAGAGGAGGGTGTGAGGGGGGGAAATCAGGTGATTTTGGAGACGGAGGCAGGGATGTCAATGCTACGCACGAATCAGAAGAGCACAGTTCATGTGGGATACACTACTTTTTGCAAGCATATGCCCGCATGCGTCAAGGGGCGGTGGAAAATGCGGAACTTGTGCGCATGCCAGCACCACACTACCATGCAGTCCATGGTTGGGGGGTTGGCCAAATTTCGTGCAACTTTTCATGCCAGATGCGAGTGCGGACCTGAATGCCACGCGTGCGATCATGGTAGCCAGCTCGACGTGGGGTCGTCCGTGCCCACATGTTCCATTTTCAAAGCCACTCACACGACAGAGTGGGTGAACAAGTTTACTTGTGAGGTGGAGGGGATGAGGGAGGGGGGAGGTTCGAGGTCGTCTGTGGGGTCGTCGCGGCCGCAGGTTCAGCCTTTTCAGGGCGAACTTGAGGATCTGCCCATGCATGGGAGGGTGCTGGACGACGAGGAAGGGGTGCCCGATCATGACCTGGGCGAGGAGTTGGGGGTTTGCTCGATCCGGCGTAAGGCTTGTGTGTTGGGCACTTGCCTGGCTCCCAAGTGTGGAATTCGGAACTTCATGTTATGCGAACGGGAGGAGGCTTCCAACCACCTGATTTCATGGACCAGATACGAGATGCAGGATGTGCCGCCGGGTGCGGTTCTTGGGCCAGAGGTAATTTTTAGTGGAGTGGTTGCGCCCCAAGGCGTTTCTTTTGCAATGTTTCCTGAAGTTCTTGGGCCAGAGGTAATTTTTAGTGGAGTGGTTGCGCCCCAAGGCGTTTCTTTTTCAATTTTTCCTGAGGTCCTGTCTTTTTTCTTTCTACAGGTCATTGGTGGGTCGAAGTTGATGTCTTTTCTGTATGTGCACACTGCGCATATGCAGGACGACTGTGACGAGATCGCAAAGGCTGGTGGGCAGCGATTGACGCAAGTCGACGTCAAGTCCACACCAACGGAGCTAAAGGAGGCAATTGTGGACAAGTGGCCGGACTTCATCCAGCATTGCTTCAACGCGTGGTGGCAAGCGGACGCCTCCAAGGAATGTCTCTCAAGGATGCGGGTGGGGGACCTTGTATGCCACACAGATTACGCCGAGAACTACCAGTCTTACACCTATCACAATCTCCAAGCACAGTATTGGCATCCAGTCACATTCGTCCTTATGCCCTGGATCGTGCGCTACTTGGATCCAGCGTCGGGAAAGGTCGTGAGAAGGGAGTTTCACTTCATCGGACAGGGCGGAATGAAAAGGGACGGGCGGGCCCTCCGTTTTGCTATCCTCAAAATCCTGGCGACACTACGGTCAGAAGGGGTAGAGGTGAAGCGCTTCATTGGGTGGTCGGACAATTGCTCCATGCAGTTCAAGTCAAGGAATGTGATCGCGGAAGTGGCCCGGCTGCTGACGGAGGATCCGCACCTGGAGTCATTTGAGTGGAATTACTTTGGGGAGCAGCACGGAAAGGGGGAGGTGGATGGAGCTGGTGGGACTGTGAAGTGCATGTTGAGGAGGTGGCACATCAGGGAAGAGAACCAGGACAAACAGACGGCCGCCCAGTTGGTGGAGAATCTGGCGTCGGGGGCGGTGGGCGGGACCACAACGACCAGGCGTAACTTCTTCGAGTTCCCCGAGGTAATTAAGTGTACAGTCCTCGTTCAGGGAATAGTTACGCCGGCCGTCGTTTCTAGGGCGTTCTTGGAGTCCTGGCGATCAGGAGTGCTTAATAAAACACAACTAGCTCGATGGTCTCGTAACTTCAACTTTCCCTTGTGCAAATCTTGTCTTCGACGCGCAGGTGCTTCCTTACAGCCCAGGGCGCGGCGAAATCAAAGGAGTGAAGAAGGCGCACTGGTGGCGCATGGACAAGTCGAATGTGACGCGCTTAATGCTGCGCCAGTATTCCTGCTATTGTGGCGGTGCGTGCGCCGAGGAAAGGTGGTGGGATTGTCGAAAGGAGTGGACCGACATGGACGGCTGGAATGTGGGAGGTGCTCGGATGAAGCTCCACAAACTGGGGGAGCCAGTGCAAAGGAACCCAAACGGACAAGGGGGGCACGCAGGGACGCGACTGAACAGACTACAGGCAGAGAGGACGATGATGGGAAGGAGACTGAAGCTGCGAGACATTTTTGCCGTCGAGTCCTACTCTGGTGATGAGTCCCACGATCCAGATCATCCATATTGGCTAGCGGAAGTCTTGCAGGAGCCTTATCAGGTGGCCGCTACTTTCGTGAGGCGAGTGGCCGACAGAAACGGCAAGGTCGATAGGGAGTTGTTCCGTAAGGGACAATGGGTGGTGGGGGTGCGCTACTGGGACAGATTTCCGGGTATGGCGACGATGTTCAAAATGGACGCCGATGCGCAAGCTGAACAGCCAAACTTGGTCAATTGCTACCTGTGCATGGACGCGGGGTTCGAACACACCATTGTTGTCAACCCAGCTAACAATCGCCAGGCCATCTTGACCATTCCGACAGACGTCGAGAAACGGCTCACGAACTTGGCCAAGAAGAGACCTGTTGAGTAGGCCAGCTCGCCCGGGCTTGGTTGGACGAGGTGGACAGCCTTGAGAGCACGTGCTTCGTTGTGAGCACTTGCCTTTCAGCCGTGATTTGCAAACGAGTTCCTTGTCCTGAATTGTAAAGCTCGATTCATGCTCTTTTAAGGAAGTGTATAATATTATCCAGATCATGTATATATTTAGATCTAGACCTGAGTTCAAATAACATTTCTTAGAGGGCTGAGATGCGCGAGGTCCAGCATACATGTATATATCCATGGAGACATGTTACAAACTCAAATGTTTCATTGTACGTACCACTAGCTCGTCGACGGGGGTATCCCATGTAATGTATGATTTATGAATTAATTAATCGCTTAATTGTACAATTTAAATGGATCATGAACTTGTCAAGTGGCCTAATTTGGTTTATTTGGTTCATCATTTATTGATGTCAATCATTCTTAATTGAATCTCGAGCAATAGCAATCATGAAGCACATCCTAATCATGTGATTCGCATAATGAGAATAGGCAACAAGTGCTAAGTACTTTGAGGAATGCGGGGTTGGTCAGGTTATTATAGAGCTAGAGCTACAAACGGCACATATATTGCAAACTTTGCGCTCCAGGCATGGAATTTCAAAAGTACCAAAATTGGAGCAGTAGATGTTGGGGACGCCCTAGTATTAAATAATGCGTAGGTTGTTCTTTTCAGGGGCACTGCACCTCACGCCCCGTTCCGCCCGGGTATAATCAACCCAAGCGCGGAACGCACATTTTATTTAATTCATTTTTCAACCATGCACTATACTGCATCTACTAATCACAAAAGCTCTAGCCAAACAGCTACGAGAAAACACTACGACATATAAGCCGCTCATCCAGCGGCCTCTTGTTCCCGCATTCACGTATAGAAGAAACTCTGTTCAAAGAACCCCGATTCATGTCCCACGTAGCTCCCACAAAAACCAGCATCTTCATTAAAACAATAAGTGGAAGCATACATGTGAGCGCCATATCAATTCCGGCCACGAGGTAGCCATGGCTGTCGGAGCTCATAACTTTCACGTTTGAGCACCGAATTTAGCCGTGAATATCACTATCGCTTCGTCTTTCTAAGACGCACATGCTGATATAACTTTCCGAATCTAAAACGCAATATATGGCGCACAAACGCGCCTCGACGCAACGCAGCCTGGCGGCTGCGCTCGGCAATGAAAATTCTGCAGCTCAGGCTGCAGCTTCGCCTTCAGGTCCGGCAGGCGGCGATGACACTAGTCGTGCACTGGTGGTCGTCCAGCAACCCCCCGGGCTTAACGCCTCGCCATCTGCATCGCCTGACCCCAAGCGCACCCGCCCAGCCGACGACACAGGAGGGTCTTCACGCCCAGAACCGAGCTTTCGGCCCCGGCCTTTCAAGGTCGCAGATTACGACTGGGCCACCATTTCTCCGACCGATGCTCTGCGCTGCATCTTCTTCGGGGATTACGCTTCGCTTTACGACCTGTGCCTCCATTTCCACTCCATCAATCGCCTCCTCGCCCCGGACGGCAGCCGCTGGGCCAACATCTACGGGCTGTCCGGCTGCGTCCGCCCCCATCTCCAGCACGCCATCCTCAACTCCCTTCTCCAGCGCTCTGACGGCGAGATCTGGGCTCCACCCCTTTCCGTCCCCACCCTCCGCTCCATCCTCACGGAAGCCTTTCAGCAGCACGTGACCCCCCTTGCTGCCGACATAGCAGCAATCGGCGGCACGCTGACTGCTGAACTTCCTCACATTTCCACCGCCGCCGCCTCCACCTCCACGGCCATTTCCGCCTCCACTGCCGACATCAAAGCCCAGCTCCTCGACCTCGACCAACGCCTTCAAGCCACCGCCAACGCCCTTGAGAGCTTGCACGACACCGCCGGCCTCACCGCCCAGGCGGTGAAGGACATCGCCGCCCAGCCGGCGCCTGCTGGCTCGGCCGGCGATGCTCCCTCCACCTGGGCGGACTTGCTTAAGCAGCACACCACCTCCACCACCTCCACCATCTCGGCACAACTCAAGCAACAAGCCCTCGACCTTCGCGAGGAAGCCGACATCGCCCGGCGCAGCCACAATGTCATCGTCAAGCACTTCGACCAGCAGGCAGGTGAGACCTCCACGAGCCTTCTTGAGGCATTTAAGCGCGCCATTCTTGCCCCCATGTTACTCACTGGTGAGCTGGACATGTCGGCTGTCCGCCTCCCCCGCGCGCGGGGGAAGGCTGGCCCGGCCCCCGTGCTCCTCACCTTTAAGTACATGGCGGACAAGCTGGCGTTCCTTAAATGCCGCAAGAAGCTCTCGGAGACTCGCTTCACGCTGGACGACGACTTGACCCTGGCCCAGCAACAACGGCGACGCGAGCTATGGCCGGCCTACCTTCAGCTCCGGCAGAGCGCAAGGGGGAAGCCGGTATACTGGAGGGGGGCGGTCATCCACGTTGACCACAAGCCCTGGCAGCCCCCTCCTGCCACCTCAGACTAGGAATATATATACCAGTAGTGTAGATTAGTAAGGCTTAGCCTAGCATGTGGCCCACGCGCATGTGCGCCCATAATGGCCCCCATGGATGATGCCTTCAACATTTAGCCATGCTTTGTCTATAATGGGACCCCCATGGATGTTGCATTAAGAACTTAGCCATGCTATGCCATGCAGAGAGATGCTCTCTGTCGAGAAGCCATGCCCTAGCCCTTGCATAGCCATGATGATCTTCCTCCCCCGTGCCAGGATCCCCTTAGCTGGGTTGAACCTGAGACAGCATGGTGGTGCCGGTGCCCTTGCGGCACCTAGAGCAAGTGTTGCTTACATTCCCACCCTTGCATGAAGTAGCCTAGGATGTATTTAAAGCCATATGCCCCTTCTCAGGGATATGTGCTACATTGACTCCCAACGGAGTGATGTTGATAATTAATTAATTAATTAATACATGTGACACTATTGACATGCCCGGAGGCACGCCGTTCAAGGCCCTTCATGAAGTACGTTGCCCAATCACCCCCGCCCTGGCTTTCCCTTGAAGCCGCACTCCACCTTGCTCGTTGTCACAAGTGACCGCCCTGCCGCAAAACGGGAGCCCCCCCACATCGGGAGGCGTGTGCCCGGCGGCTGTGGATGCAAGGCCAGGCCCAAAAAGGCCCAGCGCATTTGCACTGCGATTGCGCACGGCGAGCCTATCATGACCCCTCTCGGGGCCCCGAGTCGGTACCGCTACATATGGCCGTCTCCCCATAGACCCGGGGTGCTTCGAGAAAAAACGTGGACCTAGCCCAGGCCCCGCCAGCCCGGATGCCCGAGGCCACAGCCCCAGGCACCTGGCTGAACGAGAGTCCGTTCAGCCAAGACCGCATTCCCCCCCGAGGTTTCTATGCGTGGGGAAAAAATTTCTAGCTTAAGCGCTTTTCCCATCGCCGTCCCCAGCCCCAACCACCCCCCCCTCGGCGGAAGGCAATTGCAAAGTTTGCTGGCCAGCAGCAATTTCCGAAGAAAAAGCCTCAGGCCGCGGACCGAGACACGGGTCGCCAGTGCCAGCCATCCGGCTCCAACCCGGGGTGCAAGCATCCCCAGGTACGGAGCACCAGCTCGCGCACTGGGCCGACCAAGCGACAGTTGAGCACCTGTCACGGCACCCGGCCCACCAAAGACCCCAAGCTGGGGAAAAGGTGCGGACCGGAGGTAATCATTTTCTTTTCTTTTAGTTAACCGGGCGAGGAACTACGCCTGGCCGGTTAACAACTGGAAGTCTCACCACTGGCCAAGTGGCCGGTGCGACCAGTGCTTTTGGGATTTTGCTCCGCAGCACCCATAGCTGCGGCTGCCGCCGCAACGACAACGAGCAAAGAAAGAGGCCGACAAAACCAGCCAGAGCGGCTTTTAGTCGCAAAACCTCCCTTATCCCTAGCTAACTGACGTCATTAAACCCTTATGTTCAGTGATGCTAGTAAGACGCTAACCGTACAGACCGGGGGTAGAATATCCCGAATCTGCACGGCTAGTATTAACCCGTGTTTTTTTAATTAGAACGCGATATATCGCGTTGTAAGCTTTTTTTAGAACGCGTATAGCACCTAAGGAAAATTTTTTTTCATGGTCATGTATATACTTTCCTGAAAGCCCATAAATCAAAGGATTTTTTGAGCTACTCAGACCTACAAACTGCTTATTCATTAGAGAGATACACTGGTTTGAATACAGGGGGGTCTGACCATGACCGCGATTTCTTGACCCTAGGTCACAAGTCATGCGCTTATTCACAAATGGTTCATGAAAAAAATCTGGCTTCTTGCACGAGCTATGGGCAACATATGCAGGCTCTGTGAAACAAAACTCAGGCCCATTGGGCCACTGGAGCTATTTTTCATTAGCATCACAATTACAACGCAGTACAACGCAGTGGGAAACATGAGAGCCCTTGACAACATTACGCAACGACCCGAGCCCCATAAACGGGGCCATAGTGAGCTTGGAGGGTCAAAACGTTGAACATAGGCGTTGTATAAGTTATACAGCATCAAACATGCATCAAACATCATGACTGGATGACCTAATATGACTGAATCAGGCAGCCATAGCCAAAGCATCATCCACTCTCACAACGTGTTGAGCACATGCCTCGTGGGAATGGAGGTGCTGGGTTTTCATTCCATAACGCGTGCAATACTGAAAGAAAGAGGCACGTGTAATGCAAGGCTTGGATAGGTTGAGTGATCCATGAGCTTACATGCAGGCAAAGATGACGCTGGAATGCATGCTAGCAAATGGTGGCAAGATGCTAACAACACATGATTATACACCATGATTATGGGCACCCAGCTGATCTTCTTGCACAATCAACGCAGTATAAACCATCAACATCCAATCCTCACGATATATGCACGGCTTGACGACGTATACAGCACCTAAATACTGCACAACTGCAACCTGCTATGGCTGACATGCAAGCAACGTCGAGTAGGATGGCGGTCTTAGAGAGGCTGGGCAGAGGTCGGTAGAAATAAGTGGAAAACTGGCAGAAACTAGGTAGAAACACGATATACTTACGCCTGCAAGCACTATTGAGCCGGTGGCAGAGGCCATTTCCAGGAAAATACAGCATACCGTAGCAATAGCCACGGTCACGCCTTACGCTATTTGCAGGCACCATCATGCCCGGAGCTACCCAATAAAAGTCTGCACAAATCTCGGTTTAGCCGAGAGTCCGGGCGTTCGGAATGAATAAACATGTGTTAAGAAGTCGAAACACCATGGAAATACCAAGCATGGTGCCGCAGCAGACCCGAGTCTTGACGTAATAATATGTATGCCGGTTTCCAGGGTTTCCGCATGAAAGTTGGGTGAGAAACTGGAAAAAACTACGTTTTCTTTGCCCCAGTACCTCAACAAACTCGTAGAAACCTAATTATCAACCTTTGAACGCATCATCATGGTCGTGCTACCCAACAGCCACTGAAATTCGCGCGAAAACTGGCGAGATCTACCTGCCGCCATCGCCGTCGTCTTCACCTTCGTCCCGCGAAAATGCCTGATTTCAGTGGTACATATTTGTTTGCAGCTGTCACAAAAAAAATACCAAAAATACCAGGATTTTTTCTTGAATTCTATGAGATGTTTCTGACCTGTCTTGAAAGTTTCAGACCAAAAATCGCATGTTTAATAGGTTTGCCACGTGTCAGATTACAACGCGATACATCGCGTTCTAACCCTACAACGCGATGTATCGCGTTGTAAAAAAACACGGGTTAAATAATGCGTAGGTTGTTCTTTTCAGGGGCACTGCACCTCACGCCCCGTTCCGCCCGGGTATAATCAACCCAAGCGCGGAACGCACATTTTATTTAATTCATTTTTCAACCATGCACTATACTGCATCTACTAATCACAAAAGCTCTAGCCAAACAGCTACGAGAAAACACTACGACATATAAGCCGCTCATCCAGCGGCCTCTTGTTCCCGCATTCACGTATAGAAGAAACTCCGTTCAAAGAACCCCGAATCACAGGCTCAACCGGAACTCCCGATCAACACGTCAGTACCACCCTCTGTAGGCAAGTCCATATCGAACGGACGTAACGCCACTGAGAGACGGCGTAACTAACAAAGATAACCCGCCCCCCCCGCCCCCAACAGGTAGGGAGCCCCTTGCAGCAGTAGAGAGGACCACGATAAAAACAAAGTAAGATAGCGGGTAATCATGAAGTAGACCTACGCATCCCATGACTATGCCACCACCAATTAGCTTCCCATTACGCAGTGAGAGTTACGTCATCTGGTGGGATTCGACCGACTAGCCAATCGGTGCAGGGGCTTACCACCTCCATCAATTGAGCCACCTCCCCCCAATGGTGGTTCCCCTGACTGCCTGGAGGAGGGCTTGCCGGGGCGGACGGCATCCAAGGCAGGACTCCCACCACGAACAATTACACTCCCACTTGGTAGTGAGTAGGCCAACTAATGATAACACACACAAAGGATGCACACTACATACCGGAGCACCCTCACAGGCGTGCGCAGGGCGGGTCTACAACCCTCTACCCTACACTCCATCGCTGTGCAAGTTGCCACGTTTTTCTCAATAAAAGCTCCATAGAGGCCCTTTAGTGCTGGACATCTGTATCGGTATCGGGAATGGGTTAACACAACCGCGAGCAACTCTTCTTCAGCACTTGAGCCACAGGAGGATGTCGCACAGGTCGCGCTCGTTCGTCCCACGTCAGGTGTGGCGGTGTCTTCCCGGTATACCTGCTCCTTCTACCTCTAGGTCAGGGCCTGCATGCATACAAAGGAAGACAAGAAGATATTATCGGACTTGGGAACATGCCAAACACGCCCCTGGTAATAAACCCGCGTTCTGCTAAGCGTATGTGTGTGCCATTCTTGACATATGTAAATTAACAAAAAAAAGTATACCTTACCGAGACTACCAAACCGAGAACCGATCGACATCATGTGTGGGTGCATGGTCATGTGTATTGGACAATTTGTGTGTGTTTTCCTGTGAGCAAAAATATATGGCCATGTACAAAAAAGCAATCCGGCATGTAGTTCAGGTAGAGAACAACTTACAAAAACTTAAATGATACTACAATCAAATGCGAACAAATCAACAACATTGTTAGGTTGTTATTCATGTGTATAAAACATACATCACGATTCACCTGTCAAGTCCTCAATGCAGGTCCGGGCATCTTCCCGAACACCAAGAGAGGAGCTTTGACCTCCCACCATGACGTCACGGTCTGCATGCATTCACAAAAAGACATTTATTTCAAAGGTTTTTATGTAAATTAGTTTAATGCAGTAGTAGATTCCTCAAAACCCGGCCTCTCCCCCAAGTTATAGATTTACTACCTCGCTTTCTCAAAGCTGGCCTATCTCACGTTACCATAAATAGGTCCCAAGCGATCCCGAGCGTCATGTGAGCAAACCCTTGTGGTAAAGACTTTACGTTAGTGCCCGTGCCCCTTTACTAACGTTAGTGCCCAGCCCCCTCTGCTATCGTTAGTGCCCGTGCCCCTTTACTAACGATAGTGCCCAGCCCCCTCTGCTAACGTTAGTGCCCGTGCCCCTTTACTAACGTTAGTGCCCAGCCCCCTCTGCTAACGTTAGTGCCCGTGCCCCTTCACTAACGTTAGTGCCCGTGCCCCTCTGCTAACGTTATTCCCGAGCCCCCTCTGCTATCGCTAATTCCCGTGCCCCTTTATATTTGGACCAGGAACACATCCCACAACTAGGCTCGACTATCCTACAACCAGGAACGTGTTTCCCACAACCAGGAACGTGTATCCCACAACCAGGAACGTGTATCCCACAACCAGGAACGTGTTTCCCACAACCAGGAACGTGTTTCCCACAACCAGGAACGTGTATCCCACAACCAGGAACGTGTTTCCCACAACCAGGAACGTGTTTCCCACAACCAGGAACGTGTATCCCACAACCAGGAACGTGTTTCCCACAACCAGGAACGTGTTTCCCACAACCAGGAACGTGTATCCCACAACCAGGAACGTGTATCCACAACCAGGAACGTGTTTCCCACAACCAGGAACGTGTTTCCCACAACCAGGAACGTGTTTCCCACAACCAGAACGTGTTTCCCACAACCAGGAACGTGTTTCCCACAACCAGAACAAGTATCCTACAACCAGGAACGTGTTTCCCACAACCAGGAACGTGTTTCCCACAACCAGGAACGTGTTTCCCACAACCAGGAACGTGTTTCCCACAACCAGGAACGTGTTTCCCACAACCAGGAACGTGTTTCCCACAACCAGGAACGTGTATCCTACAACCAGGAACGTGTTTCCCACAACCAGGAACGTGTTTCCCACAACCAGGAACAAGTATCCCACAACAGGAACACATCCCACAACCAGGAACGTGTTTCCCACAACCAGGAACGTGTATCCTACAACCAGGAACGTGTTTCCCACAACCAGGAACGTGTTTCCCACAACCAGGAACGTGTTTCCCACAACCAGGAACAAGTATCCCACAACAAGGAACACATCCCACAACCAGGAACGTGTATCCCACAACCAGGAACAAGTATCCCACAACAAGGAACGTGCATCCCACAACCAGGAACACATCCCACAACCAGGAACGACTATCCCACAACCAGGAACGTGCATCCCACAACCAGGAACAAGTATCCCACAACAAGGAACACATCCCACAACCAGGAACGTGTATCCCACAACCAGTCGCGCAGTCGGTCTGAATGACTGGCATTATACCGTGCGTCATATTCGTCTCCGGCTTGGCAGTGCCGTCATCCTGCATACAAAAAGAACATTGGAGCCAGCACTTTCCCGCGGGTTGTAGCCGATATTCCTCCATGCAGCGATATTCACCAATGCGCTATCAATAAACAAGTCGACACCATCCGGTATGTAAAAAAAGCACGCTGCTGGCCACGACGGTCACGGCGATGATGAACGACAATAACAAGAACGCCTAATAGCAGGCGTCATACAAACTAGAACAGACTGGAACAACTACTTACCCAGTCGTCTGTGATCTTGACGCAGAGCCTGGTTTACAAGGAAGCGAGGGAAACCGGCCACTATGAGCACCCCTACTTAACCCACATAATGAAGGTTAGGAATCCTCCCCATCATGCTAACCGTAGACTCGGTGAAACGCCCCATGCTACAAATACGATAGCCCAGCAACGACTACTTGCGGCCATCACCTTGTCCAGTTCTGGCTGGCTGTGCGGCGGTAATTTTACCAAGTTTAAAAATGTTACGCCGCACCAGTCTGTGCTTTTTTACGTAGTACCAGTGTAGTGTAGAAATCTGCCAAAAGAGCAAACGCCCAAAGCCAACTTCCAAGACGCCCAAAGCCAAATTCCAAGACGCCCAAAGTGTGACACAAAGCCCAAAGGCGGGCGAGTCTGGCGCGGCGCCGGCCATTGGGCCCCGGAATAAGAAATACCTGGTCCATCACTAATCACTTTCCAGTTTCCACACACTCATCACTCTCCACAATCCTTGTCCGCACTCCGCAGGCAGCGCAGCCCCACTGATTCTCGCCGGTTGCAGGTTGTTACTGCCAGCTGTCACCATCGGAGAGCTCGGTCGATTGTGGATGCTAGCAAATGATGATATGAGCAGGATGTGAGAGCAAGTTCTTGGTACTGTAGCCCGCTCCCGCGCGAATAATACAACGACATGCGTTAAACCGAGGGACTGGGTTTATATGCGAAGAGAAGAGGCTGAAAGCCTGACGCCATCGTCACCAAGTAAATCACTAGCACGAGAGGCCGTACCGATGCAGCTTGTGCAATCGTGCTACTGCGCCATGCAGGATGAGGCGATCCATGACCCGGCGATTCAGGGATGAGAGCCTGTAAATTAATTGTAGGGGTTTCTGGCTGTGCTTTGGCCCGAGCATGGCGTTGCTGCCCCAGTACTCGGGTCGTAGGTAATAAGCAGAATCTGCTTGCCACCCAGATTGTACTTCACACATTCCTAGCTTCGCTGAGCGTCGGATCCACGGGAGCGAGTGGGTTGTTGGGGCGTTCTAACTGTTCGAACTGTTTGACCACCAGGCCACGGCCCAACCGTGGACACTGTCCAAACCGAGCACATAGTGGCCAAGCCATGGACGACAACAACCAGCTCTCCTTCCTGACTCAGGAGGAGGCCACCAACATCGACGTGGAACTCATGGGACCCCTGGGGTTTAGCGTTGATCAGCTCATGGAGCTCGCGGGCCTGAGCGTTGCCTGCTCGATCGCGGAGGTAAATGCGGGCGCGGTTCCTAACAGAGCCCTTAACCCCACCATGTTCTGCCCCAGACATTGCATTCGAAGCCAGATACCATTCCGCACCACGCAGATGCCACTAAGAAGGAAGCAGTTCGCATGCCGCTGCGCTGTTTGCCATCTTGGCTTCATGCCCCCCCCCCCCCCCCCCCCTCCCTCCTTTCCCCACCCCACTACTTGTGCCCTTCCCCAGCTTCTCGTCTCCACGTGCCTGCCTCATCTCCCCCCTAGCGATCCCACGTGTGGTTCGGCATTTTGCTGCATAGCCCGACTACCTGTTTGGATTATACACCAGAACATAATGCGGGAGTCATCGTAATGCTTGCACGCGCATGTACTCGTAATGCTTGCACACGCATGCACTCAACTGAGAGCAAGAGATGTTGCTGTCAGCAGAACCGCGGCCGCCCACGTGTAAGCAAGCGTGCATGCATGCATGCAGGTTTGTGATGCGGCACCAGGCCCACACCTGCTTGGGAGAGCATGAGCTTGCGTAGACATGCACTGCTTTCGTGACTGCCAGCACTCGTCACCAGCATCCGCATCAGCATCAGCACACATGCTAGCCCGATCATTAACCTCACTTGCCAGATACCCTATATTATTATATTATTGATACCCTGTGTCACGTGAGCTTAGATCCCAAACAAACCTTACAGCATCGGTATAAACCCAAACAAAATCTGAAAGCAACGGCCCGTAGTCTGATGTGAGAGGGCAGTCACCAGCATTCACTCTACAAGAAGCTGTAGCTACATGTGCTTAAAATAGATAAATTTATGAATCAATTAATTAGTTTAATCCTAACTACGTGGAGCCTAGCAGGACAGTCGTATGCATTACTGTCACTCACGCCTTCAGTTGGGTTGGCTTAAGTTGTGTTCACCCCTGAAGTTGGGTCGAATAGGATTTTGGCATTCTAAGTTCCAAGTAGTTAATAATAGTATGTTAAAGTATCTTTAGTTCAAATTAGTAGAATTTAGTAGAGTCATTCACGCCTTAAGTTGGGTTCACGCCTTAAGTTGGGTTGACCCCTCAAAAACCTCGAACCCAACTTAAAGCGTGAATGACTGTATCTGGTCGCACTGCCGTCGCCAGCATTAACTGCATGTGGAAGCACTCGTGCCGCAGCTAGCCATGCCACCAGCAGCAGCAGCAGCAGTAGCAGTAGCAGCTAGCCATACCACCACCACCAGCAGCAGCAGCAGTAGCAGTAGCAGCTAGCCATGCCACCAGCAGCCGCCGCCGCCGCCGCCGCCGCCGCCGCCGCAGCAGCAGCAGCCACCATGCGCTGCAAGAGCCGGTTGCGTAGTGCTCTGTTCCTCGACACCATGCGCTGCGCCATCGATCTTTATCCGTTCCCGCCCACCGCGACCTTGAGTGGGAGACGGGAAGATTTCCCCACTCAGCCGTAACACTCAGCTTTCCCCATCCCTGCACACTAACCCACCCATGCATGTTCCCCCCCTTTTCTTCTCCCCATACCCACCAACATCCACCCCATGTGCCCCACTTCCCACCAAATGTGTGCGCGTGTGCCCCCCCCCGCCCCTCCCCCCACATGGACACACACATGCGTACACACCCGCACACATACTCACACACACAGACAAAGACAAACACACACAAACACACACAAACACACACAAACACACACAAACACACACAAACACACGCAAACACACGCAAACACACGCACACGCACATGCACACGCACGCACACGCACATGCACACGCACACGCACACGCACACGCACACACACACACACACGCACACGCACACGCACACGCACACGCACACGCACACGCACACGCACACGCACACGCACACGCACACACACACGCACACGCACACGCACACGCACACGCACACACACACACACACATTGCCTCACCCCAGGTGTACCCCGCTCGCACACACAGCCGCGTGCTGGTGCTTTGTGGCCCTGGCAACAACGGTGGCGATGGCCTGGTCTGCGCGCGCCACCTGCACCATTTCGGCTACAAGCCGGTCGTGCTGTACCCAAAGCCCACCTCCAAGCCGCTCTACGATGGCCTGGTCATACAGGTAAAGGGAAGCATGAGGACTACATAGGAGATAGCGCCCAAGCCGCTCTATGACGGTCATACAGGTGGGGTCAAATGGTCCCGCTCTCCTGGCCTCATAGCTCGTATGGGTGGCGCAGAACCCAAGCCTCCGTACACTGCTCCTCCAAGCGGCTCTACGGTTGCCTGGTGATGAAGTGGTGCGCTGTTGGTTGTTCTATCTATCGCTGTGGCCTGTTCTATCTACCGCTGTGGCTTGTTCTACCTGTAGCTGCGGCTTGTTCTATCTGCAGGTGTGTCTTGTTCTATCTATTTCTGTGGCCTGTTCTATCTGTAGTTGTAGAAGTACAACAGCTGCTGGGTCCTCGAGTTGTAGCCCTCTGCCCCAGCGTCCAACATCTGTGACGGTTACCATGGCACCGAATCTCACGAGTCGGGCGTTTTGTTTTTTTTTTTCGCACAATGGCAGAGGCCGCTGTCCTATCGACGCTCGATGCGTGCTACTGTGGTTGTGACTGCAGCCAAGTGTGCTTGTGGTCGCAGCCATGTTTCGGGCATGCAGGCACGCTTTCCCATGCAGGCACACTTGCCCATGCAGGCACGCTTGCCCATGCAGGCATGCTTACCCATGCAGGCACGCTTACCCATGCAGGCACGCTTGCCCATGCAGGCACGCTTGCCCATGCAGGCACGCTTGCCCATGCAGGCACGCTTGTCCATGCAGGCACACTTGCCCATGCAGGCACACTTGCCCATGCAGGCACGCTTGTCATGCAGGCACGCTTGCCCATGCAGGCACACTTGCCCATGCAGGCACGCTTGTCATGCAGGCACACTTGCCCATGCAGGCACGCTTGTCATGCAGGCACGCTTGCCCATGCAGGCACACTTGCCCATGCAGGCACGCTTGTCATGCAGGCACACTTGCCCATGCAGGCACGCTTGTCCACGCAGGCACACTTGCCCATGCAGGCGTTGTCGTACTCTGGGTGGTATCGGCATGGGCTGACCACGGCGCCTGTACCTGAATTATGGCCCCTCACCACCTTCACCGGCTGCTACTGCGCCCCCCTCCCCCCCACACACACACACCGCCCTCTCTTACACCCACCCCCCAGGTCAAGTCGCTCAACATCCCTTTCGTCGAGTTGTCGCAACTGCCGACGTCACTCATGGCCGAATACGACATTGTGGTGGACGCGTTGTTTGGCTTCTCCTTTAAAGGTGGGTGGTTGAGGATGTACGCAGGATTGCAGTGGGTCATGCAGGTGTGAGGATGCTTTGTTGACTAGTCTAGCTGTCTACTACCATGCTACCAGCGCTGTTGGCCTCTTCTTCAAAGATGGGGCCACCTGGTCAGTTGGTTGCGCATGTATATTATACATGGATTTTTTCACATGAAAAGTTGGGAGTATTTGCACAGATTGAGGACGCTTATTCATTCTGGCTGGACACCCACAGTATAGTCATCATCATCACCACGGTATGCTGACATCATCATCATCATCATCATCATCATCATCATCATCATCATCATCATCATCATCATCATCATCATCATCATCATCATCATCATCATCATCATCATCATCATCATCATCACAATCATCATCATCATCATCATCATCATCATCATCATCATCACAATCATCATCATCATCATCATCATCATCATCATCATCATCATCATCATCATCATCATCATCATCATCATCATCATCATCATCATCATCATCATCATCATCATCATCATCATCATCATCATCATCATCAATCATCATCATCATCATCATCATCATCATCATCATCATCATCATCATCATCATCATCATCATCATCATCATCATCATCATCATCATCATCATCATCATCATCATCATCATCATCACAATCATCACAATCATCATCATCATCATCATCATCATCATCATCATCATCATCATCATCATCATCATCATCATCATCATCATCATCATCATCATCATCATCATCATCATCATCATCATCATCATCCATCATCATCATCACAATCATCATCATGAATACCACACCATCCTCGTCATGATCTGGTGCCATCATCATTGTCTGGCATGTCCCTGGTGTTTTTGCACCCCTCCCCTTTCTCCACCATCCTGGCTGGGTGGCGCCCCTCCCCTTTGTTAACATCCCCCGTTCTGGGTCCTCCCACGCGCAGGCGAGCCGCGCCCCCCCTTTGACCACCTGCTCGCGCGGCTGGTCCCCAAAGCATCGCCGCCGCCCATCGTGTCGGTGGACATCCCTTCCGGGTGGGACGTGGAGCTGGGGGACGTCAAGGGTACGGGCATGCGGCCGGACATGCTGGTGGGTGGCTGCGTGACAGATGGGATGGGAATTGTATGGGAGGTTGATGTATGGGGTGGCCGCCCTGTGAGGCCTGACATGCGGGTAGGGAGGTTGATGTATGAGACGTGATGGGCTATTTTTATAGTACTTTGCTCTCAAATGGTGTGCTCCAGCCGCCGCCCTGATACCCCACGTGCGGGTGGGTGGATGCGTCGAGTGGGTGGCTTGTTTATGAGGGCGTGGCAGATACATCACTTGTGGTTTACGACATGCGCATGGGTGGTTCGTTCAGGGCAGGATATGCTACTGTGGTTGTTACTGTAGAATGTGGCTTCGGCGCGTGTTGACTGTTGCGGCCCGCATGGGGTGACCACCACATGCAACCCGGCTGGCTGTTTTGTTTTGTAGTGGGTAACTGCGGCCGGAGGATGGGTGCCCTTTTTAGGCCGTTGTTTTGCATGGTCTGCCCCCCCCGGCCCCCCCGTGTCCATGTGTGCATGTCTTAGTATTGGTGCACGGACATGTTTTTTTTTCATAGTAGTATATGGGTAAATAGTTAGTGCTTTTTTCCTGCGCATTTGAACAAGGCAGTCATTAAGCATCAAGTTTGTTGATGGCAGACTGCCATGTATCGGTTGTGGCAATGCACAGCGTTCAACTGCTTTGGGCGGCTGTTGTGGCAGATGCAGTGATGGAAACCTGGCTTGATGGCGGCACCCTGTTTGCATGGCAGCGCAGGAGCAAGCCTGTGTGCATGCATCAAGGCCCTTGCTTCGATACTTTTGTCTTATAGTAGTATCGTATTAGAAAGATATATCTATCACATGCCTCTTACAATATAGAGACAACAAGTACATGCATACAAAGGACCTGCCCTTTGCTATCCCAGAATCCGTTATCCTAGAATCTGCGCTGGCGGTCACATTGGTTATGGTGAGTCTATGTGATTTCTAATTAATCTATCTAATCAATGGTAATGGTGGGTCGTGAATTGCCTAATCGCTTGGCCTTGCTCTTTCGTCCGGTTGATAACTCTCGCAGTTCCCGCTGCTTGCTTTTGCTGCCTCATTGGAGGGTTGTGTCATCGCCTTCTGCCTGGTTGAGCGAGCAGGTGTCGCTGACTGCGCCCAAGAAGTGCGCGCGCATGTTCGGCGGCCCCCACCATTTTCTTGGCGGCCGCTTTGTGCCGCCCGCTATTGCTGAGAAGTACAAGCTGCGGCTGCCAGAGTACCAGGGCACCAGCATGTGCGTCAGAATAACTAGCCCGCCCCCTCTGCAGTGGACGGAGATCGCCGCACCCTTCTGATCGCACATGTGATGGTGGTGGCTGGGCATTTCTGTTTCGATTGTCCTGTTTCATGATGGGCTGAGGCATGTGCACTGGAACTACCAAATGCTAAGCTGTTGTGCCTCGCACTTATTAATAGTAGATATGTAAGTTTTTGCGTGTCATGCACAGAGGCATGTCATGGAGCACTATCAAGGAGACAACCAGCACATGCCAGAAATCGGGAGAATCCTATGCTTATTAATTAATTAATTAATTAATTAATTAATTAGGAACATCACTCCGTTGGGAGTCAATGTAGCACATATCCCTGAGAAGGGGCATCTGGCTTTGAATACATCCTAGGCTACTTCATGCAAGGGTGGGAATGTAAGCTACCCTTGCTCTAGGTGCACCAGGGCACCGGCACCACCATGCTGTCTCAGGTTCAACCCGCCTATGCTTATATCATGATAAAATAACACAAAAGTTAGCCTAGCAGAAAAGGTAGCCTTGCACCTGATTTGCTACCATCCGCTACCATCACAATAATGGATCACGCATGCGGCTTGTTGTATATGCGCACCGGACATGTGCCCCATCTTTAGGCCATGGGCCGGCACTGGAGTTACAAACGGAAAGATACTACTCTTGCAGGGCCACATTGTCCACTGTTGATCAGAACATGGCCCAGCCAGGCCGGCACCTCCTTGTGAACGTGGGCCCGGCCCAGCCAGGGTAGACGCCGCAAGGCCCGCACCTTCAAAGAACAGCTAGTAGAGGACATGGGGGGCCTAGGCATCTCCGTGATTTGGAAAAAGATGATGGACAAGGCCAAGTGGGCCCAGGTCATAGAGGACAACAACCCCCCTGCAGTGGGGAAGCCACACGTTTGCACTCGTGGGCGGCATGCTAGATAAGACCCCTAGAGTCGCAAGCACCATAGATATAGAATAGGATTGTTTTGCAGATAGCCTGTAGATAGCTTAGACCGGTAGGATTGCGTGCACCCATCCTCCCATCCATCGGGTTTAATGCTCCGTGACTCCCCAACGGGAGCAACAGTTTAATTTGTTAATTAATTAATATGGTTGTAGGGGGGCTGGCACACGGGACCCTCACAATTAATAAGGGGCAAAGCTTACTCGTAGCTTCAGGAAATTTCATCCTATACTACAATCTTGCTCACCAATGATATGGTGGGAGATGTAGCAGTGTTGTGCCACCAGCTTGCCCACGCCCGTGTCCCTGGCCCTCCCCCTGCCGGAGGCGATGTAACTAGTTGGTTTTATTGGCATCCAAAAATTTTGCTACGGTTTCAAACAGTGCATAGCTAATGCCGACGGATGGTATCGTCTTCACAAAATTGGCTCCGAGCCCTCGGTACAGACCCAGCACACCCTCTTGCCGTACGATGGACCGCCCCAAAGACAAGAAGCCTCCACTGGAGGAGGAGCTCTTGTCTGCGTTCAGGCCCTGCATCTGTAGCCGCGTGCGCACCACTTGGAGTGGGTATGAAACCAACTGGCCGCACGTCGACGAGATGGCGCCACACGCAAAGATCGTCCATGCGCCGGGCGCCTCTGCATGTATGAAGGAGGTGAAACGAACGGGCCAAAGCGACCAATAAAGATCACATATCACAACACTATAAACAGGCAGTATGGATAGACAAGAGAGAGGTATGCCCTGAACCAGCCCCAGAAACAGGCAGCATGTATCGACAAGAAAGAAGTATGCCTCTGTTTCGTGTGTCTAAAGCGCAGCATCAAGTGAGTTTGGCAAATAATCTGCCTATGAATTCTCTGACAGGGTGTCGCGTAGCCTCACCTATGCCGAATCGCTCATTGCATGTTCAGCATCTGACTGTGATTGGACAGTAAAAGGGGAACTGATGCATAGATGAATCCTAATTCAACCGTCCAGGACATTACAGGTACATGGACCCTTAAGGTTTACCGTAACCTGGAGCAACTTTGCCACGACTACTGCTTGTGTGGGCATCACAGCAGGTTGTTGAGCCATGCAGCACATGGAGAAGACGTACCCCCCAACTCACGTGTGGCCTGAGAAACAGAAACCCTGCTCGTAGCATCGCAGTTCCGTAATTAATGAAGAGCACGTGACTGCGCGTTCGTGATGGCATGGGTCCCCAGCACTCCAAGAACTAGCGCCGGCACACCATGGCTGCATGTGGCTTGGCTAATGCTACAACCAGCCAGCGTGGGTGTACACCGACAAGCAGTTCTTCAAAATTGCGACGCGCTTTTTTTCTAGTCGGATGGTAAAGATGCGGAGGCCTGGAAAGAAGGTGCGGTGCGGAGTATCCTGGCCTACCAATCTGTCTGGTGACACTCGAAAGACTCGCATCCTCTTCGCGCACCTCCCCTTCACTTCCCCCGACCGATTGAGCCCCGACTAATTTAGCCACAGGGCAGAGAAGTGCTTGGTATGAACCCCCCTTTGAACCCCAAACCCATCCTGGCATGCTAAAGCAGCAAAAGGACATCACTGGCTGTGCCGCTCCGTCCAGGTATACAAGGACACAAACTTGCAGAGAGAGCATGAGCCCAAAATCAGGTCTCCAGAATCTGAGCCAAGAATCAGGTCTCTAGAGTCACGCCTGGGGTGGGGGGATGTTGTATCCATGTGCCGCGCGGTTGTATCCATGTGCCGCGCGGCTCGGAAACCTGCGCGGATGCCCATGGGCGCCTCTACCGTCAAGAAGAAAAGCCCAAGCGTGGCCGAAAGATTAATTAATAAATGAATAAATTAATTAACTAATTATATATTACACACGTGCTGCCGTTGGGGAGTCGCGGAGCACCATAATACCACAATCAGTATTAGATAGACTATACTATGCTAGTCGCGGAGCACCATAATACCACAATCAGTATTAGATAGACTATACTATGCTAGTCGCGGAGCACCATAATACCACACTCAGTATTAGATAGACTATACTATGCTAGTCGCGGAGCACCATAATACCACACTCAGTATTAGATAGACTATAGTATGCTAGTCGCGGAGCACCATAATACCACACTCAGTATTAGATAGACTATAGTATGCTAGTCGCGGAGCACCATAATACCACACTCAGTATTAGATAGACTATAGTATGCTAGTCGCGGAGCACCATAATACCAGAGTTCGAAAGATAGCTCACTTGGCCATCAAGAGCAGCAACTTACGCAAAGTGAGCACCCAAACGGAGAGGCCACATGGGAGGCATAAGAGAGAAAGGAAACCTGGACAAAGAAAGCCCATTCAAACACGATAACAAAACCACGATACGGAGACTGGCAACGTTACCTCCCGCATGCGCGTGCCGCGCCACCCAGGCGTCCCGCAGGGTGTTGTACACCGCCAGGTCCGTGCCGGCGTACGGTATAATCCCTAGCATGCTGGGCAGGAGCCCGCGGTACAGCGACCGTGGGCCCTCGGCGCGCCACATGGCGGCCAGGCACCCCCCGATGCCCCGGTACATCCCAGCAGGCGCCAGCGCAAGCCTCGTCTTGGCCACCTCCAGGGGGTAGACCGCACCCTGGGAGATCATACCAGCCGCAGCACCCGCAATAAATCGTCCCGCGGGGCCCGGTCGGTCCGGGTCCTGGCTAACCAGGTGCTTCAGGGAGTCATAGGCCAGGAACTTTACGGCGGACTCGGGCACGATCTTGATGCAGTTGGCGCCGTTTCCTCGGAAGAACGCGGCCACGCCCTCGGTCCTGTAGATGTGGCGCGCAAGGGCAGGTATGCTGGGACGGGGGGGGGGCGGCGCGGATGCCAGCGATGGACCTGAAGTTGACAACAATGACGGCGTCTTAGCGGGTGCATGCGTGCCGGCTTGCAGGATGACCTTGATGCGGTCAAGTGGGGCGGTGGCGACGCGGGACACCCCCCCCGCCACGCCGCCCGCCAGCAGCGTGGAGGCGAGCGGGCGCGGCGGCTGGCCTTGTCCCCGCGGCGCGGGCGGCAGGTCCTCGGGAATGCGCGCGTTCTCTCCCGGGTCGATGCTGGCGCGCGTCCACGTGTCAAACAGCTGGCAAGGGACATGGGATCGGAGTAAAATATCAAGGAGACAACCAGCAATGGGAGCGGAATAAAATATAAATGAATTAATTAAAAAAGATAAAAATGGAAGGACAAAGTGGGGAGCTGTCAGATGGACACGATGTAAGAGAGGGGGCCAATGCTGGCGCGCGCCTGCTTGTCAAACAGCTGTCGAATACTGGAGAGGTGGTGGACAGGAGGTATAGGAAATAGGGGGCATGGGGTATGGGGTATGGGGTATGGGGTATGGGGTATGGGGTATGGGTATGGGGTATGGGGTAGGGGGTAGGGGGTAGGGGGTAGGGGGTAGGGGGTAGCGGGTAGGGGGTAGGGGGTAGGGGGTAAGGGGCAGGTGGCAGGTGGCAGGTGGCAGGTGGCAGGTGGCAGGTGGCAGGTGGCAGGTGGCAGGTGGCAGGTGGCAGGTGGCAGGTGGCAGGTGGCAGGTGGCAGGTGGCAGGTGGCAGGTGGCGGGTGGCAGGTGGCAGGTGGCAGGTGGCAGGTGGCAGGTGGCAGGTGGCAGGTGGGAGGGGCAGGGGCAGGGGGCAGGGGGCAGGGGGCAGGGGTAGGGGGCAGGGGACAGGGGGAAGGGGAAGGGGGAAGGGGTAGGGGGTAGGGGGTAGGGGTAGGGCGTAGGGCGTAGGGGTAGGGGTAGGGGTAGGGGTAGGGGGTAGGGGGTAGGGGGTAAGGGGTAGGGGGTAGGGGGTAGGGGTAAGGGGTAGGGGTAGGGGGTAGCGGGTAGGGGTAGGGGGTAGGGGTAGGGGGCAGGGGGCAGGGGGCAGGGGGCAGGGGGCAGGTGGCACGTGGCAGGTGGCACGTGGCACGTGGCAGGTGGCAGGTGGCAGGTGGCAGGTGGCAGGTGGCAGGTGGCAGGTGGCAGGTGGCAGGTGGCAGGTGGCAGGTGGCAGGTGGCAGGTGGCAGGTGGCAGGTGGCAGGTGGGAGGGGCAGGGGCAGGGGGCAGGGGGCAGGGGCAGGGGGTAGGGGCAGGGGCAGGGGAAGGGGGAAGGGGGAAGGGGGAAGGGGTAGGGGTAGGGGTAGGGGTAGGGGTAGGGCGTAGGGCGTAGGGGTAGGGGGTAGGGGTAGGGGTAGGGGTAGGGGTAGGGGTAGGGGGTAGGGGGTAGGGGTAGGGGTAGGGGTAGGGGTAGGGGTAGGGGTAGGGGGTAGGGGTAGGGGTAGGGGTAGGGGTAGGGGTAGGGGTAGGGGGTAGGGGGTAGGGGTAGGTAGGGTAGGGGTAGGGGTACGGGGTAGGGGTAGGGGTAGGGGTAGGGGTAGGGGTAGGGGGTAGGGGTAGGGGTAGGGGTAGGGGGTAGGGGTAGGGGGTAGGGGTAGGGGTAGGGGTAGGGGTAGGGGTAGGGGTAGGGGTAGGGGTAGGGGTAGGGGTAGGGGTTGGGGGTAGGGGTAGGGGTAGGAGGCAGGGGCAGGGGGTTGGGGGCAGGGGTTGGGGGCAGGGGGCGGGGGGCAGGGGGTTGGGGCAGGGGGTTGGGGGCAGGGGGCGGGGGGCAGGGGGGGGCAGGGGCAGGGGGCAGGTGGCAGGGGCAGGGGCAGGGGAAGGGGTAGGGGTAGGGGTAGGGGTAGGGGTAGGGGGTAGGGGTAGGGGGTAGGGGTAGGGGTAGGGGTAGGGGTAGGGTAGGGGTAGGGGTAGGGGTAGGGGTAGGGGTAGGGGTAGGGGGTAGGGGTAGGGGTAGGGGGTAGGGGTAGGGGGTAGGGGTAGGGGTAGGGGGTAGGGGTAGGGGGTAGGGGTAGGGGGTAGGGGTAGGGGGTAGGGGTAGGGGTAGGGGTAGGGGTAGGGGTAGGGGTAGGGGGTAGGGGTAGGGGTAGGGGTAGGGGTAGGGGTAGGGGTAGGGGTAGGGGTAGGGGGTAGGGGTAGGGGTAGGGGTAGGGGGTAGGGGTAGGGGTAGGGGTAGGGGTAGGGGGGTAGGGGTAGGGGTAGGGGTAGGGGTAGGGGTAGGGGTAGGGGTAGGGGGTAGGGGTAGGGGTAGGGGTAGGGGTAGGGGTAGGGGTAGGGGGGGGTAGGGGTAGGGGTAGGGGTAGGGGGTAGGGGTAGGGGGTAGGGGTAGGGGTAGGGGTAGGGGTAGGGGTAGGGGTAGGGGTAGGGGGTAGGGGTAGGGGTAGGGGTAGGGGTAGGGGGTAGGGGGTAGGGGTAGGGGTAGGGGTAGGGGTAGGGGGGGTAGGGGTAGGGGTAGGGGTAGGGGTAGGGGGTAGGGGGGTAGGGGGTAGGGGTAGGGGTAGGGGTAGGGGTAGGGGTAGGGGGTAGGGGTAGGGGGTAGGGGTAGGGGTAGGGGTAGGGTAGGGGTAGGGGTAGGGGTAGGGGTAGGGGGTAGGGGTAGGGGTAGGGGTAGGGGTAGGGGGTAGGGGTAGGGGTAGGGGTAGGGGGTAGGGGTAGGGGGTAGGGGGTAGGGGTAGGGGTAGGGGTAGGGGGTAGGGGTAGGGGTAGGGGTAGGGGTAGGGGTAGGGGTAGGGGTAGGGGGTAGGGGTAGGGGTAGGGGTAGGGGTAGGGGTAGGGGTAGGGGTAGGGGTAGGGGGTACGGGGTAGGGGTAGGGGTAGGGGTAGGGGTAGGGGGCAGGGGGCAGGGGTTGGGGGTATGGAATCCACACCCAGAGTGGAGCTGTCCAATAGATGCGTCCACGTGTCCAACAACGGGCGACCGACACAATACGTCTAGTATAGAAATCACTGTGATCACTGTGAAGACAGCTCCAGCTGTGGCGCGGTCCGGGTGCCCTAGAGCTTGAGCCCCGACCCCCGACAAGTGCAGCACCATGGCTAGCCACCACACTGTCTCCAGTCAGCTAACCCCAACCGGGCTCCACCACCCATGCTGTTGCGCGGCAAGGACCTGGCACGGACTGTTCAGCGGTCCTTAAGAGTACCCAGACAACCCTAGCCACCCCCACCCACCCACCCACCCCTTGAATATCGGGCGGACCAACCACACCCATCCCACACACACACACACACACCTCCCTAGACATTACAGAGCTGAGCAGGTTGAGCTATTCTAAACCAGATGGGCGGACCACCGCCACGCACCCCTTTAAACAGTAAGCGGAGAACCGCCACCCACCTCCCGCGCGGACGCCGCCGGCAGCAACCGCAGAAAGTTGCGGAACTCGTCCCAACTAATGCTCCCATCCGCGTCCACGTCCATGCGCGCAAACAGCTGGTCCACCGCCGCCCGCTTGTACAGGGGGGCACTCTCCCCATGCGCTGTCCCTGCCTTCCCGTCTGTCAACCGTGCACTGTCTGTCGTCTGTGTCAGCTTCCCTCCCAACGGGCTCCCCTTCCCTCCCGATGGCACCGCCTCCGGTTTACCCTCCCTGCCCATGGACGGGCTTGGCCCTAACCTGGCACCCCCGGGCGCCCCCCCCTCGCCTGCGCGTCCTCCTGCTCGAGGACTTCCAGTGCACGTGTGAGCTCGCCATGTGTCAGCCGTCCATCGCCGTCGCCATCCAGTCCCACAAAGAGCTGCCGCAGCTCTCTGTCTCGCGCGGATGCAAAGCGAACAAACTCAGGGTAGGAGACGAGGCCGTCGCCGTTTCCCATGTCGCCGTCGGCGCGCGCCTGCGGATAGGGGCCGGGCGCAGCAGATAATGAACATGAGGTAGAGGAGAACACGTGCAGAGGTTAGTAGGCAGCCGGCACGCGGGGGGCCAGCAGGTAGAGGAGCTTGCAGATATTGGCAGGTAGAGGACGACACAGGCAAATGAGAGCAGGCAACCAGCACGCGCAAACAACAACATGTGACAGACATGAGCAGACGTTAGTAGGCAGCCAGCATAATGATGCTGGCGTTAACTATGCAGGCAGCCAACACACGGGTGCCAGCAGTACACCGCCACTGCTGCCATGTCAGTGATGTGGAAGCATGTGGTGGTGCCCCCTTTTAACTCCACCAAGACACAACACGTGTGCGATGAAAGGAAAGGGCATGCTGTGATGCACAACGGCTTCACAGAGAGTGCAGTACAAGGGATGCCCTACAAGCGACATGGCACAGAATGGCGACCGAGCCATACAAACACCCTATAAGGAATGGGGTGGCGTCGACAAGGGACTTCAGCGACAAGCATGCTCCCCCTTTAGGGCAGCCACGTTCTGCGAGTGACGGAATCAGGAAACCAGCCCAGGAATGTTGGGGGAGGAACCGGCCATGTGTCTCGAGACCCAGAAATAGGGTACTGACCCTCGAGACCCAGACATAGGGTGCTGATGTAATGATGGGTGGTGCCCGATGATGGATTGTGATGGGCCAGGTAGCGCCAGACAAAGGAACAGGATAGTGCCCGGTATCGACTCAATTTGCTCAGCAAACGCATTTTGCATACATGGTAGGACCTGGATTAAGACCTTGGATATCCCATTACTATTAATATCCTTATTACTATTAACATTGTTATTACTATTAACATGGTTATTACTCTTATTATTGTTATTACTATTATTATTTCGGCGCATGCTGGTTGCCTCATGCTGGTACTAGTTTCCTCGATTAACAGGGGTGGTTGATAGTCCCCGTACTTGTAGGCGCAAGAGTGTCCATGCTAGGGCATGATGTACTACTATGTCATCCAGGGATTCGCCAGAGTCTTTAGGCGTATCTTGTTCACAGCAGTGCTGAGCAGAGTAGGTAAAGTTGGCACAGTAGATAATTTGGAAGTTGAAACCAAAACTCCAGGGTTCAAGACAGGCACCATAAATATTTCAAAAGTTTGGTGACTGCAAAACGTCCCATGTGCCATGCAGAACACCCCCGTACCTGGAACACCTGATGAGCACGGTCCGGGCTGACATGCAGGCCCAATGTCGATACCGCGTCGAGAAACTCTGCCCTGCTGATGTGGCCAGACTTGTCCGTATCCATCTGTACGGAGGTCCACGAAAACATTGTAACGGGCGCTCCATTCTATTAGAGACAGCCTTCCCACCCGAGCATGTAAGGGCAACAAGTTACATTTGGCAAGGAGGTTGCCGAGAATGCGTTTTCTTTTCCTCGACATTGGCATTCTAGAAACATAGTAGTCCATACCTGGGCAAACAGCTCTCGATATCGTGCCTCATCTTGGCTGGAAACGCCTTCCCTTGGGTCGCTGGCGGGTGTCTTTCTCTCCATAAGAGCAACGCTAGAAATTTCCCCTGACTAACAGCCTTGTTCCATGCTAATTTATGCTAATTAAAGGGAGGGCCT
Source organism: Mesostigma viride (assembly GCA_009746045.1). Taxonomy (NCBI): domain Eukaryota; kingdom Viridiplantae; phylum Streptophyta; class Mesostigmatophyceae; order Mesostigmatales; family Mesostigmataceae; genus Mesostigma; species Mesostigma viride. Next base: position 1,590,220 of record RPFO01000104.1, on the reverse strand, counting down.
TGTTCGCGTCTCATACATCAGGGTTAGGAAATGCCATCGAGATTTTCTCATGGTAACGCATTTATTATCTCGAGAATATAAACGCGCACGGACCCCGCACGCTCGGCAAAGATATCTTCAATATCATCCTCGTTCGGCGAACGACGACCTTGGTCAGACATAACCTATAGCCAACGCATTTCACGGCTTTAGTTCCAACTCCCGTGGCATTTGGCCTCTACGCACGTGCTTCCAGCTTCTCGTTTTTCCAAAGATGCACACTCCTGTCTGCGTCCTCTTGTTCATAGGAGACCAGGATCGAGGAGATAGCCAGCTGCCAGATAGGAGTCATAGGACACGACCGTAGGGAAGTCCGGATAAAAAAAAAAAATAAAAAAAAGAAGGCGGGTCAACGCAGACCGCCGCAGCAATGTATTTTCTGCTGGCAGCCCAGCCCCAAAAAACTTCGTACCAGGTTCGTACGGTCGTACAGCACTCTTGCATCACCGTCCATCCGGAACCACGGCAACCACGATAATCGGACAAGAACTTGAGAAAGGAAGATCCTACAGGGAGAGCAACAAACGCGCGACGGTGTAACGGCTGTTTAAAATATAGGTTTGCGAGCACAAGCTTGGCCGTGATAAAAGATGAAAAGTCGATAATGGCCTACAGAACCCCCCAGTGCGCTTGATGGCGTTCAACGGGCATACAATATGCAAAATAATGCAGCACTGACTGCGTACTGTTGCGCAAAATTGTCGTAGAAGAAATTTCCTGGCAGTAATTTAGCGTATGTGTTGTTGTCTCCTCGGTACACTGGCTGGAACGCCTGGAATTGTGGGGTGGATGGCAACGTCACATTTTTAAGTCGGCCGAGAAACTACAATGTCGCCATCTTGGGAAGTCGCATTAGACGACAACGTTAAGGAATGGTCGGCAAAACACGCGCTAACGGTAAGTTAAGCATTATGTTTCAGGTAAGCCTCGCGAGCAGAGAACCTAGCCGATTGAGAGTCCTGCACTTTCCATAGTTTATCGTGTATATCTTGACCACACAGCATCTGACGTCGCCGCAGCGCTTTCAGCTATAAGAAAAGGGCATGACAGCACGCTATTACGCCATGCTTCGCACTCCCTCTGGCATGCACGTGCAGGGGGTATCCTTGACCGGCCTCAGCGTCGCTGTGTATGCCGGGGAGTCTGCAGTACCCATCAGGCCCGCTGCAACATCGTCGAAAGCTTCGCCTCCTCGTAATATCGATTTGGATAAAGGCGACAGATGGATTATCGCACTCGGCGATCAGGCGTCTCCTGTGCTGGAGGCTGCGCTAACGTTTCGCCCCTGCGGAGAGGAAGGGGATGGCCTCGAAGTTAGCGCGACCTTGAAAAACGTTTCTAAAGACATCGTTCGCGTAAAAAAGGTCCTACTAGCCAGCCACGACTCCACCAAGACGCCTGCGGCAGCCAGCCCTGCCGACGCTGCTTCCCAAGGACCCCTGATTCTGCCGGGCTCACCTGATCAATGGTACGATTTTTATGGACTGGTCTGCTAGTCACGGTAACGTCCAATGGACACCACCTCGTGGCCGACCTTAAGATTGGTGTGCTCGACGAATTTGCAGCGTAGGCTTTAGCCGCATACTTTACTATTTTATATTTTCTCAGTCAGAGCTCACCTTATCCTGAATCTCTTGTGTCCAGGCCCTTTTTGGCTTGGCACAAGTGGTCCTGACATTTCCCAAAGAGCCCAGGCTGCGCCCCCGAGGGTATAGCACTCGCTGCCAAAAGTACGTTATTTGGAAGAGTTAGATGCAAATAATCCGCTGGAGGGGGGCACTCGCCTCGGTAAGCACATATAGCAACCCGCTACTGGCGCCACACGGATGCATCATGCCTGCCTTGGCTACCCGTGGGCACTCATCCCGTGGCAGTGGCTCTCTCGGCGTGTACTCTAGGAAACTCCATGTATGGTTAAGTACATGATGAATGGAAGCGAAGTTGGCTCGCTTCCGTGCTATATCTAGCGATAATGACTATTTCCATAAATGATCGATACGATGCAGGGGTAAGAGATGAACAAGAGAAACATGGAAGTCCGAGCAACCAAAGGAATGGTACACAACTAAACGTGCAAGCTCAACGTGAAATACCCTTTTGAAAAGGGCGGCAACCTGCCAGCCCCCTATTGAATCATCTAGAAAACTTGTGTGGCGAGAAAGTCAGCTTGGCTATGTATATGCCTTGACGTTATATATATAGTAGTGCTACACCGCTATGGCACATCCGATCCGCAGTGCTACACCTACATGGCACATCTCTATGGTAGTACACCTACATGGCACATCTGTATGGTAGTACACCTATATGGTACATCTCTATGGTAGTACACCTACATGGCACATCTCTATGGTAGTACACCTACATGGCACATCTCTATGGTAGTACACCTACATGGCACATCTGTATGGTAGTACACCTATATGGTACATCTGTATGGTAGTACACCGACATGGCACATCTCTATGGTAGTACACCTACATGGCACATCTCTATGGTAGTACACCTACATGGCACATCTCTATAGTAGTACACCTATATGGTACATCTCTATGGTAGTACACCTACATGGCACATCTCTATGGTAGTACACCTATATGGCACATCTCTATGGTAGTACACCTACATGGCACATCTCTATGGTAGTACACCTATATGGCACATCTCTATGGTAGTCCATGTATACTTGCGATCCCAAGTGTCTCGACCGCCCCACATGTGCTTGCCCCCGTGTTGCATGTATATCTATCCATGCGTGCCAGGTGGCTCTACCGCCACGCGTGGAGCTCCATCAGCCTGAGCCATGCCGTGAAAGCGACAACTGGCACGGAGGCCACCTTCTTCAGCCCCGTCGTGCGGCCCACGCTGCTGCCCACCTTCGCCCGCCACCAGCTGTACGACACCGAGGATGACGTGCGCCAGCCCGACGGGGAGTTCCGCTCGGAGGGGTTTGTCGTGCTTGGCAAAGAAGGGGGGGCGGGGGATGATGCGGCGCGTGGTGGCGGCGGTGTCAGTGTGGCGGTCGGCGCAAGCAACCCGCGTGCGTTCAACGTGTTTGCGCACCTGTCCCTGCGTAGGCCGCTGCTGGAGGTGAGGAGTGGGGGTGGGGTGGGGGTGGGGGTGGGGTGGGGGTGGGGTGGGTGGGGGTGGGGGTGGGGTGGGGTGGGGGTGGGGGTGGGGTGGGGGTGGGGGTGGGGTGGGGGTGGGGGTGGGGTGGGGGTGGGGGGGGGTGGGGTGGGGGTGGGGTGGGGTGGGGTGGGGTGGGGGGGGGTGGGGGTGGGGTGGGGGTGGGGTGGGGGGGTGGGGGTGGGGTGGGGGTGGGGGTGGGGAGTGGGGAGTGGGGAGTGCGGTCAAGTTTGGGAACGAAGCCTGTGTGTGCATGTGTGTGTGAGAGAGGGGCAATGAGAAAGGGGGAGGAGGGGACGGAGAGAGAGAGAGGGAGAGACAGACAGACAACAGAGAGAGAGACAGAGAGAGAGAGAGAGGGAGGGAGGGAGGGGGGGGGGGGGAGGGAGGGAGGGGGGAGGGAGGGAGGGAGGGAGGGAGGGAGGGAGGGAGGGAGGGAGGGAGGGAGGGAGGGAGGGAGGGAGGGAGGGAGGGAGGGAGGGAGGGAGGAGGAGGGAGGGAGGGAGGGAGGGAGGGAGGGAGGGAGGGAGGGAGGGAGGGAGGGAGGGAGGGAGGGCAGGAGGGCAGGAGGGCAGGGGGCCTTCTTGCCAGTACACCTCTCCGCTGGCTGAGCCAAACTGCCTATGTTCCTCTTGAGCGCATATTAAAACCTTGCACGCCCATTCCTGGGTTACACCCCCACGCCTGCCCGCCCGCACCTTCTACTTGATACCACGTCACACGAGTAGGATGCCATGTCATCCTATCGCGCATGGCACGTGTGGGTGACACAGCACCCATATTCTCGCCCTGCCCCGCCTTTGTCTATGTGTGGGTTGACTGTGCGCTAGCCAACAGACTTCCTCCGCAATACCCCTTGGCAGATATGGTACTCACCATTCGCGGTACCCCTGCCCTGTGCTCCACGCGGATGATTGTCCTCACCCGCGCCTCACACACTCCTTCCCACCCTGCCCGCCTGTTATTCCACTCCAACCTGGCCTCTCCCTCTTTCCCCCCCTTGCCCGGCCCCCAGGTGGGCGTGCACCTGGACGGCATCCCCCTGGAGGCCGGTGAGAGCGTCTCCCTGGGTGGCCTGGCCCTCTTTGCCAGCGGCGCCGGCTCGCAGGCAGCCATGCTGCGCCTGTTTGACGCGTGGTCGCTGCTGGCGCGCCCCGTGCCCAACTACGAGCGAGGGGACGTCTACTTCACGCCACCAGGTGGGGTGCACAGTGCACTCCCTCTTTTGATGTGGTATAACCATGATGATATAGCGCTAGTCTGGGTTGGGCGGTGCCCAACGACTCGACCATTGGGGCATGTAGGTCACGCCCCAGGATGGGCACGCGCCCTCTCTTTGGCTGGTATGATAGCGGTAATGGTAGTAGTCGGATCAAAATTGGCTTCACTTTGCAAAGTTTGCAAATTAGAGGAGGGCGGGGGCCGAGATTAATTAAGAGGTACCTTGAAATTAAATAAGAGGCATGCCTCTTTCGAAATATATGTTTGGAGGCGAATTTCTGTTGGCGTTAATTTGTAGTATTGTACGAAAACATGTCAAGGGTGACGGAAAGTACTGAAGGCGCAGTAGTGTCGCGGAAACGTCTTTAGATGGCGAAATTAAATAAGAGGTGTACCTGCAGCGATATCGGTGATTTGAATGGTAGTGCATTGGTGGTACTGCAACACGGTATTGGACGGAGGTCCCGGTCTGGCAAGCGGATCTCACGTTCAGAAAAGGGCTCGGGTACACGACGCGGCGCGACGTTGTAAAATGGCTCGCAGAAAAGGAACCTGGGCGACTATTTGGCGCTGCGTTGGTCGTGACGTTGTTTGCTCCCTTGGATCTGCATCTACGGCATTCGTGGGTTGTTTCGAAACCCGGTCGATGAGATTTTACGGCGAAGTCGGGTACATAAGTGATCCTTTTTTTACCAAGCGGTGAAAATGTAAAAGTCGGAATGAATTAAATGGCCTGACATGTTGTGGTACAATACTACAACTTAACGCCAATAGAAACTCGCCTCCGAAAATATATCTTGATAGAGGCATGCCTCTTATTTAATTTCAAGGTACTGTTACGCCGCGGCCCTATACCGCCTCCTCTACCTATACCGCAACCTAAACCACGTCCCAAGGACCCACGTCTGATTCTACCTAAACTAGTGAGGCCGCCGGTTGAGGAGCTACTCTGTGCGAAAGTCGGACACGACGAATCAGATCTCAATGCATTTACATATGTATAACTATAATATGCCATCAACCAGTTATGCCGTGACCAATTCAATTCAGGATTACGACGGGAACACCTAACCAGCCATGACCCAAGCTAATATGTGTTACAATCCATAACACACGCCGCCGAGTGCCAACACGAAGGGTAGAACGTGCATAAATGACCACTAACGGTCAGGCATGCTCGGGCCGACCTGGCCCTCACACACAGGAACAACGCTGGTCCACTACATCTTCACGAAGGATAAGGACCACTAATAAAGTACGCACCGCGGCGCAGATGCACCGATACACCGAACTACAGTACCACACATCATAGGCCCAGTGAACACCGGCCACAGGTACTAACTACACGTAGGCGTAGGAAAGCTCACGGTCATAAACACAGACCGTGCCGACTAGCTGAGGCCACTGAAACGCAAGTCCTAAATTTACGGCCGTAACTACAGCAGGTTGTTACGCGACGTAACAGGTACCTCTTAATCAATCTCGGGCCCCGCCCTCCGCTAATTTGCAAAGTTGCAAACTGGAGACAACCCAGTCGGTTAATAATACGGATAGTAGTGCTAGTAGTGATGATAGTAGTGATGATAGTAGTGATGATAGTAGTAATGATAGTGGTGACGATAGTAGTTATGATGGTAGTTATGATAGTAATAATGATGGTAGTAATGATGGTAGTAGTGATAGTAGTTATGATAGTAGTTATGATAGTAGTAATGATGGTAGCAACGATGGTAGTCATGATGGTAGTAATGATAGTAGTACAATAGACTGGGTTAGACGACTAGGACCACGAGGAAGAGGAGGCGTGCTTCACGCCGCCAGGTGGGCATATAGGCATTTCCAGGGTGGGTAGGATAGCGCCCGCATGGATCCCAAGGGCGCTGGACGAGTGGCGCTGGGTGAGGCTAGCATGAGGACTTGGGTTTGGCAGTGCGGTTGCATGGCATGTCGTTAATGGCCTGGGTGTGGGTGCTGCATGCCTATGGTGCTAATCGACTCACCACACCGTCCATGTCCATAAGTGTGTGTAACACCAATGTCCATAAGTGTGTGTAACACCAATGTCCATAAGTGTGTGTAACACCAATGGACATTTGCGGTCTAGTAGAGTGCTGGCATCCGCATCTCACCCGGGGCCTGGGGTCGTCCCCACCCTGTGGCTGCTCTCATCTTCAACCCCATCTCGCCCCCTCTCAGACGGCGTGGCACCGGGCGCACGGGCGGCGGCGGTGGCGGCGGGCATTGCGGACGCCAGCAGCAACCACAAGCTGTGGATGTGGAACAGCTGGTCGACCGGCAAGCACACGCTCATCACCGAGAAGTGGGTGCTTGACAACCTCGGGCGGGCCGCCTCGTGTGGCCTTCCCTTTGACGTGTTCCAGGTGGGTCCTGAGCTCCGTTCTGTCTGGTCAGGGCTTGTCCAGTGGGTGTGTCCCCTTCCAGGTGGGTGGCATTTGTCAACCCCATCGCTGGGCGTGGTTGTTGGGCGGAGTGGCTTCCACGTGGGGAATGGTTACCGGTATCATATCCGGGCACCTCCGTTACGTGGTGTCCGTTCCTACTTCACCCCGCTTAGAAAACTGCCCCCCCAAAAGCTAGCCCAGCACAAGGGCCATGCGCGTGTAAGGGTGGCCTTTGTCGTGTGTAGTTGCACTGCCGGGCATCTTTTTACAATGTCACCGTGCACTGTAGACGTCACATCTCCTGTTCAGCGACCACCAGTCATGACTTCATCTCTACCGGGCTGGTCCTTGGCCTTCAGGGGGGCCCTCCGCACGGGCTGACATTGAGAACTGTTCCTCTTGCCCCATCCATGTGGCCGTTGTGCTGATGCCTGCGGGGCGGCATACGTGGCCTGTCCCATGGCTCACAGTTTCCGAGTGAGTGGCACCACTCTCATTTGGCGTGTGTGGGATGTGTTGCTGGTTCACACCCAACAACAGCGCCTGCCAACTTGGCTGTTGCTGCAATCTTTCTTCCAGCGCATAGGCCCTTGGAGCGGGATCTCCCAGTCTGCTTCTGAGCCTCACTACGTGTGCCCTCGCCCCTTACCTGGTCACTTCCCCTTATGTCTACTCCCTTCTACTCTCAAATGGTTTCCCACGCCCCCTAGCTCATGCCCCCAGGGTACTTTCCTTCCCTTCTGGTCCCCCGCCATCCTTCCCCATCTTTTTCCTTCCGTCCTCCCTCCCCTCTGCCCTTCCGTGCTCCCTCCCCTCTGCCCTACCGTCCTCCCTCCCCTCTGCCCTTCCGTGCTCCCTCCCCTCTGCCCTTTCGTGCTCCCTCCCCTCTGCCCTTCCGTGCTCCCTCCCCTTTGCCCCACCGTGCTCCCTCCCCTCTGCCCCACCGTCCTCCCTCCCCTCTGCCCTACCGTGCTCCCTCCCCTCTGCCCTTCCGTGCTCCCTCCCCTCTGCCCTTCCGTGCTCCCTCCCCTCTGCCCTACCGTGCTCCCTCCCCTCTGCCCTTCCTTCCGTCCTCCCTCCCCTCTGCCCTACGGTCCTTTCCCCTCCCCTCCCCCCCAGGTGGATGACGGCTACCAGAAAGCACAGGGCGACTGGCTGCAGACCAACGCCAAGTTCCCCAGCGGCCTCCCCTCGCTGCTGCGCGCCATCCAGCTGGCAGGCTTCCGACCCGGTCTCTGGACCGCCCCCCTGGTGGTGGAGTCCACCTCCTCGCTGTACGCGGAGCACCCGGATTGGCTGCTCAAGGACGAGCGCGGCACGCCCCTGCGCACGGGCCTGCGGTTCGGCTACCACCTGCCCTATTTCACCTACGGGCTGGATCCGACCCACCCGGAGGTGCTGGCGTGGCTCACCGCCACCTTCCGGCAGCTGCGGCAGTGGGGTGTCAGCCTCTTCAAGGTACGAGGGGGGGCAACAAATTCTCCTGGTAGTCTTTAGTGGGAATGCTGGCCATTTGAAACCTTCATAATGGCTTTGGGAATAATGAGTGAGGATGAATTCACTAAATTTATTAGCACCTAGACTGCGTCACGTGGGTACCAATAAAGGAACATTACACCCCTGGACATAACAAGGCGGAGTGAGGACACCCTCGACTAGCTTGCACTAGCTTCTCTCACTGCCGCATGAGTGAGGATAGTAAGGGCGGGAATGTTGGCCGTTGTTATTATCTTGTGGGGTGGTAGCTGCAAGGGGTGGACCAGCGATGTTGTGACCCACAGCCAGCTCAAGTCTCGAACACCTGTAAGGGACTTGAACGTCTGGGCAGGATGGCGCACGCTCATACGGGCAGCAATGCTGGATGTAGCGTCGATGCTTCCAGTGAATTGCCATGCCAATGCGAAGGACGGTGTCACTTGCATACCTTTCGGGATTTTTGTGCAGCTTCTGCGTCATTCTTGTGCCCTGTGCCGGTTCTCTTGTCTAATCGCTTTGGCTTTCCGTTACTACTTGTAAAATTGCTGTCAGGAAAAAAGATTTTGCTTTCAATTTGTTCTGTGCTGGATTTTCCACCCTTCCGTGGTTGTAAGTAAGGCTGTTTCTTGGTGTTCTATGGCAGCATCTTTACAACCACGGCTTCCCCTATGGGAACTGCCCCTTCTCTCTGAGGCGGCTTTCAAGGTTGAAGTGAAGGTCGAAAGGGGATCACATTCTCGAGTCCCGGACCCTGTTCCCCTTACGCAGCAGGTGACATGTTGGCTGCTGCCTGGTATTCCTCCCACATATGCCTTGATGGGAGCGGCAACTGCCATCCGTATGTTGTCAAGAAAAACTGTTGAGGGATTGCAAGCACTTTCACATAAGATGGGGTGCTTCCATTTAGTGTTTGTGGACGGATTTCACACTCAGTGACGGCCGGCCTGAAATGGGCGCAATCCCTGCAGGCATCCGGCAAGCAAGGAACAGGTTGCGGCTTACCCTTATCCCCACAGCCCCGGCACTGGCTGTGCACTCTTCCTGTCCCCAATCCGGCATCTCTGGTTCTGCCGAGGCGATTCCCCATTCTTCCGAGGCAATGCCCACATTCTTTCTCACCACCTTGCACATGGGAATGCTCTTGTCAGCAATGTCCGCCCTGTATTTGTGCCCGGTCATGTCATTGGTCATCTGGCAATGCCAGCCTCATTACTCCCCGCCTTCCACATCGACGCCCGCTGGCCCGGCCCCCCCTGCCAGGTGGACTTTCTGTGCGCGCACGCCGTCCCCGCGCACTACTTCGACGCCAAGTGCACGCGCGCGGCCGCATACGAGCGCGTGGCTACCGCCATCCGTGAGGGCGTGGGCGAGAGCGCACAGATCATGACGGCCATCTCACCGCTGCTGGGCGGGCTGGGGTTTGCCGACTTCCACCGCACGAGCACCGACTGCATGTTCGGCAGCGCCAGCTGGAACACGTGGATGTCGCGGTGGGTGGCGACTGGATGGGAGAGTGCGTGTTCGAAGTCTGCACATGGCAGGAGGAACCTGAGAAAAGGCAGAATAATGCATGTACAAAAATAGAATTGATTGATGCGGCAGAAGTAGAGGAAACTTCTTATATATATGTTGTTGAACTTCCATGCCTCGGTCGAATGCCCCCAAATTTCCTCTCCTCTTCGCCCCCTTCAACCGTAATCCCAACTCCCAACCCATACCCCCATTTTCCCAACCGACAATCTCAAACCCTTCCAGGTTCGCGACCCCTGACCCATGTTGCAAATATCTTCCACATACATGCACAACCCCCCCCCCCCCCCCCTACCCCACCACCATCACCACACGCAGCGTGCTAACAGACCTCATGCTTTCCTCCTACGCCCCATTCTCTCTCCCCCCCCCAGACAACCAACCCCCGACCCCATTCCACCCCGTTCGCAACATGCTGGCTAGCCTAGAGCTCATGCCCTGATCCTTGCCCCCACCTCCCACCCCAACCCCAACCCCAGCCCCACCCAGTACCAACAACCGCAGTTTGTGGGCCCGACCTAGCGCTGCCACCTCATGTCCTGATCCTTCTGCCCCCCCTCCCCTCCCCCCTCCCTCCCTTCGCGCCTCTCTCCCTTCCCCCCTCCCTTCCCCTCTCCCTCCCTCTCCCCCCCCATCTGCCCCCCCCCCAAACACACAGCATGCTGGCGGACCGCACGTCCCCCTCGATCGAGAACTGTGTGCGTGGCGCGGTGGGCCGCACGTCCATGCACCACAAGCTGTGGGCCAACGACAACGACGCGGTCCTCACGATGAACGTGGCGCCCCACCTCGTGCGCCTGCAGCTGTCCATCCACTACCTCACCAGTGCGGTCGTGCAGGTAGGGGCGGACACCAAGCAACGCGATCGATGCAGACATGGGCGTGCAGCCACGAGCGCAAGTTGGATGCTTCTTGGCTAGCGCACCAGGTGTTTGCTGGGTGTTGTTGGATAGTGTTAATCAGGGCCAACACTCCATCCTCCCCGGTCTTCCCTCTCCCTGATTCTTACGGTTGTCCCCAGCAGGTTGCAAGCTACGTATGGCAGTAACAGGCTAAGTGTATGGTAGTAACAGGCGGTTGGAACATGCTGCTGCTCCAGGGTCCCGCTGCGCTTTTTCGGCTTGTGACCCATGCATCTCAGCATGCCGTGCATCACTACTGCTACTCCCATTTGCCGCAAACTGCTTCATCTACTCGACACCCTCGCTTATCCCTGGCCGTTGCGCAGTATACCATCAATCCATCCGTCGATCATTGCCATCAGGAAGTGTTTTTTTTTTTGTTTTGTGAGTTGACATGTGGACTAACCTGGCGCCACACAGGTTATATTCTCCTTTGTTGTCATCTATGGTTTTTCATGCATTCACCTTTGCACCTATTGTGCTTCCATGCCATGCTTACTTCTCCACCCTCCACCCTCCACCCTCCACCCTCCACCCTCCACCCTCCACCCTCCACCCTCCACCCTCCACCCTCCACCCTCCACCCTCCACCCTCCACCCTCCACCCTCCACCCTCCACCCTCCACCCTCCACCCTCCACCCTCCACCCTCCACCCTCCACCCTCCACCCTCCACCCTCCACCCTCCACCCTCCACCCTCCACCCTCCACCCTCCACCCTCCACCCTCCACCCTTCACCCTTCACCCTCCACCCTCCACCCTCCACCCTTCACCCTCCACCCTCCACCCTCCACCCTCCACCCTCCACCCTCCACCCTCCACCCTCCACCCTCCACCCTCCACCCTCCACCCTCCACCCTCCACCCTCCACCCTCCACCCTCCACCCTTCACCCTCCACCCTCCACCCTCCACCCTCCACCCCCCACCCTCCACCCTCCACCCTCCACGGCTCCATGCGCAGGTGAGCCACGACTTCACGCTCATCCCCCAGCTGGACACGGCCCCCTTTGCGGCACTGTCCCGCTACCGGATCGACGAGTGCTGGAACGCTGAGCTCATGGCCGCCGAGTGGCCCGCGCTGTTCCTGGCACGCGCCACGCTGATGCCACCGCTGGGACAAGATGGCACCAAGGGGGCATCCGAGGGCCAGCCGTTTCTCCTGGCCGCCGTGTGCAACTTTGCGGAAAAGGTGTCGCAGACGCGCACGGTGGACCTGCCCGCGCTGGCAAAGTTGCAGGGCTGGGGTCCTTATGCGTTTGACAAGTGCAAGGATCTGTGGACAGGTACAGCATATGATGCCAGCAAGCCGGTCTCGCTGACCATCCCTCGGCTGGACTGCTGCCTCCTCGTGTGCAGCGCGTAGACAGGTTGTTCACTGTAGGACAGTGATATAGACCATGATTTTATGGTGTGGGTTCGTTGACTTCATGGGTGTGTTAACCTTGTGGCCGGGCCGTTGGTGCGCCTGAGAGCTCTTGTTGCTGGGGTGTTGGGTGTCTGTATCACCCACATTGAAGGCCTACATTACCAAGTTGACGGCACATAGCATATTTCAAAAGATCACCCCAGTTCACGTTGTGCAAGTAACATGCATTTCGGGGAAGGAGGCATGAAAGCGTGTATCCCCAGTGTCAACCCAGGCACGTGCATTAGTGAGACAACAGTTCGTGTATTATTTTTGAACTGCTAAAGTTTAATTTCAATAATTTGCCCCATGTGCACTGAAATTCATGCAGGTCCAGTTGTTATTGACAAGGATCAAACCGTGCATGCATGTGGGGAGACTTTGTTGCAACATGCAACATGATATCTGAACACGATACCACTAGCTTTGGCACCATACATCATTCCGTGGGAATATTTTCGCATATATGAAGGAGCACCACTCCCACTATATGAAGATGCATCACTCCCCGGAAAGGAGAACTTTTGCGGATGACTGTAGGTGTAAGTTGGCGATGCCCTAGGATCCGGAGACGTCCGTCCTATAGTCAGCGAAAGTTGGTGCGAGAGGTCCCCAGTTCGATTCCGGTCGGATTCATTTGCAGATCGCGTTATCCGCGTTTTCCGCGGACCGGCACTGAACGCAAATGGTTTTCACCTTTGCGGCGTGCCAAATCAGAATATGAAGGAAATCACTCCTTATACATCCATGCACGCACCTAAAACATGCACAAGTGAACGTACTAGAGTTGGACTGGTTACCGGGGAGTAACCGAGGGGTCGGTTACCGGAGCCGGTTACCAGTAGTACACTGATACCGGTAACGGATCGACGGCCTCCCTGGCAACCGGTACCAAAGGCTATACCTCGGTTACCTCTAGGTTACCGCTACTTCGGCGCTGCCCCAAGTCCACATTAACAGCCAGCCCAGCAAGGATCTCGTCAGAACGTCTTTCAGACCGGTACCGGTAACCGGTATCACAGATGGTTATACCGGTTAGCACGTGACTGTGTCAGGTGGGTGCCAATCCAGAGTATATGACCCTTCAAGCCCTACACACAAAGGAGGGGGGGGGGGCAACTCACTTCTCTCACTGCCACAGTTAAGTGGGCAGGCCACAGAGCGCTCGCTCCACAGCAGGGTGCCGGGGCGCAACACTGTGGGTGCAATACAACGATTGAATTGAATTGAATTGTAACATAACTCCGTTGGGAGTATAATACAACGATGCAGTACCATAAATAGGCTGACGCATAGCTTATTCCCCTTACCCGGGCATAGCGTGATAGACCATGAGGGTGCGGGTGCCCTGGTGCACCTAGAGCAGGGGTAGCTTACATTCCCACCCTTGCATGAAGTAGCCTAGAATGTATTAAAAGCCATATGCCCCTTCTCAGGGCTATGTGCTACATCTACTCCCAACGGAGTGATGTCAGTAATTAATAGCTTATTCGATATATATTGCCCCCATCCACACAACTAGCTTGCTCTATCCCAGCAGGGGAGCCCGGGGGGGCACAGTTTGTTGTTGACATAAAGGTCCCCGCCCCGCCAGTACACGTGGGGCTTTTCGGGGCTGGACTTGTGGCGGATGAAGTCGGGCCACTGGTCGCAGCGTTGCTGGTAATTAATTAATTAATTAATTAATTAATTAATTAGACTCGTGCTCCCGTTGGGGAGTCACGGAGCATGCTGGTAATGGGATGGTAAATAATTGATTGATTAATTTATTAATTAATTAATTAGGAACATAACTCCGTTGGGAGTAAATGTAGCACATATCCCTGAGATCGAGGTCTTGGCCGCCCGGCACCGCCTCAAGCCGGTAACCGGGACCCACTGCTGAAACCGGTGCTCAAGGCCGCCCTCATGTGGAGGCCTACGCACACGCTCAGGACGCAGAGGCGGCCCAGTGCATCGAGGATGCCAAGGCCTGCCAAGCTCGCAACCAGGGGAAGGACATGTCGACCGGCTCGGCGGCCGGCGGCAGCGCACCCCGGTGGAGCACACAGGGCACGGCACAGCGCCGGTCCGGCAGCCTTGACCGCTGGTTGGCCCACAATGTTTCCTTGACAGGTGGGGCTTGCGCCCCCCCCGGCCCGCCGCTTCACCCCGAGACGGCCGCCCGTCTCGGTTTTGCCGGCCCCCCCCTGCCGCCTGCGCCCCCCCGCTCCTCGGCCGCGGACTACCAAGTCCCCGCCCCGTTATTGAAGGAGGGCTGCCTTGCCACCAACGACGCCGTCCACCCCTTCACTTTGGAGGAACTGGACGGCGCCCTTGCCCGCCTGCGGTACGACGCGGCGGTCGGTGCCGACCACCTTTCTGCTGACTGAGCTGCTGAAGACCCCTGACCCGGAGGGTGCGGGAGCTTCTGCTTGCGTTCTGCAACCGTGTCCTGCTCTCTGATGCCTCCGCCTGCTGAGTGGCATGCAGACGGCCATCGAGTCATGCTGTCAGCAAGAATTAAGAAGGGCTCTGCTGCTGACCCCGGTAACTATCGGGGTGTCTGTGTTACGTCGCGTAACAATTCGTTGTAGTTACGGACGTAAATTAGGTCCTTTGCCTCGGTTGTCTCTAGGTTTACGTGTAGTTCCTACTGGGACACTATTGTCCTCGTAACAGTACTGTGGTACATTGGGTGCCTTTGGGCGCCGCGCCGCGTACTTAATTAGTGGTCCTGATCCTTTGATAGAATGTAGTGGACCAGCGTGCATCTGTAGGCGAGGGCCAGGTCGGCCCGAGCGTGTTGGACCGTTGGTGACCATTTATGCACGTTCTACCCCTCGTGTGTGCACTCGGCGTGTGTTAAATGAATTAACACATATAGGCTTGGGTCACGGCAGTGTAGTTGTGTTTCCTTCCTCTATTCCTGGAGTCAACGGGTTGTGTAAATGGCTTATGGCGTATTATAGTAATACTTACGTTAATGCACTGAGATCTGGTGGATCGTCTCGTTCGTCTTTCGCTAGTGTTAATCATCCCACGGTCCTAAATTTAGGACTTTGTCCTAAATCGTCCTAGTGGTCACTATAACCGAGGTACCGGGGGGGGGGTCACTATATGGACCGTACCCCATGTGGACCGTACCCGGCATGATGTACCCGACCCGTGGTACCGGCACATGGTACCCGGATTCCGTACCCGGGTACCGGGTATAATGGCGGGAAAGTAGGTACCTCGACCAAAAATATAACCGATTTTGGAGCGAAAAAGTGGGTGCGGGAATGAAGTGAGGTGGATATGGCGACCTGACAATCGTGGCCGGCGTTTTCACGTGCGTTTATCATTTCGGGCGCCCAGTAGCAAAAACGAAAGGTTGTTAGTTATGCTTAAAGGCTGTGAATATTTTCTGCGCAAGTTTTTATGTGTAGCGCTGTATCACAGCGGCACAACACAAATGGGTCGCAGATCGCCTGCTCGCGGAGGGTCGATTTTGGCACAAACATGTTAGTGTATTAGCAATGGTGGTGCGAATCAAGCCAGGAAATTTTTGTGGACGATTTTTATTATAGTCTGGAGTTTAGAAACGGAGTATTTGACATGGGAGCGCCTGGGCCGTGATATTCTTGCCCGATTTCCATTGTCGACCATGTTTTAGGGACGTTCAGGCTGGGCAGCGAGCGCACCTTATAGGTCTTCACTTTCGGTATTTCTTGGACCTAGAACGCAGCACAAGCGTGGTTTATATCATTTTCGAACCGGTTGGCCAGCTTTGGTGCGCTCAGCTCTCGGAAAGCTGACCTCGCTGCGGATTTCAGCGACTTTTTTGCAACCATCTGGAATGAGGCGACGTAAGTAGCAGGTAAGTGCCGGGTTGTCCTAGATCATGAGTGTAACTGGCAACGCTGTCGTGGTGTTTTGAGTCAGCCAGCTATGCCTAAAAAGAGGGGACGCTCTCTGTGCACATAACTGTCACACATAGTTGGTTTACGTCATACAATTTTTTACGTCTCTATCTTCGTCGTCCGCTGCAGCTAAAACACACATGCGTAAGAGCAGTTTTACTCATGTGTATGTTATAAACCATGGTCCTATGGCCTGCAGTCGTTCAGGGTGTTCTCAGACAGTATATACAGTATGGTTTACGTGTTACATGCACCCTGAATTCGCTCACAAAGCGTTGCATGTTAGCACAACGTTGTTTTGTAACTTGATTTGGCTGCATTCATGTGTTAGTTGCAAAGCAAATGCAATGTTTTTTCATCGCTGGGTGGTGGCCAGCATGTCCGTGATGTCAAAGAAGGTTTGGCATGTGCTTAGAGAAAGTTTACCGCAAGGGGTGGGCCATGTTCAAGCCGGGCAACCTCAGCAACCATGCAACCCTATATTGCATTACCTGCACCATCTGTGACACCGTTAATCACGCGTATATATAGAGGCAGCCACAGCAGGGTATGGCCTTGTTATACTCTGCCCCGCCATCCCAAGGCCTCGTAGGGTCCCCTAGCGCTTGTAAGATGCTCAAGGGACCGTGTGGATAGCATGGTCATGCGTTGACAATAATTGGTCCTAATGGTCCTAAAACCCACATTTTGGCCAAATTCGCGCTTTGAGGTCTGGCAGGTGGCAGGGCCCATTCATGCACTAAATGTAATTATTTGACCCCAGGTTTTTGATAGAAACTAAAAAAGTGTGTTATCTGTCATGGGCACGAATGCCAGGGTCAAATTTTAATGTTTGCATATATATTTTTTAATTCCACTTGGTCCTAAATTTAGGACTTTTACTGGGAAGATGGACACTAGGGGTTTAACTAGAGGCGGCCTTACTAGTTTAGGTAGCATCAGGCCAGGTAGAGGTAGAGGTGGCGGTAGAAACCCGAGGCGTAACAATGGACTCGGAGGAATTTTAGGTAGAGAGCGAGACGACGATCCCCTGCAACATACGTCATTGAATCAACCCTTCCGCGTCCGGGAAAATGAAGACGACACCTACTTGACAGGTAATGGGCGGGTCGCCTGCAAGCTAGGGGGGTAGTGCTGCCCGATTCGGGACACGCCCAGCCTAGAAGATAGACCTGCTCGAAGCGGAAAATCCTTTTATAGATAGCTCCTTTCCCTCGTTTTGTTTTCCTGAGACATGTTGCCTACTGTCGTAGATAGGTGATGGTTTTGGTTCTACGTTAGAGAGACGACTAGCGTCTCGTAGATTACACTTTTTCTGCATTCTTGCCTGCGTTGTATTTAGACGACCCATCGCCAGACGCAGAATTCTTGAAACCGGATACTTACGACCAGCTGGCGCTGGAAACCTCGTCCCTGCGTGCGTCGTCAATCTGGTTCGGTTTCAGACACCCGAGATAAGTCGCCTAATTCTCCTCGTTCTCCTTATTTGACTACTCAAGACCTACCAGGTGCGTTAACTCTTAAACCGTTCTCGCGCCGTTTTCGTGGTACCAGTTGAAGTCCTACCACTCTAACGGACTGAGTTTGTGCGCCTACCAGGCGCCGCGCCAATAATAATTTAACGGTCAAACCTGGGGGGATCGAAAGATCTAGACGTCAGCTTTCCGTAGAGCACTTCAGACCGTACTTTGGACACCTGGCCAGGGAGATATGCTTGAGCAAAGTTAGGGGGGTACCATGGTCCAACGGGACCGACGTGCAGGAAAAATATTGACGCGCACGGCTATGGCGGTGCAAAGAACTGACTGGTACGAGAGAATGGCTTGACGTATTGGACTCAAATTTTGTAGGCATGATTCTTAGATCCTAAAAATTGAATATCCCTAGCCATGGAAGGTTCGGAGGTACGTAGATGGGTCTCGGGGTGCTGGTCGGCGCAGCAAATGACGTTAGCGGCCAGGCAGTGATGGTGCGAGTGCTGCATGTTGCTAGGCCGAATTTTCCCAGACATCTGCGCATCGATCAATTTAGTACGTTGTTCCCAACAAGATTGATTAGCATTGGCAGCCAGTAAAGGCTCGAGGCTACGTCCATTACTCTGGCGTGCTGGCTCGCGCAAGAAAGGTAATCTGCTGTACCGACCTGGTACGTTCTAGCCTCCAAGCGTGTTCTATTAGCCGTATATAGTTGTATTATCGTTTAAAGCTAATATCAGAGTTATTACCGAGGGGTTGTCAGATTGTCTTTTTGTTGTTTTGCTGCCTCTACGCATCGGCTTGTCATGGTTGGGGAATACCATCAGGTCAAGCAGATTTTGGACCATGTTTGGTCACCGTTAGCTGATGCTGCAACGGAAATAGCGAGGTAACGATTGTTATCGGTCACTAATATGGTAACGTTGATTACCCAATGCTTTTCCTTGGTCAAGCACCCCGAGACAAGTTCTTTTCTGACCAGTGTTAGGCGTGGCTTCTTGTTTTGCTGGCCAACGCCCACCTTCTTGTTTTGCATCCATTGCATGTGAAAATCGTGGAGATACCCATAACCTGTTTGCATGGGAGCATTATACCAACTTATTCCTATTGTTTTATTCATTGTTTCCAAGAACATAGAGGTGTTTTGTCGTTCATTGGGTGTGTTAGTGATGTAGCTCCTTGCCACCCTTTGTACGCGCGCTTTAGGCCTTGATATGAGCCTTACACCTATTGTATAGCATGAGCTTGTGTCTTATATGCTGGACATGGTGTTGGCATTGCTTTTGTGGCCATCTAGTTGTTGTTTTGTGCCACTTTGGGATAGGAAACCTATACGGCAGTTCTAGCAACCGTCCCAAAATAGCTTGCACCGTTATAACGGTCTGAGCTATTTTGGGCTGTTTGCTAGATAGCATGTGCAGTTCTGTGACATTTCATGCTGTGAATGCATTGATGGCATGCCTGTGATTCTAATAAACTGCCTTTAAAAGGCCAGGGCCACCTGATTTGTGTAAATGGTCTATAATGCATTATATATGTCTCCAACCCCATGTGCACCGTACCCCCCTGGGGGGGGTGCTATTTATAGCATGCATGGGGCATAGATATGTGACCAACCAAATTTCCCAAACATTATTTGATATAAAAGCATGCTTGGTTCCAAGGGTGGGCCAGAAAATGTTATTTGGCTAGTTACTCTCAGGCGCACAAAGATACCCAAACTCAGTCCGTTTCGGTGGTTCCAGTCCAGACGGTTGAAGAGTTAACATGAGCCAGCGACGTCCTTTTCCTGCTCCTTCTCATTCGACTAGAAATAATAGTTTAGCGAAATATTACGTAGTTATTACCCCTCAATGGGCATCTATTTTCTTATCGTGGGCCGATGCTAGGAAGTTCGTTCAGTCGCGTGCTTATAATGTCTCCAAATATAAGAAGTTTATGTCCTTTGAAGAAGCTCAGACCTACCTCTTAAATCATAGTGAATCAGATTTGGGTCTCCATTCTCGTCCTTCTCCTCATGCTCGTCCTGCAGTAGATAGTCTTGTTTTCGTTACACCACCTCCATCTCCTCCTTCGTCTCCCCCTAAACGGGCTGCATCCTCATCTAGCTTAGATACGCCTCTCACCCTAGAGTTCGGTTCCCTATCCATTACTGTTGCTAAAAAGGATTGATCTAAATTGTTTTCTTCTTTTAGGACATTAACTCGTCGTCTGTCCCAACTCAGTCCTCACAGGAGGACTGAGTTGACAATTTTCAACCGCGTGTAGCGACTAGGTGGGGGGTCCATCCCAAATGTTTTGATGTGGATCGGGGGTGTACTAGATGTCATTTTGTTGGCAAAAATACTGCATATGTGAAAACTTGACCCGAACACCTGAAAATTACATGGACGATGGGCACCCCTCGCGAATTTGCATTTTTCGGGATAAGAACGAGTGGGAAAAATTCAATCAAATCCTCGTGCATGAAGAAAAAATATAGGCATGTAAACAACATAGTTCTTGAAACGTGGAAAAAAACTGGGCTCGATTTGGCCACTGCAACTGCCTGAAACAATTAAAAAACTCTCAGTCCTCAGGAGAGGAATGGGGCTTTTGCTAACTTTGCTAGCATGTAAGTGCGGTCATACTACACACCACCGTGGCCACCAACCATCCCAATCAACTCATTTCCCTTCAAGCATTACAGGACAACACACTTGCATCATCATACTTCAGGTATATCATACCTTATCATGCAGTGAGAGCCTATGCATGCATGTAGGGAATGGGCTTGGATACCCTACCAACAAAGGGTTATGTTATAAGTGTCAACCACCAATATAATGGGTAGGTTAAGCATATTTCCATTGTTTCTAACAACAATAGATATGGCTATAACTGTTTTGCCTTGCCATGATGTGGCCAACATAGTTGCTGGCACGTGATGGCAGTGGTTTGTCACCAAGACTTTTCACTCACCCGTAAAAGCTTGAATGCACCCTTGACGCGGCCCGTGGCCTCAAAATCATGCAGTATGAACGTAGAAAAAGAATAACTAACATCTATGCAGGTGTTTAAACCTGCACAGCTCCTAAAACCCTGCACAACTACACTGGGTCAAGGCAAATGCCTGATAACATCATCTGAAAAGGGGGTTTTAGAGAGGGCAGGCAACGGTCAAGAAAGAGCATCAAGACTTGAACCTGACAACGCCTCGCAAGCTTAAACTCATGTACAAACATCAAGAAACGAAGAGGCAACGATTATCCGGCTTTACCTGGCACGGCTGGCGTTACCTTGGCCCAGGCGGTGCCCGCAAAAGTGGCACTTTGCGGCACATAGACCATGACGTGACAGAATGGTCGAAATACTCAAATCTATACTGTCACTCAATTTATTCTAATACAATGCATGTTAAAATGTAGAAAGAAACCTATCAGCCATTGAAATTGCGCCGGAAAGCAAGCGCAGTCATCAATTCCGTCGACCTGCCTTATCGCAGTTTTTTCCAGCAAGAACAGTGCTGACACCGGGTAAATCGCATCCCCGCGAGCTAAAAATTGATTTTTATCATCTTTAGGGCATGTTAAATCTATTTCCTGAGTTTGGACAGCTAACTCGTCCGCAAACGTAAACTGCATGCATGGGCGCGAGCCGCCATGGCTAGGTCGTGCATTTCCGGAACTCGCGTTTCACGTGGAAAAGTACCCTTACCACCTGTACTTTGACCGTACATTTAGCCGCTCATACCAAATCCAAAAAAATCCCAAAAATATGTCCAAGAAAGATCTTTTCACGTAGTATTTGAATAAATTTTGAGAGAATTTTTTTGTCAAACATTCTGACCGGGGCGAATTTTCTACGAAACCCAAAAACTCGGTCCTCTAGAGAGGACTGAGTTCAACTCAGTCCTCCGTAGAGGACCAGGGACAGACGACGAGTTAAAAGCTTTTTCTTTTCTTTCCTTGCCTTAAATTAGGCCTTGTCCTTTTTCCTTGTTGCTTTCAGTTAGATTCCTATTCATTTACTTAATTAAAAATGGATCCAGTGGGTGGTAATATGTCGCCTATACCTACCAACACTCCTACTATGAATAATAATAATAATAATACTAACAACAATAACAACACTCGTGGTAACCGACGGGACTCACTTGAAACGGTGCACCATCTCACTCCTCAAGGTAATCTTCGTACCTCACCTCCTTCTCCTGTTACTGGTGGTCGCCGTCGTCCCTCACTTACCCCTCCTACCTATGAACAACGTATGCAAGTCAGATTTAGTGATGACCCTTCCCTTACCTTGAACCAGGCCCCTGCCCCTCCTGCAACCTTGGCTCAACCCTCCAGCAGGTCCTCACTAACTAACAATGTTTCTAGGCCTCCTTCCCACCCTGTGCCTTCCATGCCTGCTTTTAACACGGGTCGTACCTCTGCCCCTGTCGGCCCTTCTGGGCGCCCTAGTGCAGTTCCCTTTTACCCACCTGCTTCCTGGTCCTACCCTGATACGGCCTATGAGGCTGCCCAGGTCCCTACCCGTGTGGCTGATTTAGAAGTTAATAGTGATTTCAGCACCATGCCTCTAGATGACAGAAATTATGATCATTTTGCCTACTCCTCTCTTCGTGAGCAATATACTGTACCCTTCTCCTATGGGCACCAGCCTGAAACGGTGGCCCCTTCTAGACCCCTACCCAAGACCTTTCCTCTTCCTTCCTTCTATCCCGCTTATGTAGCAGTGGAAGATAGTGGCCCTATGGGAAAAACTGACTCTTCTAATCCCCCTAAGCCCCCTGCTCTTCCCCTCTTTGCTAACCTTCCCAAGCTGGATGTCAAGTCTACCCCTCAACAGTTTTTCACTTTTATTATGTTGCTTACCCAGAACACAGAGTCATGGCAGAATCATAATAGATGGCGTCTCTCTGATGCTGTACTAGTCCCTCACTATCTTACTACCTGTATTACTCCTGAGCTTGCTAACCTCATCCAGTGTGAGTCTTTGGCCTCTCATGCCTACCCTAACTCTGTAGCAGAATTGTTTAAGCGTTTAGAGAACCATTTAGTCCCTCCTGATTCAGATTGGCAGGATAGATTAGCCTTTGGTACCTTGCAGCAGGGTACTAAATCATTTAAGGAGTATATGAAAGAGTTTGATGCCCAGATGGTACGAATTAGGGATTTGTCGGGTGCAGAAGTACGTGCTCGCTTCCTCCAAGGCCTCAGTAGACCCTTATTACGTGAAGTCAAGCGCCAGTTCTCTGCCTACCGTTTTACTGATCTGCCCCTCAAGCATGTGCGCCAGCATCTCTTACGCGTAGCAGATTTCTTCACCACTCCTTCTCTCCCTACCCGCTCCCGGATTAATAATATTATCCTTACCCCTGAGGAGGAGAACTCCTATGTAGAAGAATTAGATATCTGCGTTGCTGACCTTTCAGCTCTTGATGTCTCTCATATTACATGCTATCATTGTAAGGAAATAGGTCATCTTAAACGTGAGTGCCCCAAGTTCCTTTCGGGTGCTCCCCCTCATCCCGACGCTCGCCCTCCTCGTACCCCTCAGCGTGCTCCTATTCGTCCCACTTCAGGACGCATTCCCTCAGCTACCCCTAGTAGGCTGAATGCTGTGCAGACAGGACCCCCAGGGTTCCCCTATGATAATCAGGCTCCCGCACCCTCTTCGATCCCTCGTGACCCTCCAGCAGTGGCTTTTTCGCCAGGGTCTTCTTCGGGGTTAGTTCCTATGGATTTGGGGGGGGAGGGGGAACAGTAGGCCTGTCAGCCGGGGGTAACCTGGACAGGTCCTCAGATAGTACCCCAGATAAAAATTTTTGCCTGCCTGTTTTTATAACTTCTGTAGGAGCTGAATCATCCCTACCACTACGTGTCCGTCCTCTTATGTCATTTTGAATGGTGGCTTAACCGTTCCCCATACTGTTGTAGACCCTTTCTTGCATGCTGATGAACTTTTGAATGTCTCTGTGTTGGTAGATAGCGGTGCGGCTAGCTCCTTTGTGAGCGAGGCCCTAGTTAGGCGTTTAGGATTAGTCCCTATCCCTCACACCAAACCTGTCACTGTTCATTATGCTGACGGTCGCACCAGTCATTCCCCGGGTACGGTGTCCCTTCCCCTGGTCATACAAGGACGTACTATCAACCTGACGGCCACTATAGGCCCTATCACTACCGCTGATGTATTACTAGGATTAGATTGGCACCAGGATAATAAGATTACTATTAATTATGATACCATGGTCATTTGGTTTCCAGATAGCTCTTACTGGGTACCGGAACGTCATAATAGATTAGAAAATTTATCCTTGGTAGATATTACTCCTCCTACACCTGTTGATCCTCCTGTAAGACCTATACCTGAAGTATTAATGTCCAATGATGAATTGCGATCTGAACTAAAGGAATATGGATACCTATTATGTATGTTCCTACAGTTAGAAGTACAAGAGATACCTATCACTAATAATAGTGTGGATATAGATGTAAACACAGTGGATACAATAGGAGTGGGATTTACTGAAAATGAAATAGTAAGATACATGGCTGTGATAGATTCCTCAAAAGTTTTTGAAGAAAAGACTCCTTCTTATCCTCCTCCTCGTTCTGTTTTACACCGTGTAGTCATCAAGGACGGTGCAGTTCCTACGCACTCTCCGATGTATAGAATAGGCCCTACCGAGTTAAAGGAACTAAAACAGATTTTAGTGTCACTATTAGAAGCAGGATTGATAGAGCCTAGTAACTCTCCCTACTCAGCTGGTGTCCTGTTAGTTCCTAAGCCAAATGGCAAGTTTCGCCTAGTTACTGATTATAGGAAGTTGAATGATATTACTGTGCATGAAGTCTAAATACCCTCTACCTCGTATTGATGATATATTTAATAAGGTTAAAGGTTCCACTTGTTTCACAGTACTGGATTGTGCGGATGGTTTTTGGCAGTTGCGGATAGCTCCTGAGGATTGCCATAAAACCGCCTTTGCTACCCCTTTTGGTCATTACCAGTTTAGAGTAGCGGCTATGGGACTCTGTAACTCTCCTGCCTCTTTTCAAATGTTAATGAATGAAGTACTTAGACCTGTTATGGGAAATTCTCACCTTCCTCAAGTGTCCTCTGATTTAAAGGATCCTTCCTTCTCCTCTGTTTCTTTATCTGAGCATGACCGTTCTTGTGCTCAAGCTTACTTAGATGATATCCTTATTTACTCTCCTGATTTTGAAACGCACCTACGTGATTTAACCCCTAAATGGTCTGGCTGCCGATTTTCCGCCTAAAACTGAGTTACAGCCGACACGTCGGCCCCTTCTCGGGGGACCAAATGCCGCGAAAACTATTGAGAATTAGGAAAAGTTTAGCTGAGAAGATCGAAAGTTTATAATTTTCCTCACAGCATGGTACTAGGGTTTGCATACTTCTGACAAAGTTATAGAGGTGTTCTGGTCGGTCAAAGTACAAGGGGTCAGGGTACTTTTTCGCGTACAACGTGCATTCCGGAAAACGACGACCTGGCCATGGCGGCTTGCGCCCACGCATGGCATTTACGTTTTCGTTCGAATTTTCTGACCAAACTCAGGAAATTGATTTTATACGTCCTAAAGATGATACAGGCCAATTTTTGGTTCGCGGGAATGCCATTTGATAGGTGTCGGCAGCGTTCTTGCTGGAAAAAACTGCGATCAGGCCGGACGATAGAAACGTTGACAGCAATACCTTTCCGGCGTATTTTAAAGGATATATTGGTTTCTTTGTACTTTTTATGATACATAGTAGTCGTAAACGTGCAAGGGTTGCCAGAAATCGCCGAATCCAGCGACCATGCTGCACAACTTTGGCGTGCCGAAATGCGCCATTTTGCGGCCACCGCCTGGGCCAAGGTAACGCCATCCATGCCTGGTAAAGCTTAAGCATCGTTTTCCTATCGATGTTTGACGTTCATATATACGTTCTAGCTTGTGTAGCACATTCTTTTTGCATTATTCATGCTCTTTCTTGACCCTGGCCTGGCCCCTTTCTAAAACACCCTTCTTAGATGCTTCCATCAGTCAGTTGACCTGCCACAGGGTGATGGTGATAAGTTTTAGAGTCTGTATGGGTTTGAATACCTCCATATATGTTTGTTATACATTTCCCACACACATATTGCATGAGTGTGAGGCAGTTGGCTGGTCTCTGTGGCATCATCAAGCATGTAACCGGTGAGTAGAAGCTTCCCATTGTCAGCATGTGCCACCAGGTGTGCTGACCATCACCTGTCAAGCTATAGCAGCTTAGGCCTAGTTTATCCTTGCTAGGGCAGGCTGAAATAGGCTTAAAATCACTAGTTTGTTGGTGGCTGCCTCCTAGAATGCATGCCTTGCGTAGGGTATCCGTACCACGTTACCTACGTGCATGGACAAGGTGGCACCTGCACATAGGTGCCATGTAAGGGCAGTGTGATGATGCAGTTATGTTTCCCCATCATTGTGGAAGGGAAATGTATTGTGTGGCATGGTTGGGGGCCATATTAGTAGGTATTAGTAGGTAGTATGCCCACCCCTACCCCCTTGGTTGCTTTTTACCACCGGTACCCCTATGGGCTGTACTGGGTGTAACTGCTGGTATACCCACCCAAATGATGACCCCAATGGCTCAAACTGTTCAGCAACTAATTGTTTATCATCCCTGAAGTGGTAGGTGCCTAGCTCTTATAACATAATTCACAATGCACATTCTACCAAAAATGAAAACGCTCGTCTTGACCCCCCTGACTTTGACGGCAGTTATACATGGCCTACCCTGCATATATGTAAGGTTGTGATATACCAACCCGAAGGGCAACTCATGGACATGCTTGGCCCCCAAGGACAGCCATTGGATATGGGTGGGTTGGATGGCATCTGGTTTGCAAAATTGTGAAGTTACAGCCGATGCATCGGCAGTATTTCTGCCCATTTAGGGGTTAAAGAAAGTATTAGAAATAATGGCTGAAAATTCTTTGTGGGCGCGCCGTGCTAAAGTTCGTTCGGGTAGGAGTGTCCCATTTTTAGGGCACGTTCTGTCAGATGCCGGGGTCGCTACCGACCCGGATAAAACTAAGTCAATTCAGGAATGGCCTACCCCTACCGACGTTAAAGGTGTACGTAGTTTTCTAGGAATTGCTTCTTACTATAGGCGTTTCATCCCGCGTTTCGCAACTATAGCAGCCCCTATTAATCATTTATTAAAGAAGGATATCCCCTTTGTTTGGAGTAGTGAATGTCAGTCGGCTTTTCAGTGTCTAAAATCCCTGCTCCTTCCCCTCCTGTACTCATCCTACCGGATACTACTAAACCCTTTGTGGTAGCTACAGATGCTAGTAAGGTAGCTATAGGGGGCGTCCTTCTCCAGGATCAGGGTCAGGGCTTACAGCCAATTGAGTATATCTCTAGGACAATGCTCCCTGCGGAGCGTAACTATCCCGTACACCAGCAGGAACTCTTAGCGGTGGTGTATTGTTGCCACGCGTGGCAGCACTTTCTTAAAGGTGCTCAATTTGATGTCTGCCTGAATGAACCCTGTGAGATAGATCCTTATAGATTAGTTATCCAAACGGATCACCGTCCCCTTACCCATCTTCTCTCCCAACCCAACCTTACCCCTCGCAAGCGCGCTGGATGGAATTTTTAGCACAGTTTTCCCCTTTTAAACTTCAGTATGTTAAGGGTGTAGATAACATAGTACCAGATGCACTCTCTCGTCGTGCAGATTACTCCTTTTTCGAGGACCTTGATGTTCTCAATACTACTCTAGTTCCTACTACTATGGGTGTAACCCCTTATGGTGAACTACCTGATGATGAATCCTATGCCTACCTCTTTCATACAGCTGTTCGCATGCCTGATCTCCTTTCTCACGTAGGACTCTCTCTCCCGTGTGAGGCCCTTCCGTGGCCTCGGTGGGGGGGGAGGGGAAAAATAAAATTTCTATACCGCTTAGCCATATAGCGACTAGGTCAGGAAAGTCTTATGAAAACATAGTCCCTCTAGGACCTCCCCTTCTCTTTGGCAAGGCGGTAGGAGATCTCTTTAAACCTGTTCTGGATACCTCTGTAGCGATGCCTACCTCTGATCTTGAACGCCTTATTAGTAGATTTACGGCCACTGAGCCGGAAGCATTAGCTGCCATTGCTGCCCATCCCCAACAATTAGGCAAGCACCCTTGTAAATTTGTAGGTGGGTTTTTATATGTGCAGATAGCAGATTCTCCCCCTCAATGGCGCCTGTATGTCCCTCCTATCTGTCGCTCCTCCTTGCTCTTTGAGTTGCATGACTTAGCTGCTCATCAGGGTGGTAAACGGGTACGGGACCTAGTAGCCCGCTCTTATTACTGGCCTTCCCTTTTAAGGATGTAGATGAGTATGTTAGAACTGTCAATCTTGCCAGGAGATGAAACCCAATAACGTAGGACAGATAGCAGAACCTAGGACCTTGCCTGATCCCATCATGCCGTGGGATTCTATCATGATGGATTTTGTAGGACCTTTTAGAAAGAATGATAGAGGTAATGCCCAGATCCTTGTGTTCATAGATCGTTTTACTCGTATGTGCCATCTCGTGCCGTGTCCTTTAGAACTCACCGCACGTGATTGCGCACGCCTATACCTTAATAATGTTACAGATATCATGGTTTGAGTAGGCAGTTTATTAGTGATAAAGATAAGTTATTTACCTCAGATTTTTGGCAGCAGTTTTTCGCTGCCATCGGTACCAAGGTTACCTACGGTACTGCCTACCACTCCTCCTCCTCTCATTTAGTAGAGCGTCTTAATAGGGTAGTGGAAGAAGCGCTTAGGCACTATGTTAATGGCTCGGGAAGTGATTGGGAGGATTATTTATGTTTGGTAGAGTTCTCCCTAACAATTGCCCCCAGGCTGCGCATGGATATACGCCCTTCTTCCTAGATACTGGTAGACAGCCTCTTACCCCTACCTCTCTCTTAGCTAGTCCTCTACGGGACAGGATGATGTGTCCCGGATACTGTAGAAGGTGTACAGTCCTTGCTAGATAGAATGAAAACTGCACATGACCACGCGATCTCAGGGTACCAAAAAGCTCAGTCTAAGTACCTTGCTAGGTTGCGTGCCTCCTTAGATAGAAGAGCGCCTGAGATAGATATAGGAGATCTAGTATTAGTAGAAGGCCCCCGTGTTGGCCGTTTTGCTCAAGTTTGAAGCAGAACTTAAGGTCAAACTTAGGCCCGCCTTCTTAGGACCCTTCCGTGTGTTGTCTAGAGTAGGAAATTTCTTATATAAAGTCGATATCCCTACCTCTTGGCAGACACATTCTAACACCTTCCATAGAAGCCAGCTGAAACTGTACCACCCTAGTACGTTCGCTGGTAGAGAGCTAGCGCCTGCCCCTTTAGAGCATAACCCTGACACTGGGGAGTAGAAGACGAAGTAGAGAGCATCGTGGCCCATAGAGATATCAAAAAGGGCCGCGGTACCCAGCGTCAGTATAAAGTGAAATGGATGTATGCTCGTAGTGAGGTAGATAAAGTATGGTACACGGAGAGTGAGTTAGATGGTTGTAGTCGTTTGTTGCAGGAATACAAAACCCTACACCAGCTCTAGTTGGCAACCTGCCCCTCCCTTATCGTATTTCTGCTTGGTGGTGGTTGGTTGTCCCCTCCCCTCCGCAGCCATCATGGCTGATCCTACCCCTCCGTCGGAGAGCCGGCCACCTTCCCCTCCGCCACCGGACCCAGAGCTCTACTTCGAGGCCCTTCCGGGCCGCTGGGTGTCACGGTCCAGTCATCCGGGTGGCATCGTGCAGCCTGCCCTCCAGGCCAACATGCGGCTTTAGTCAGGGCTGCTCTCTTTGGGGTCGCGTGGTCGGCCCTCCCCTGATGACCGCACCAGCTAGTTTTGCATGGGTTCGACGATGCCGGGCATTGTCTGTTATAGGATGTGGCTCCCGCTGTCCAGCCTTGGGACAGATAGCCGCGGTCCTTCAGTGCCCCCGGGTGTTTTCCTACCTTTCTACCCCTGTGGGCCGCTCCTGCCTAGTACGGGATGTGTTCCCCTGGCTTCCGGGCGAGGGTGATGCAGAAGTAGATGAGAACCCCTGCGACCTTCTACGGGCAGTAGAGTTCATGGAGATCGCGGACCAGACAGCGGGCGTAGTATTGGGCGACCCTACTCCTACGGATGCACCAGTCGAGGCACAGTATACTCCTGAGTATTCGGCCTCCCCTGCGGCGTCCTCCTCTTCAGTGTCGGCTCCTTCCCCTGTCCCGTCTTCACCAAGGTCGGTCCGGCGCGCATCGGTGGAGCCTACCCCTTTGGGCTCTGGTCGTGAGCCTGATCCTCTTTCGGCGACAGTTTCTGCGATGCAGGCGCAGATCCAGTCCCTGACGGCGGCCTTCGGGGCCTTCATGGCGGCCCAGGCGCACGCTCCAGCCACGCCAGGTGGGGTGTCTGCTGTATCTGTGCCCCCTTTCCCTTCGGTCGCCTCGACGTCTACGGGTCCGTCTGTGCCGCGCGAGCCCTCGGTGGCTGCGGTTTCCTCTGTTGCTGCGGCTCCTACGCCTTCGGCTACCTCTGCGCCTGCTACTGACTTACCTGCGCCTCGGCGCGAGTCCGCGTCCCAGCGGCCGCGCCCGTCGCCGTCGCGTCCGGCCGCCCACCGCGTCAGCGCCGCCCTCGCGGGGTTTCTTCAGCGACCCGGGCGGTCTTCCCAGGCTTTGGGAGGGCGGTCCTCCGCAGAGGATTCCGGTGCCGACTGGAGCTTAGACGGTAACCAGTCGTATGCCGGATTGCCTGTCCCCACGGGCCCTGTTTTCAACATGTGGCCTGGTGGTGCTCCGCCACCAGAGACCGGCGCGCCAGCTGCGGAGGCGGGTCCGTCGCGACCCCCTGCGGCATCGGGTCCGACGCGGCCCCCTGTTGTACCGGCGCCGTCTGCGTCTGTGCCGGTTCCTACCCCTTCTTCGGCCCCTGTCCCTTCGGCCCCGCGGTCTTTGGCTGCGGTTGTTCGGTCCAGTGGCTCTGATCCTCGCGCCACCCGCGCTGCTGATTCCCTTCGGGAGTTGTCAGAGGGCGATCGGGATCGGGCCCCTTCTGTGGTGCATGCGACTCCGGAGTCGCGCGACACGCCTGTCTTTGGGTACGGTATGTCTGCGCTCGCCTGCCGCCAGTGTGACCTGCCGCGCGCCTCCGCCGAGCTTGCCATTTCGCCCATGTCCTACGGGTTCTCCCAGGTGTGTCGGGCGCCGCGGGACCGTGGCCTACCAGTTGAGACTGATCGGCCTCCTTTCGATATGGTTATTTTAGCTGATCCGGTGTTCCAGGGTGAGATCCTGGTTCGGCGCGTCCTGTATCGCTGGGCTAGGCGCCACAATGACTTGGACACCTACGGCGGGTTCCAGTGGGCTTACCCTCCGCCTCTGGGCATTATGGCCTCAGATGCCCTTACGGTAGAGTTTCCTGCGGTGCCGGGTGCCACGTACAGCACGGTCCTTCAGCCCATCCTAGAGTGGGATGCCCGTCGTCCAGCGCCCATCCCGGGCCAGGGTCTGGACTCCCGTGGTCATCCTCCTCCCCGGGCTAGCGACTACCTCGAGACGTTCGGGTCGCGACAGTGTGCCCGTCGGTGGCGCTCCCGTGAGATTCGGCACATCCGGTTGTGGCCGTCAACGTGGAGCCCCTGGTAGATCTGTTTTTCCCGACGGGTATGCGCCCTCGGATCCGGTACCATCGCCTGCTCCTGCGGGCTCTCTGCTGATCGCGGTAGAGCCTTTCCTACGCCTCTTTGCCTGTGGTTTCCTGGACTGGGCCCGGGGCCAGGTCGTTCTTACGCAGCATAGGTATTACTGGGCCTTCCTGGGTCTTTTTCCTGACGGCGTGTGGGCCGATGTTTTCCTCACTGTAGATAGGCACGACAATGCGAGGATGTGGCTCACTACCAGGCGTACCTGGATGTCCTGCTGGCCTCCCGTGGCACTTACCAGACGGATGGCCATTAGATAGAGGGCCTTAGGCCCGACCTGAGGGTGTTGTCCCTCCGGTATATAGAGTCGCCCTCACGTTCTGGCCAGTTGACTGGTCGTTCTTGGTCCTTGGTACTGATTTGTTTACTCTGTGTGTCCTGCCCAGTGCCGTTCCCCCCGGCAAGGACTTTGTTCCAGGCAGTTAGGGGAACCTACCACCAGGCTTGGTGCTGGCTAACCCTACACCTCCCGGCGTGGTGGTGGAGACCGAGTTAATACGTTGGTGCCTTGTATCTTGGATGGCCTGCCGATTGTGTTGGTGTGTGCTGGGTGCATTAGGTTTCCTACCCCTTGTTTTCCTCCCTGTGCGTAGGGAGAGGGCTCCCTACCTTTGTGGGGGGGGAGGTGTTACGTCGCGTAACAATTCGTTGTAGTTACGGACGTAAATTAGGTCTTTGCCTCGGTTGTCCTAGGTTTACGTGTAGTTCCTACTGGGACACTATTGTCCTCGTAACAGTACTGTGGTACATTGGGTGCCTTTGGGCGCCGCGCCGCGTACTTAATTAGTGGTCCTGATCCTTTGATAGAATGTAGTGGACCAGCGTGCATCTGTAGGCGAGGGCCAGGTCGGCCCGAGCGTGTTGGACCGTTGGTGACCATTTATGCACGTTCTACCCCTCGTGTGTGCACTCGGCGTGTGTTAAATGAATTAACACATATAGGCTTGGGTCACGGCAGTGTAGTTGTGTTTCCTTCCTCTATTCCTGGAGTCAACGGGTTGTGTAAATGGCTTATGGCGTATTATAGTAATACTTACGTTAATGCACTGAGATCTGGATCGTCTCGTTCGTCTTTCGCTAGGGGTTTAACTAGAGGCGGCCTTACTAGTTTAGGTAGCATCAGGCCAGGTAGAGGTAGAGGTGGCGGTAGAAACCCGAGGCGTAACAGTCTGCCTCCAGAGCGCCGCGCTGAAGGTCTTCATGCGCATGATGCTGCACCGCGGCTCCGCGCCACGCTGGACCCTGGCACACCTGGGTGAGTCTCAGATGGGTTTCCGTCGTGGTCGTAACACTGCCGATGGCTGTATTTGCCGCGCGCCGGTTGATGGAGGAGGTGCGTCGCCTTTGCCCTGACGGTTTGCTGCTGGTCTTCATTTTTGTTGACTATATCAAGGCGGGCCTTTGACACGGTCCTCTGGGAGGCTCTTTGGGCCATCCTAGCTCTGGATCGTGTGAACCACCAGCGTTTATTGCTGCCATTCGTCGACTGTATGAGGGCTCACAGGCAGTTGTGCGGACTGCGGAAGGCACCACCCCACCATGTCCCCTCACCACGGCTTCACCACGGGGTGTGGCAAGGTTGTGTCCAGTGTCCCCATGCATATCTGTTCATTATTACGTCGTGGATCACGTCATGCGCCGGGCACGTGCGCGCTTTGCTGCTGGGGTTCGAGCCCGGCTTGGACATCCTTAACGAGCGGCGGCGGCGGTGGCCCTGGTTACCGCCTGTCCGACCTGATTTATGCGGATGATGCCACCCTCATCGCGCGCCCCGAGCACATTCAGACCTGGCTGGACTGTCTAGGCCGGCTTAGAGGCGCGAGCGGTGGGGCTGGAGATTTGTGTCAAAACTGAGGCGATGGTGACTGGGGCTACCATGCAGCTCCCCGCTGAGGCCCCGGCTGCTAGACGGGACAGAGGTCCCGTTCCGTGATCGCTTCAAACTGCTGGGGAGTATGCTCCCCAACACAGCCGACGATGTGGACATCCACAAACCCACATCGATCGGCCTGGCCTGGGCTAGGCTTCTTTCGCTCAAAACCTACCTGCACTCGAAGGGCCTGGGCAAGCACCGCAAACGAATGCTCTTCAAGGTCCTCGTCCTCACGGTGCCTAATTACGTATGGCGCCGAGGCATGGACACTCACGGACACACTGGCCGCCAAGCTAGACAGCACGGTTTACAGGATGCTTCGACAGGTCCTGAATGTAGGGTTTTCCACGCATTATTAGGTCATTAGTTAGAGTCTTTGTATCAGGGTATGCCTCGCATTTCGGACGAGATTAGGCAGCGTAGGATAGCATTTGTAGGACATCTTGCTCGCACCACTCAGGTAGATACTGCCCTTGGTCTGGCCGGCCCCCAGTGGCTTGGCCAACCAGCAGGGCGGCACATCCTGACCTAGCTGGCCTGGCCCCAAGGACATAATTTCCTAGAAAGCTGGGTAAACTTGCCATGAACTACACACCGAGATGTTGCTGGCCGACCGACAACCAGTAGTGGTCCCAGCTCAGTTTGAACACCGCATTCACTCCCTCTCTCTTGCTTGGACTGCTATGCCGGCAGAACAAGAAGAGGTGGCAGTCTGGCAGAAGATTGTCCACCACTGAGGCTCACACGCCAGCCCCTGTGGGCAAGCCCTCTCAGCTCCCCCCGGCCAAGCAGAAGGGGCGCTTTGCTGAGTAGCTTAGTTAGGATTTTCTAGACTAGATAGCTTAGAGTTAGCTTAGTTCGATTCCGCGGCCTCGCCCACCTCCATCCATCCATGCAGCAAGGAATATGTGCTACATGATCTCCCATGTAATGAGGATTTGTACGCTGATTCGCCCCATGTTTAATCCCACATTATTAGGCATACATCACATCATTCGGACAGCTAACATGCACCATATCCATTCCATCCCATGTTCCCCTCCCACTGAGGACTTATGCTCACGTGCCGATGCAGTCATGTGTAATTAATTGATTAAATCAATTAATTAATCCATCAATGATCTCCCAACTGAGTCATGTTATAATTTATTAATTTAGTTTAATTTAATTTAATTTAATTTAATTTATTTTAATTTAATTTAGTTTTATTTAATTTAGTTTAATTTAATTTAGTTTAATTTAATTTAATTTATTTTATTTTAATTTATTTTAATTTAATTTAATTTAGTTTAATTTAATTTAATTTAATATCCCTGAGAAGGGGCATATGGCTTAATTTTAATACATTCTGGGCTACTTCCTGCAAGGGTAGGGTGTAAACTACACAAGCTCTAGCTGGGTGCACAAAGTGCACCTGCACCACCATGATGTATCAGAGCTCAAAGGCCTGGCATGGCCGGGGTGGAAGATCATCATGGCTAAACAATGGCTAGGGCATGGCTTCTCAGCAGACCTTTACGCCATTACCGGGCCCTGTGGCGCAAGCCCCTTGGCAAGATCGAGAAAAAGGAACTAGTTTAAGGTCCTCGCCCTTCCTGTTCTTACGTATGGGGCCGAGACGTGGACCCTCACCGCCGACCTGGCCCGCAAGCTGGACGGCGCGGTCACCAACATGCTGCGATCCATTTTCAGAGTAGGATATGCTGCTCATGTCCGCAATGAGGACCTGTACCAGGGCATGCCATATATCACCAGCACCATTAAGCAGCGGCGCCTGCAGCTAGTAGGGCACTTAGCTCGCACCAACCAGGTAGACTTGGGAGGCACCTCACGTGGCCCCCCCGCGGGACTGCGACCATATGCCTGGCCGGCACCTCCTGACGTGGGCCGGGCCCCGTGATGTTAGACGCCGCAAGGCCCGCACCTTCAAAGAACAGCTAGTAGAGGACATGGGGGGCCTAGGCCTCTCCGTGATTTGGAAGAAGATGATGGACAAACAAGGCCAAGTGGCGGGCCCAGGTCATAGAGGACAACGAGCCCCCCAACAGCTCTTGGCGTGCATGCAGCTGCCAGGTGCAATACTGCAGGGCGCCTACTGCCTGCCCCATCCACGGGCCAAGGCTGGGCCCCCTCCAGTGGTCCTCACCTTCAGCGACATCACAGCCCGAGTTCGGTTCCTCTCTCGCCGCAAGTTCTAATAAGCTGGTGGACACCTCCTGGTCGCTTGAGGACGACCTGACGCCAGCCCAGCAGCATGCAGCAACGCCGCGATCAGTGGCCCGACTACATCCGCCACAAGACCAACCCCGAGAAGCCCCAATTAAGCTAGTGTACTGGCGGGGCGGGGACCTCTATGTCAACAAGAAACTGTGGAAGCCCCCCCGGGCTTCCCCGGGATAGAGCACTCCAGCTAGTTGTCTAGATGGGGGCAATCGATTATGGGATAGCTTAGGCATTACAGCACTTGAAACGATATTAGCGCACAGCGTTATACGGTACCTTCAATTAGCTCTGGCACCTTGTGGCCATCAGCTTGCGCCTTAATTAGCCGACGTCTTGAGCCCACCTCACATTCGTAGCATAAGCTATGCGTCAGCCTATCTATGGTATTGCACTGGTTGTATTGCACCCACAGTGTTGCGCCCCGGTACCATGCCGTGGAGAGAGCGCTCTGTGGCCTGCCCACCTGCGGCAGTGAGAGAAGCTAGGGCGCCTCCCTCCTTCTCGCTGTGTATATAGGGTTGAAGGTTCCTTTACTCTGTATTGGCACCCACGTGACGCAGTCACGTGCTTATTAATTAATTAATAGCCCCCCCCCCGTGGGGTTCAGCGCCCGCGTGTGCAAACCCGCGGGAGGCACGTGCAGCTCCCCTAGGGTAGCGTGATGTTGTTTAGATAGATGCTGTAGTTAGTGATGTTGTTTAGATAGATGTTGTAGGTAGCTGATGTAGATAGATTAGACCGGTAGGATTGTTTGCACCCATCCATCCATCCATCCATCCATCCATCCATCCATCCATCCATCCATCCATCCATCCATCCATCCATCCATCCATCCATCCATCCATCCATCCATCCATCCATCCATCCATCCATCCATCCATCCATCCATCCATCCATCCATCCATCCATCCATCCATCCATCCATCCATCCATCCATCCATCCATCCATCCATCCATCCATCCATCCATCCATCCATCCATCCATCCATCGGGGTTAGCACGGGTTACCGCCTGGCTGACCTGATTTATGCGGACGACACCACCCTCATCGCGCGCCCCGAGCACATTCAGACCTGGCTGGACTGTCTGGGCCTGGAGGCGAGGGCGGTGGGGTTGGAGATTAGTGTCAAAACTGAGGCGATGGTGATTGGGGCCTCCAGTCGCCCACCGCTGCCGCGCCTGCTCGACGGGACGGAGGTCCCACTCCGCGACCGCTTCAAGCTGTTGGGGAGTTGGCTTCCGGACACTGCCGACGATGTGGACACCCGCATCGGCCTTTCCTGGGCCAAGCTCCGTTCGCTCAACACCTACTGGCGCTCCAAGGGCCTGGACGAGCACCGCAAGCGCATGCTCTTCAAGGTCCTCGTCCTCACGGTGCTCACGTATGGCGCCGAGGCGTGGACACTCACGGCAACACTGGCAGCCAAGCTATAGACGGCACGGTAACCCGGATGCTCCGACAGGTCCTGAATGTCGGGTTTTCTCAGCGTAGGTCCTTAGAGTCTTTGTATCACGGTATGCCGCGTATTTCGGACGAGATTAGACAACGTAGGATAGCATTTGTAGGACATCTTGCTCGCACCAGCCAGGTCGACACCGCCCTTGGTCTGGCCGGTCCCCAGCGGCTCGGCCAACCGGGGCGGCACATTTTGACCTGGCCTGGCCCCAAGAACATTCCTAAAAAGGTAGGGAAACATGCCATGACCTATACCCAGATGTTGCTGGACGACCTAGTGGTCCCAGCCCAGTTTGAGTACCGCATCCACTCTCTCTCCCGTCTTTGGACTGCCATGCAGGACAAGACGCGGTGGAAGAAGATTGTCAAGGCGCACACGCCAGCCCCTGTGGGCAAGCCGCCTCCCCCCAAACGGAGGAGCCGTTTTGATGAGTAGCGTAGATAGGCTTTTCTAGACTAGATATAGCTTAGAGTTAGGTTAGTTCGATTACGCGGCTTCCTCCACACCACCCATCCAACCTGGAATATGTGCTACATGATCTCCCAACGGAGACATGTTATAATTTAATTTAATTTAATTTTAATCCATCCATCCATCCATCCATCCATCCATCCATCCATCCATTGATCCATCCATCCATCTATCCATCCATCCATCCATCCATCGAGGTTAATGCTCCGTGACTCCCCATTGACGGGAGCACGAGTCTAATTAATTAATTCTAATTAATTCTCAGCAGAGAGTACTGAGCTCTCTGCATGAACACAGCATAACTAAATAAAGCAAGGCATCATCTGGTGGGTGGCACATCATAGGCACACACATGTACATGGCTAAATACTGCTAAGGCGTCAGCTGTGATGGGGCCCGTAATAGGCGTACAAGTACATGAGGCCACGGACCGTGGCTAGGCCTTACTATTCTGGATATGGTAATGGGTACCGGTAACCGATGGTAACGGGTACTACGAGCACTGGACTGAGCCTTTCAGTTTATGCCATTGGGTACCGGTGCCGGTAACCGATGATAACCGGTACCAGGCATAGTTGTCTCACTTCATAACCGGTACGGGTACCCATATAGCCTCGCCAGGTAACCGATATGGCCGATCGTCGCATGGTACCAGTATACCGTAGTGGTCAAAATCACCTTGCGACAAACTACTTTGCGAATCGACCTCGCAAACTGCTATTGATGGGCTTCATTTTGGGTCGCAAAGTTCAAAAGTTGCCGCGCCGCGCCGCGCCGCGCCTGCGTCGCGCCGCACGGCCCGTCTAGCCAGCGAATGCGTCGCGCCACAATTTTTGCGATATTGTCAAATGATCGAGACAACAATTAAATATTTTTTCATGAAGTATATTATAATCAGTGCTATACCGAATTGATCAATCAAATCACTCAGTCAGGTAATCAATAATGAATAAGAGATCGAGGTACAAGTCACTGACCATATTAAGGTGAGGGTCCTATGCCAGACCCCCCAAAACCATAATATGGAATAACATGCAAAGCTGGCCTTGGGGCACCCAAACTATGATTTTGCCATGTAAATGGGATGTGTGGGGGTCCATCCCACCCACTGATGGGGGGTATATACCCCTTTTAGTGACCGGTATTACGCAAAAACGGACAAAAGACGCTACTCTAGGGGCATATCCCCTGGGACAATGGGGGCACAATTACTCATGTTTCAATATATTCCCATATAAAATCGTATATGGTGAGGTTGCCAACCTAATTGGAGCCCCGGAATGATGAGTATTATTGAAGTTATTAATTTTCCCCTAAAAACCGTACTTTTTAAGGCTGAAAAAAATAAATCAAATCAAAAACACATATTTAGAGCCTGGGGAGATATACACAAATACTACACATATCGACAATTAATGCCACAAAATCTGAGCTCATTCTGAGTACAAACGTAGAAGTTATAGCGTTTGGCAGTTTGCCACCTGTGCAGACGCTAAGGAAGGCAATAGTGAGTATTAAGGCACACTAACACTTCCTATGCCATCCAAAAGGCTCCTGACCATGCCCAATTTGACCACAATGTACAAGGAGGTGGCTGGGCACGTCATGTGCCCTTGCCTTACCTCGACACGGGCAACGTGTTGCGTGTGTGCACAACAATGAGGCAGGTAGCTCTACATGCCTAGCCAACACTTCTTATGCATATTCCAAGTTTATGGTGTGGGCATCATCCCAAAACCAAGCTGTCCGAATTCAAACACACCCTGGAAAGCCATATCCACTAATTGCCCAACCAAGGGTAACAACAGACAGTCCACAGAGAAAGCATAAGTATCATACATGCTGCTTGCCAAGGCTTCTTACCATGGTTACCTTGCCTTGCTAGCATATGAATTAGGGCTCTCCCATTTTAGTGGGAGAAAGGCCAACAAGACGACGATAACCCCTACCTACGTGCAGTTCCACCCATGCAGTATGCCCCTCAGAACAATCACTGCCATCTTTCTTTCCAGCGCAATTGTTTGCCAAGAAACAACCTCAAGCTTGTGAGCCTCTAACCACAATGAAGCCGCTGCTAAGAAAGGCTGCGTCAATATTCACACAAAACTGAGTGCTGTTAGCAATCTCCTTCCAAGAAAGCACTCAGCAAATCCCTGACAACTTGACGGCATGCCACGGCTCACGCTTTGACACGTCCCAGCCATGCAACGTACATACAAAGCACTAAAAGGTGCCAGAAATCTGGCGATGCGCAGCACGGAATGGCATTCTACCTGGCGCTAACTGCACGGAAAGAAGCCGAAAACTTGCGTTGCTAACCCATAAAGGAAGCGAAGCATCCATAGGGTGACGCTGAGCGCACGATCGTACCATTACCGGCGTTGTCCTTCGCCCAGCGGCGCCGGAAAGAACAACCTTCCATGGAATAATAAGACGCGCATCCCGCGAGCCTGGAGAGTGTCTTACCGATCATGAAGGAAATCTTGCCGAAACCCAGCAATTTTTTTAAAGCTTTACCAATAACAATGTAAACGCATCCTTGACGCTAGGTAAAGCCCATAAAACCTGACAATCACCGCCGCCAGCGTGCATTCTAATTTATTCCTCTCGACGAAAACTTCAGATTCAGACCCCCGTGGCGATGGTCATCAATAAAATCATCGACACTGCAAAAAACGCGAACTCCGCTACGAAGTAATATCATAAACTTGTCGTCTTTGAGATTAGCACAGTTTCTCTGCATTCCGCCTGCTATCTTTTTCTACTCTGCCTGAAAGCACGTCGCCATGGCCAGCTCCGGTAGGGGTGCGCGCACCGTGCACCACTTTTTCACGGTACGGACGGGTACCGCGAATTTTTTCGGCGCCAAAAAATTCGCGCCGGGACCGTCACCTTAAACAAGTCTATCGGCTTGCAAACCTAAAACTTTGCCTTCATTTTGGGTCGCAAACTATTAATTTCGCCTTATTTTGGGGTCGCAAAGTAGTTTTTCGCTAAGTGATTTGACCACGTACTACGGTAGCCGAGGGCAAGTACCGGTTCCGGTAAATTAAATTTAATTATTCAACCGGTTCCGGTACCAACTAGCTAAAGCCGGTAACCTAAATAACCCTAATAATAACAACAACTGATCTAACTAGTCCTCAGGCGGCGTTGCACCGCCATGCGTCCAGAAATAATTGTCTCACTTGTGTAAATACGCACAACTGGGCGCACTTTAAACGCTAGCTAATAATATAGAATTAGCTAGTGAGCAACACATTTCACTTGAGAGCATCATTGTATGTTTCATCACGAGCTCATCTTCAATTCTCGGCTCCTTGAACTTTGAAAGATGCCCATGCATAGCTAGTATATACACTGGGCATTCTAGCTTCACAGTCCAAGTTCATGCATGGTCATATGCACGTGCCATCCTGCTGCTCACGATGCATGATTTTATAGCTGGCGCTGGGAACGTGGCCGGCCAAGCTATAACACGTGGCCAACAATTTATATACACAACAGGCTCACGTAGTGTAGGGCTAAAGTACAACCGGCCCGGCACAGCCTCCCGAGGCAGGGACACGCTTTACATAATACAGAGGTCCAGGACATCGGCTGCCCCAATCACTACAATACGGTTCGTAGGAGACGCGAAATGAGTGAGAATGTTACCCGAGCGGTAACGAGGATTCGCACCGTCGATTTTAACATATGTTTCTTTTTTTGCGCCATTTGGCGAGCATCGACTGGAGCCTGAACCTAGCGGGGGGAATCGTGCGGGGGAATCTTGCGGGGGAATCTTGCGGGGAAAAATTCCGAACGTGAATTTAGCGAAGTCCTACTACATTTTGCTTGGGTTCACGGTACTACAGTTTCGTCACTGAAAATTTTCTGTAGTTGCGTTGGTGTTTCGTACGTTTCGCTGAAATTTTCGTGTTCAGTGCCCAGATCACAATTTGATCCGGGCGCAAAATGATTGGCTGTACGGTACGAACCAAAAACGAAATTTTAGTATCTAAGTTCCGCAGCGCTTGCTGAATTTGCCCCGGAAGCCCGGGGGCACTTTCCCCGCTGAAAAAGGTGTCCGCGGAAGCGTATTGTAGTGAATGATGCCGGCCAATGCCTGATCGTCCATGGACCAGGATTATCTGTTCCGTAATGCCTCAAATGTGTTGCACAAGGCACCCCAACCAACCCCAAAACATGACGCTCTAGCTGGGTCCCTGGTACACTTATTTCTTTCCTACTATAGTAACTATCAACTGTTGGCAGTGATGTGACCAGAAATGGGACCGGGGCTACCATGCAGGCGAAGTGCCAGCCGGTGTGTGGCTCATGCACACCACTTCCCTTGACATTGCCTCCTGGACAAGGGGCAAGCTCAAGGCGGTGTTCACCATCTCATGAAGCTGCTGGGGAGGTGGGCCCAGTGCCACGTGGCGGGCAGCGCAGGGCTCTCGCTCCACTTGGCTGCGCCGCATGGCCACAACGACCACCGGCACGCGTGCTTCTTCTCTCACTCGGGCTGACCACCTTGGCTGCGAGCTGCGCCATCGCCACCCGCGCACTGTCCATCGCCACCCGGGCGCCCTCCATTGCCGCCACAAAGCTGTTTCGGGGCCGGTGGTTGCGCCGGCTAGAAGGTACTACGGGATGACCGCCTGTGGCCGAGGCCGTAAGGCCACCATACAGCACCTGTCCACTTAGCTGCAGCACATGAAGCCGGCCCTGGTTCTGACCCGAGCCACTGAATGATGGTTGCTTGCCGGCGGCTGGGATCGCTGCTGGCGCCGAACTTGCCCCTTCACCTGTTCACGTGGGGAACAACGGAGGAAGTGCCTCTGGAAGAAGAGCTACTGCTTGTGGGCTTGTGGAGGCAGATGCAGGGATCGTGTCTGAGTCCCCTGCGTCCACGTCAGGTACAGTGACCTCTCCCTGCGTTGCTAAAGGAAAAATAGGGCCAACGGTTCCCATGCCCCACGGGTTGTAAAAACCAGGTGCCGCGTCTGCTAGCGTAGGTGCCGAGGGTTTCATGACATGCCGTGGCCATCTGCCACAGCGCGTGTACGCACATGACCCCCATCTGCCCCAGTCTGGGTGCTGGCGTCCGGCAGAATGCTCCAAACCGATGACGGCTGGGTGCTGGCACTCGGTACAAAAGAAATCTGACCAGGTGCAAAGCCATTGGCCCCATCGGATGAGTGCCGGGTGCTGGCATTCGGGCCAGCCTGCTCCCCCGCCGCACCCCCCTGGCTTGCCCATTCCGGTGCGGCTGCCTGGCCCCCCGCTGCCTGCTCCCCCGCTGCCTGCTCCCCCGCTGCCTGGGCCTGCGCCACCTGGGCTGCCCTGGCGGCCTCCCTGAGTGATCGCAGTCCCAGCTGGTCGATCAGCGCCCACTCCCGTTCGAACGCATGCTCGTGGTGGCCCGTCATGTTCTCAGCGCGCTGCGCGTAGTAGTGCGTATATTGCTCCCGGCTGGAGGACGACGGGCTAGAGAAGCCATAGACCGTGACGCCCTCACACAGCATCATCGCGGTCATGATGGCCACCATGCCCGTCGACGGCCACTGGTCGTGGCCCTCCCCCATCCAACTGTCCCGCACCGCCCGCACGATGTACGGGTGGACCAGCACAAAGGGGCTGCTGTCGCGCGGCACGACCGGCACGGCGTGGTAGAAACGCCCCAGGGAGGACCCGGGCGGGGGATGGTAGGGCACGCCCCGCGTGTGCAGGGACGTCGCCAGCCATGCCACGTCCAGTGGCTTGAACGCCACCATCGCGTACAGTTCTGCTTGCGAACGCGGCGGGTGGCCGGTCGACCGCTGCTGCTGCTGCTGCTGCTGCTGTTGCTGCGGATGAGGATGCGCTGACGTGGGTGCGGGAGAACGGGAGCCTCTGAGACCGCCCTTGGTTCCGGCACCACCACCACCCCCGCCATCACCGACACCACCAAGTTGCCGCTGCTGGCCGTGCCGACTGGGCCTCGCTGCTGGAGTGGCGATGGCACCACCGCCATCATCATTACGATTATTATTACTTACTACTATATAA
Organism: Mesostigma viride; assembly: GCA_009746045.1. Taxonomy (NCBI): domain Eukaryota; kingdom Viridiplantae; phylum Streptophyta; class Mesostigmatophyceae; order Mesostigmatales; family Mesostigmataceae; genus Mesostigma; species Mesostigma viride. Next base: position 1,546,978 of record RPFO01000104.1, on the reverse strand, counting down.
TTATCATTATTGTTATTCCCCGTGTTTTGTGGTGCTGCCGCCTCATGGCTATCGCTCAACAGCTGGTCCGCCAACGGATCGTACGCCTCTGGGTAGAACAACCGGATGGTCGTCCGGCTGCCCACGTCGCGCTCGTACCCCGCCAGGGGGGCTACGTTGACGCGGATCACAAGCTCGTGCGCGTCGATTTCGGGCCCCTGGCGCAGGCCCAGGAGGGACGCGCCGCTGCCCACGACCGCGCACGACCTGCGGCACGGGGGTGGCTGCCCCCCTGTCGGTGTGGACGTGGAGAGGAGCCCGGGACGATGGTTGCGGGTGAACCCGGCTGGGACGCCGTGATCCTGGGCCAGCCTGGTCAGGTCGATGGCACGGACGCCAGCCGTGCCCGAGGGAAGCGGCTCGTGGAAGTCGGCGCCGCGGTTGACCGCGTCGAGGAACGGGTAGCGGCACTGCCCGTGGCGTCCGAGATACGAGGGGAAGAGGCGGTGCGAGAGACCGTTGGGTGGGCTGTGCGTTGGAGAGGGTGGCTGGTTGGGGATGCCTGCCCCGGGTGGGTACGTTTGGTGGGTGATGATTGGGGCCTGGGCTGGGCTCGTGGATGGCAAGGGCAGGGAGGACGTGCGAGGTGGCAGCATGAGTGTGTTTGTCATAGAGGTACTGGTGGCTTCCACCCCATCCACATGGCGGGTGGCTCCTGTAACGGGATCAAGTCCTGCAATAGGAGCCCCTCCTGTGATAGGAGAGACTCCTGTTACAGGAACCAATATTGTATTCGGAGCGTTTATGCTGGCGGACTCCGGAGTGGCAGCATCTGGTGCTTCTGGGGGCGGCGGTGGTTTCGTGCTTCCTTCCCCTTGAGGCACCTTGAGGCATATGCAGCTGCGGTAGTCCCATTCCGGCTCGTCCACGCGGCGGGGTGCCGTGGGCAATGGGGCCAAGGGGGCACCGCGGCTGAACGTGCCAACCTTAATGAGGATGCTGCGCAGGTCAGGTACGGTGGGTACGGTGGGCATGGTGGCTACGGTGGGTCTGCTGATGAGGGTGGTGGTTGGGGCGGCACTAGGAGTGTCGCTGGGAAATGTGCTGATGGTGGCGGTGTTGGCAGTGGCGATGTTGGGAGGGGATCGGGATGAGGCCGTGGCCACCGCATACTGCACACAAGGCGACGGGGGCGGGAGGCATGCAGGGTGAGGAACGGGGTCAGAGAGGGCAGATTAAGGCCACCACAGGGGGCGAATGCATGGGGACAAGGATTGGGCGTTGGGAGCTGGGGGGCGGGGGAAAGGGAGAACATTTTATTACAAAAATATTATGCCTGACATACACAGCTTCCTGTGGATTGAGGCTACAGCGTCCACAGACCCTATGTGAAGGATCATGCACACGCCCTAAAGAAGACAGGACAAATTTTTTGGCGCCAAAAAATTCGCGCCTGAACGAACCACAAATTTCACGTGCACGGTGCGCGCACCCCTTGCGGAAGTGGCCATGGCGACTGCATTCAGGAGAAACTACCACAATAGGGCAAGCGAAATGCAAAATTTTTACTCGAATCTTTAAGGGGATGAGTTTATGATGTTAGCTTGTGGCGGAAATCAGCTGGTTTACAATATCGCTGTTGTTTTTTTATGCCATTGGCATGGGGGGTAATCTGAATTTTTTGTTCGCGCCGAATGAAATAGAGTTCATGATAGCGGCAGTAAAATCGCGGTTTTGGGGGTTGTTCTGACCGAGAAGCAGGCATTAATATCGGTTGCATCGAATTCTAAACCCAGCGGGTGCTTTTTGCCAGATTTTCGGCCATTATCGGTAAGTAATTGTTCAGACCTGCGTAGTGCATGTCTGACCTGTCCATGGAAGAAGGCTGTTGTTGCGCGCCAAGGCGAGGGATTTACGAGGTCAAGGTAAGTCGCGAATGTTATCTGCTATCAGTGCTTTCTTCTATGAGCTCATCGTTCGAAGTTTTTTGCGTTCTTTTTGGGCAGTTTCCGCCAGCTAGCTAGCTCGCTGTTGCTTGCCGTTGTGTTGTCGAATACCTGGCAGCTTTAGATTGTTTTCGTTGATGTCGTGATCAGGGCCGCTTCAGTCGCAGCCTATAGCTTTTCGGGAAGGTATAAGGCATTTTATAAAACGTGTTCCGGCAAGGATGTTGTGCGTATGGACGCTTCTTGTTGTGTGAGAGTGACGCACCCTCGCTTCGCAGCGGCATCACAGCGCTCATGCGCTGACAGAAGGGCCGCCAATGGTTTCTTTACATTTTATTGTGCAGGGATGGAAGTGTTATAGTGATGATGATGTTGGATATATTGCATTTGTGTGACTGCATGTAGATAGCTGCCACCATTGGTTGCTTGAGCTTTCCTTTGTTATGATGATGTGACAAGACTAAAATGTGCTGAGCCAACCATGGTTGACATTCATGACTGCATGCAAGCTATATATACCATGTTCCTACTTGGTTCCTTAATTGCCCTCCATAGTCCCAGTTTGTCATCCGTGCCGGGGAGGACAGTTTAGGAGGTGTTCTTGTGTTGATTAGCTTGGTTGGCATCAACCTTACACTCTAACCTGGGAGAAACATAGGAAATGCTGCTTAGGCATGTTAGGGCTACCATCGTCAAGGCTATGCACATATTTACAAGGCTCAGGCCGTGCTCGAGGGACGATGGAGACGTATGAGGTGCGTGGCCACCCCTTCGTACTTTGTAAGCATACTCAGTATGGTTTTGGTGCATGTTGGATGGCATATGAAGTGGCATTGTGAGGTTACTAGCTTACTGAGTGGTCCTTAGCGCCTTGCCAGGTGGTCATATAGGAAAACCCATCAACTTGAGTAGTTCTTGTCACAATGACCCCCCACATTGAGCATGCGTTGCCGTCAGCGTGCAAGAGTTCATTATGTGTGCTTTTGTCAGTTTGCAGTTGTCGTTGATGGAGAAGGAGGTGCTAGTGTGGCTGAATGGTTACTCAAATTTTCTTGTAGCGTCTACCTCGGTGGCCGTCTTGGAATGATTATAACTTGGGCAGTTCTTGTCAGAATGTCGTCAAACCTTGAATATAGGAGGTACCATATGTGCAGAGGATGTTAGTATGTGGTTTGGCCAGTTTTCACGTGGCTTAGATGTATAAAGGGGTGTTAGTGTGGTTAAATACTGGCTAAAACCTCCCTTCGTCACTGGCGACAACCTATGAACGTTAATAACTTGAGCTGTTGTTGTCAGAATGACCTGAAACTTTGGGGCTGCATGTCCCCCCACCTCTAGTATTTGAAAATATATAATATTGCACTTTTTTAAGTGTTTATGATTTGATTTTTTTTTAATTAAAAAAGTACCTGTTTTGCGGGAAAATTAATAACGCGTGCATCCTTGCTTAAAATTTCTTGGTCCCAACTAGGCAGACTTACTAAAAAGTGGGGGAACTATATTGAGATATATGATTTGGTCCCAATATGGTTGCCCATTGTCCAAGGGAGAATGTGACTAAAATAGCGTCTTTTCTATTTTTAGCGCGTTACCGGTATATGGTTGGGGCTAGTACCCGCCCCCAAGTGGTTGGAAATTTTTAAAATCATATTTATGGTCCCCAATCATCACAGGATTCTTATCTCATGCGTAGGTATGGTTTCCAGAAAAGCGCAATTTAGGGGTGTCCTGTCCCCTTTAATTAAACTCGGCCAGGTATATGCAGTAGGAAAGTCCAATCGGTAATTAACTTTAGAACAAAAGAAGCAGATACTTAAGAATTGAACTCCGAGTTTCAATGCTCGCTGCGCCTTAGCATAAAACCCGTATAATCCGTGCCCTATTTGCCTTGTATATTAACCTTGTATAGGGTTAATAGTATTTCGGAGTTACATTTATAGCCACTGTTTCTAATAACACGACATGTGTGACTACCCACACCCGTGTGCGGCCCAGTCCTTTCGTCAGCCGCCAGCCTGCACGCTCAATGGCTCGCAACTGCACAGTCACGTCACTACTTGCCACGTCACAATTTTACAGCCTGAAGATGTACAGCCACTTCGCGTTGCGCTCACCTCTCTGTCTGCCTGCTGGAGCTGCTGCGAAAAAAGCCGCGCCAGCTGCAGCGACGGCAACACGGGCATCTCGCTATCGTTGCCCTGTGCTGGCGGCTGCTGCATGGCACGTGCGAATCGCCACGTGGCGAGCATACGGATGCTTGGAAACGACGATCAATGCAAGTCCAGTCGTGGAAGTTTGGCGGACGTGTCGAACAGCAATTGACATGACATAGAGGCGCAGCCACCGACAACCAAGCGCTGAGCTTATAGAAGCGCCGCGCTATCACATCAAAATCTGATACAGTCAGTGATAATTATTAGGCATTCTGATGCACTGGGGAAAGATGCCCCTGGATCAGCCAAAGTTCTGGACAACTTACGCTGGCTTCATCAAGGTCACCGCCGTGTGCATGCCTGCTCCTTGGGGCATCAGGGCGTTACAGCAACTAGTTGAAGCTGCCATGTGGGCAATACTAGTATTCGCTTTGGTCGACAAAGACATGATGGCCTCGTGAATGACGGAGACATGATCTTCACGAATGAGTATGGTGGCCTAAAAAACTTTGAAGTTTGAATAGCAAGGCGGTCTCAAACACAGCTTGCAATTTGCATAAACTGGTCAACACCTCCGTTAGCTGGCTAGACGCCATGCATAAGGTGGAAAGGTTTTGTCGAACAGAGGGCACCGACAGCTAAGCCGAGAGGCAAGATGCCACAAATCGCAACTGCTGCGTTGACTACGCAAAGTGTCTTTCAACTCCTCGTTGTGATGGAACCACCATTTATGAAGCGCTTCCTGATCTGCCATCCGGCCCTTGGTGGCTCATGACGTGTACGCCCAGACATACTTGCTATGTCTTACTATGGAGATACATTCTGCGAAGGATGGTCGAAGATTTCTTAGTGACTAAGAAGGGCACGATACGGTGGCCTGATGCAACGAACATGGTGCATAGCGAACGTTACAGATAAATGAGAATCTGCGCAGTACCAAAAGGAATCAAGTGGGAAGCCATCCAGACACCAGTTGTGAAATCACTTACTAATGATGCCGCTTGAAGTCCGCACGCGTATTGAAGAACAAATGGAAGCAAAAACAGAGCGACGAAAGCCATGGAGGAGGACTTCCTGGTAACAAGGTGGAGAAACAGGCCGCATGGTCATGATCGACCGCTCTCCTGGATAGATACAGGCGCCTTTGAGGGCATCGAGCCCGCTAGGTGACGGAAGCCGACCAGGCATTATGGAGGTCACGGGGACACACCGTCAAGTGAAATTTCTTGCGAGCTCGCAGTAGGTAACTTGACGAGCTGGAGACGTTGCTTCTGGCCTGACATCATCATGACGCATAAAACACCATGCCGGCCCAATTTTCGTGAGCCCCAATTTTCGTGGTCCTACTCTAATTTTGACAAGTGGTCTTGCGAATTAGTTTCCAGGATTCTAGATACTCGAGAAGATTCTTTTCCCTGCTTGCCATGAGTTTGATCTTTGGTTGCTTGCGATTGATGACAAAGTTCATGTTGTGAATCTTTCCTCTCACTTGTGCTGAGCGTTAGGACCGGCGTGGGATCCAACTGACTCTCTGACCGACTGACTGTGCTGAGCATACGGCAGTCGGTTCACTTAGTAGTCTACTTTAATTGGCTGCCCTTGATTTTCTGAATGATACTACGACGTGTTCAGTTCAGTTCAGTTCAGTTGTTTCCCCGCCGCACATGGGCCGCAGAGAGTGGTGGAGAACGGTCAACGGAGCCAGGAATACTTATTGTACTGTCGCCTATCCAATTGTACCGTGCTTGATGTATCATCAGTGGCCACGGCTGACTGATGACTGACGGTCGCCTCCACCAATCTCTAGAGCTACGTAACGAACGTCGAATGTTCGCGCGGATGGAACACCTGGCATAGCTCCGGAGTCCAGGCCTCCGGAGACTGAGCAACGTAAATAACGTTCGGGTCTCTAGTCTTCGACCACGACCGTGAGGTGCAACGCCTTCTTAGGTATCTGCGGTGCTCCTGTAATTATCAGTGACGCTGCATTTGTATCAAATATCTGGTCTGCATTTTCTTTTGTAAACTGGGTACTGGCTGGTGGCATACCAGGCGTCAATCTCCGCATTTACGCTTCGTTTCATGCTGCAGTGCTAAGCACCGAAGACAATCCCAGTGGTCTCGCACAATTGTTGTGCTACTGTAGCTGACGGGCGCCCCCATTTTACGGAAGTATTTCCATGGGGGGTAAGGTACTCGCATGCGTGGCAGTACTTCTCCTTCAGTTTGTCCTCGGTTGCGCCGAGGAGGCCGACGATGGGATGATCCAAGCCAGCGTCATGTACTGCGATGCCACAACAGGTGGGTTTTAGCTAGCGCAATGTGCGAGGTATCGTCCACACCTGGACCTGTATCAGTATCTCACTGCCTGCGCACTCAACCATTCGCCTGAATGCGGCATCGGCACAATATCAGTCCGCTGACACTGATTATGCTTAGACAGCGCGGGTGATTACAGTACGATCCCTGCGAAAATTGATCAAAAAGTCAATCAGGGAGTCGGTGGGGGGAAATAGGGTTATTTAGCTTCTACCTAGGCGGTCCCCTCGCAATGCCTCGTTATACATTCTTATTCGGGAACGAGACTAGATAGGTCTGTCTATCAAAAGCATTACGGCGGATCTAAACTGTCAAGGTGTTGCCTGCTGTGGTTGAGGGCGGCCATTCGCCTCGATGCACCTATCCACCTACCATCTGTCCATCCATTTCTTTTCGCGAACGGGGGTTGAACCTGCTAATCTTTGACGTCTCCTGCCAGCACCAAGGGTATGAAGGGCCTGCCCCATAAGCCCAATTGGAAGAGTGAGAAATATGGGAACGGACAGGGCACAGATATTTAAAAACAACATGTGTTTAATGCAAGCAAAGGAATGGGATTATGATTGGGCGTCATTTGTTTGATGTGTGTGGTTGGTCTTGGGGTGTGGTAGGTGGGGCCACACCCCTTCGGTATTGGTATGGTGGCAGCCTGCTAGAGTGGAGAATCGTGCCATGAGTTAGGGCAACACAGCATGACCCATGGAGCAGTGCCACTACTGCCGTCAGCAGAGTACGCTGTACTGCGTTGAGCCGTGCACGCTGCGCGGGGGGCGTACCCTGCGTGATAGGCGTCGCTGGTGGTGCGGCTACAACCCCCGCTTTCCAAACGCTGACATCACCGCTTAGCCAATTCCTTCAACCCCCGCTTAACCAGTAGGCCTGTTCTTCAACTGGGGGGCCCACCAGCTGGATGTAAACTTTCAGAATCAAGAGCCCCTCTATTCAACCAGGACCCACGAAACAGGTCGAAATCGCGGTATTAAACCGCCTGTCATGTGGGGCTCCCATTCACTTTATTGGTTCACTGTATGTTAACAACCATGTAGATGTTTCCCCGTGCCCTGTTAGCATGTCTGTGCTGGCTGTTTCATTGATATGTACCATTTTTCTAGTCCCTTCCCTTGACTTCCGCGTCGCGAATAAAAACTAATGAACGGAAAAGGTGCCCTTGTCGCACTGCGATGCGGGCACACATGACCTCCCCTTTGCTGCCACCTGTCAACCCTCCTTACCGGCACTTCTCACCCGCTGTTGCTAGCAACTATTGCCGCCCCTGGTTAGCACACATCAGGCCCCCTTCGCTGCCATCTGTCAAGCCCCATTGCCGTCACTTCTCACCCCCTATTGCTAGCAACTATTGACCCCTGTGGTTGGCACACATCACCCCCCCCTCGCTGCCACCCGTCACCCCCCCTTGCTTCCTCAGGTGTCTGCAAGACGCCCGAGGAGGTGAAGGCAGAGACCGCGAAGACGTTGGAGCGGCGCATTTGGCATGACGACGAGTGGGAGGAGTGGTGGACAGTGGACCGCACCCGCACCTACTTCCTCAACAAGGCCACGCAAAAGACGCAGTGGGAGGACCCACGCAAGGCCACGACCAGCAAGGGGGGGGCGGTTATGGCCGGTGATGATGAGGACGGAGGCAAGTCGCCCAAGAAGAAGGGGAGGACACGCAAGGCCAAGAAACGCCTTGATGACGAGCTGTGATAAGGGGTGTTGGTGATGAGCTCTGAGCCTCGGGGGCTGTCTCTTAATTAAATTCGCGCATGGACAAGGGGCCTGGTGGAGATTCGGCCCATGCCGTGAGGCCTGGTGAGAAGGGAGCAAGGCATATCAACAGACATATAAATGAGAATATTGTCTCATTGATGGCGACGGTTGGCGCACTGAGTAGGCGAGCCGACCATTACTTGATTGTGCACATGGCCGGGCATCGCGGAGCCGACCGTGCCATCGAGGCCAGTTGAAAAAGGGGCACAGTGCCGCCCTGGAGCGTACCATGTGTGGGTCCCATGAGGCCCCAATCGAATAGCAGGCATGGCCGCAGGTGGAAAAGGCTTTTACCCTTGGTGTAGCTTGACTACACACAATCGGACAGCTATGCTCTGCTACGGCTCTATCAGAAGTGCCCTTTCCCTTTGTTGGCTGGGCATGCCTACTAATAAGTTGACAGCATGGGAGAAAGGAAGGAAGAAAGGAAGGGAGAGGGGGTCTAACCCTTGGAATCGATCTGGGCCCTGGGGCTAGGCAGTTCCGTGTTCTAGTTGATGACTTTGTTTTGGATACCCTGGGAGGAGCATTCGGGGCTGTCTACAGTTTTGTGGACTGAACTCAAATGCAAAGGTAGTAGGTGCCTGGACAGGGCACTACTGAATTTGCGCATGATTGGGCATATTTTCCCGTCTTTGTTCTTATCGTGTCGATATTTCATCACGACTCTTGTTGAACTTTTGCATCGTTTGTTGGTCAAAGACTATGACCGAGACATTATGCTCCGTCAAGTCCGGTGTTTTTTGCAACGTCACCCACATCTGTTTGGTGCTGCCCATTGGCACAAGCTCCACAAACAGGTCGTGGACCGGCTGGATCGCGTAGTATCTCCGCACATCTGAACCCTGTGATGCCAGATCTCCTTTGCGGCCGTTCCGAGCTTGGCACTGGATTCGTTGTCCACATCGTCGCGTCGCTGCAGCAACACGATGTTTTCTGGCATACGCGGGCTTTTGGTTCCCGCCGCACATTTGAAAGTGCTGTCCTCCGGCTTTTTGCCTTTGCACCGTGTAATTCAGACTGACTAGCTACCTTTTCAGTGGTTTTCCACTTGCGGGTGTTTCCTCGTAAATGGTGGGAGAGCGATCGCAGCAATGGTGCTCACCCCCAGACACTCCCAGCCAGTCAGGCTCGAAACACACGCCCTGATCAAGCAAGCTGTTTTCGGCCCCAGCGTCTAGGTCATCTAGTCGCTCTACACGTAAGCCAGCCATAATTTCAATGCACAAGGCTAGCTACACATTTCCATCACCATTCACATTCATCATCCTGAACGACTCGAACACGCGGACAAGATAACGGCAGGCTCGAGCTACCATGGTCCGGATTCTCCCGATTTCTGGCCTGCGCTGGTTGTCTCCTTGATATTTGAGCACTCTGCCAATTCGAAACCCTCTGTTGAGCACCCGACACTGTCTTGCGGATATGTCGAGGACACTATCTACACTGGCTCAGTCAAGCCTGCTGTCGGGGTGAGGCTTGTCGCTAGTTCATGGTTCTTAACGTGTCAGCCTAGCCATCTTCATTTGCCATGTGATGTAGCAAGATCTAGATACAGGTATATCTGTACAAGCTCACTAGATACATAGCTCAAACGATTAAAATTACATTAAAATTAAATCATAACATGACTCCGTTGGGAGATCATGTAGCACATATTCCCGTGGATGGATGGAGGGGGGACAAAGCCGCGAAACCGAACTAAAGCTAACTCTAATCTAATCTAATCGAGAAAACCCTACCTATTCTACTCAGCAAAGCGCCCCTTCCGCTTGGGGGGAGGGGGCTTGCCCACAGGGGCAGGCGTATGAGCCTGGACAATGGTCCTCCACCTCTTCTTGTCCTGCATAGCAGTCCAAGCAAGAGAGAGGGAGTGAATGGGATGTTCAAACTGCGCTGGGACCACTAGGTCAGCCATCAACTGCTGTGGGTAGGTCATGACATGTTTGCCTACCTTCTTAGGAATGTCCTTGGGGCCAGGCCAGGTCAGGATATGCCGTCCTGGCTGGCCAAGCCGCTGGGGGCCGGCCAGACCGAGGGCGGTGTCTACCTGGCTGGTGCGAGCAAGATGTCCTACGAATGCTATCCTACGCTGTCTAATCTCGTCCGAAATGCGAGGCATGCCCTGGTACAAAGATTCTAGAGACCTATGCGTGGAAAACCCGACATTCAGGGCCTGACGACTCAAACGATATTCGAGCTCAAATGATAACAGCACACACACATTAATTATCTCTCATTAATAAATTTCTCAGTCGATGCTGCAATTAATCCGATTTACACACGGTGCTCCTAAACAGGAATAGCCGAACAGGTATCAAAACGGTCATGCATCATTCTTTCAGGTTCGGTGCAGGCATGAGAGCCGGCATCGACTTGCAATGTGCTGGCCACCGTCTGTATGTTATCTATAAGCAAGCATACCTTAGTAGTCCGCGAGTGGGCGCCGTGCGAGAAGCTAGTGCAAGCTAGTCGAGGGCGCCCTCCCTCCTTCTCGCTGTGTAGAGGGTTCGGAGGTTCCTTTAGTGGTACCCACATGATGCAGTCACGTGCGTATAATTTATCATTACCTAAGCGTGCCTAGCGATGACCAATATGCATGCCCGCGCGTTGCTCTATAAGCATGAGATAACCCGATCCTAGGACACGCATGTGCATGGCTTGTCGCCTTGCCATTGTGCAGCATGGCCTAGGTCGATTCTCTGGGAAATACAAGTATTTACCCATGCAGTCCTGGGTGACTATTGACAAGCTAACTCATGCATCAAAGTCGTGTATGAGTCGTGCCTGAAAACGGCTGTGTGTCATGTATGTGTCAGTAGTTCACCAAACAGACAACCAGCTGCCTAGATGCATGATTTTGCGCGATGGACCATGCCGATATCATGTCATAAAGCGCTTCAACCAGTGCCTGGGTGGACTGAGAAGTAGCTTGCCGAGCCACTAGAGTAGGCTCATCACGACGCAACCGACTACGTGACGGATATGCACAACTAGGGTGGATTGGTTGGAATGGGTTGACGCACTCAAAGTACTGACAACAACTTCATGTCGCTTGGTAACATGGGTAAAAAGACACACCACCAGCAGGCTTCAGCTCCGTTAGCTGTCATGCAGTGTGACAGCGGAAATTGTGCGAAGCACTACCTTTTTCGGCCCTGGGTCCCATCCAAATTTATCGTTGCCTCACTCGACACTGGCCACCGACCGTCTGTGAGTTTTTTTGGTGGCCTGATCAAGCTCCGTCTTCCACTAAACATTAACGGTGGTGTGGCCTGTGGCCTACTTTATATGCCAGCTCGCGTGGGTGGTAGATGATGGATCGGTAGTGAATCATGTCATGTGTGTCGCACTTACAACCAAATGTCAGGTGCGACGATAGTCAACAGAAACACTGGCTGAACTCGTGCCAGTGCTGAAGCCAACACAAACACCTCATCATGCAGCCTAACAGATCAGTGCTAGGAGTAGGCGACTGATACCTACGCGGCTCAGCGGGCACCGACTAGCGCACGGCATTCCCGCGTTCAGTTCCCGGCTGAGCTCACTGGCACAAACAGACGGACTGAAAACGGAGTGGAGGGATAGGTGACAAACACCCGGCGATCCACCATCATCATGATAGTTGTAGTCTGTTTACTGTTTAGGGTTTAGGGTTTAGGGTTTAGGGTTTAGGGTTTAGGGTTTTAGGGTGTAGGGTTTAGACGCAAGCAAATATCCACCAAATCCTGTCAATATGTACTCGAACTGGTCAATATGTAGTTATGTACTCCTAGAAACTTCGTGACCGACCCCTCGCCCCCACCCTTTGTCAGAGCGCGCCCGGGGCTGGCAGGCGCCCAAGCAGGTCGCGCCACGTGTCCAGTTCCTGACACACCCTGTCCGTACTCCAGGGTGTACGGCCCGGCGCACCCTGCCGTACTCCCCTGGGACCCTGGGCAGCCCCTGAGAGTGTCTGAGCGTCTCTGTGTGCGGGCGCCCCACTTTGAAAGAGAAGTACAGCCTTTTGGGGAGAAGTTTATCACCTTCCCCCCCCCGCGAGCCCCTGCTCGGGCGTCGGCGTCCAAAAGTCCCGGTTCAAAGCTTATCACCCCTCCCCCCCCGGCGATGGCTGGAGAGGGTGTTCCAATTTTGTTCCCTCCCTCTCCCGCCCTTCTCGATGGTCGAGTTTGGATAGGATATACTTGATATACTTCTTTTTTGACCAAAAAGACAATCTATTTTATGGCTATGAAAAATTACAAAATTGTATCAATGGGTGATGTATCAAGGGTGGGTATATATGGACAGTTGTGGCCGGCGCCCGGTAAAAAAGAAGTCTATCAAGAGTATCCTATCCACCGCGACCCCCCGCCAGATGCGGGAGAGGCACCGAGGGATCCCCCCGCCCCCCGCCCCCGCGTTCCCGCCCCCCGAACATGGATAACCTTCTAACCCCTGCGGCTATCCTCCGCACCGGACTCTAGGGAGCTATGTTGCATGGCGTACGCGGCATAGACCTTGGTGGGGGCAGCCAGGCCGTGGAGCTTTTTAGACGAGGTACGGTTCACGCCTCTGCGTGAAGAATTTATGAAGGACATAGGAATTCAATAACGATTATCTTTTTTTCTTAAATGGCTAATCGTTAAATCTCTGACATGAGCAAGGACATGTCGAACTGCGTAGTGTCTATGTCTCGCGCTCCCCACTATCCGGTCGTGCTCGTGGACACGGCCCAAAGAGAGCCGCTGTCTCTTGGAATCCGCCCCCCCGGCCAAGACCTTAGCAGGAAACACGTAATCGCTTTTTCCACACAGGAGGACGCCAAGAGATTTGCCATTGCTGCCAGGGTGCTTCGGGCGATAGACGAATCGTGCACAAACCTGGAAGCTCTTGCCATTGCCCTTGATAGCATGAAGGGTTTCTCCCCCGAGAACAGCGACGACCAGATCCATCAGGTTACCGGGCTCCTGTGCATTGCGCTGCCCCCTGACCTGCTCATGCGGTACTGCTCTGATAATCGATTGGCCGTCTACTTTGCCGGAGGCCGGCCGGAGGCCGACGTGATTATTCACGAAGGGGTGTTTAGGAGTCACCACAGGGGGGGAGACATAGTGAAAGGGTGGGACGAGATGCTCTGAGGAGTCACCCGTCCTCTGAGTCATTTTTTTCTGCGCAGTGTATATCAAAACATGCCGGCGTGCACGGCCTTGACACAAGCGGGGCGGAGATGCAGACGTCCTCGGGTGTCGGGTTGCTCAAAGTGCGGATGCCACAGGATGAGTGGGAATCCTGTAAATGATCCACGCTATCCATCTGAAGGTGACTACGGGATTCACGACCTTGATTGGATATCCACGAGACCATACACCCGAGACCAGGATAGGTGGGTGGAGGACTATAACGAGTATAGGTTCTCTAGAAACAGAACAGCGCCAGTACTGTACACAGGTCCTCCACCTTTACCGGACGCCTTTTGGCAGGTCGGACAACAACAGCCCCCCCACACCAATAATATGTGGAGGTCTCGTCACAGGGTGCGAGCGAAGTCTAACAAGCGCTCCCACATGGAGATGGAGACGGGGCTGAAGAAGGACCCCGCCAACGTTGCCGACTCCGTCCGTCTCGCGTGGCTGACACGCTTCCCGCAGCAGACCGGCGCCGTGCTGCAGGACCCGAAGAAGGGCTGTGGGGGTACCAAATAGTAGGGTGGAAAAAAATGCCTGAGGGTGGAAAAAAACAAGACGCTCACACGCTCATGCAGACGTCAAATTTTTCTGCGCAGTGTATATCGAGAATGCCGGCGTGCACGGCCTTGACACAAGCGGGGCAGAGATGCAGACGTCCTCGGATGTCGGGTTGCTCGAAGTGCGGATTCCACAAAATGAGTGGGAATCCTGTATATGATGTAGGCAAATCCCCTCGCCTTGAAGACTACGGGATTCACGACACCGATTGGGTATTCACGAGACCATACACTCGAGACCAGGATAGGTATGTGGAGGACAGTAACGAGTGGAGGTTCTCTGCGTTCGGAGGGGAGCCAGCCCTGACTGTGTTCACAGGGGGTCCTCAACCTTTACCAGACGCCTTTTGGCAGGTCGGACAACAACACCCCCCCCACACCACCGGGGCGTGGAGGTCGCGTCACAGGGTGCGAGCAAAGTCTCAGAGGAGGCGCCCGTGACGCGCGCAGACGCGGACAGGGAGAAGGACAAAAGAGCGGGGAGAGGAGGAAACACTGACCTGGATTATAAATAACCCTAGTCTCGCTTCCTCTTGCTCTGTAGCAGTTTTAAAGCATCTTGCCTCCGAGTCTCTTGATTCGCAGTCGAGGCCCGGTGGAATGGTGTGCGCAATTCTTGCGGGGTGTCCAGCTCCTGCTGCCGCCGAGCGCGGTATTCTGCCTCTGCCCGCGCCGCCCGCGCGCGCTCTTCTGCCTCCGCCAGCGCTAACAGCGCGCGTTTTTCCGCCGCCCGCGCTGCATCCTCTGCCGGCTTCCCCCTCGGCCTTCGCGTTGGTGGCATCCATGCATCACGATCAACAACGGGCGTGGCGCCTAGTCGAGCGCGTTGTTCTGCAGCACGCACCGCATTCGATGCAGGTTCTCCTCTCTCCCTTCGCGGCGGTGGCGCCGGCGGCAAGCTCCATGCACCATAATCAAAAACGGGTGCAGCGCCCAGGAGAGCGCGTTTTTGGGCAGCACGAATGGCCCTGTGCGCCGGTCCTCCCATTGGTATGCGCCGCTTTGGCGGTGGAGCTGGCTTTCGACGTGGTGCAGACGGTGTGGGACGCCTGCCCCCATGCGCGCGGGCGCTTAACCGTGCGCGTAATTCCGCCGCAGCTGCGGCCAGTTCCCTGACGGTGCTCGCAGGTTGTCTCATGGGGACCTGCTGAGCGGGAGGGTCATCCTCAATCACAATGGGATTACCTGCAGTGCCCGCAGGAGCAGGTAATTGTCTCCTTGCCGCGTGGGATCGAGAAGTCCCCGGCACCGTCCCGCCATGCAATGTCGGGCGCTTCTTCTTCTACTTCTTCTTCCCCTTCTTTTTCCCTGGCTCGTAATCACTATCTTCGGAGTCATCCTGGAAGGGGCGGGTCTCCATGATTGTTGCGACATACTCGGGGGTCCACCGCTCCATGGATCTCTGCATCCTTGCGGCATCCGCCTCCGTGGGCTGGACCGTGAATAGCTGTGTGGGGCGCCTACTGCGGGTCTCGAGCGGGGCCGGGGGCGCCACCTCGGCTCTCAAGATTTGCAACAATTGCTGGACCTCCGCGTTCAGATTTTGGACGGTCTGCTGCCGCCTATCCCTGTCCACCCGCCCCGTCAGGGGGTTGAGTATAGGTATTGCAGCTGATCGTAGGCCCAAGCGCGGGCGATGGGCAGGTGGGCGACGCCGTTCAGGCCGTACTCCCTCCGGTATACGCTGCGGCCGTCATCGTGGGTAATGGTGATCACGGGTTGCCTCACAAGGTTCACCGCCCACTCTCCGCCCCGGTCTCCTATCAGGGCCAGGCCTCTGTACGTGGGAAACCGCCTGCCAGGTTCCGGCAGGTGCGCTAGTTGCAGCAGGGCCATGAGGGGGGCGAGGAGGTGATGCAGATCAGATTCGTTGCTTACTTGCAGATTCCTTGGCATACGTGTTTATTACAGGGCTTCGTTTATTTCTTCTTAAAACTTTTTCATAAATCCATCACAACCTTGGTGGGGTCATCCTCCATTTTCTTCCCTCCCTTCTTCCCGCCCTTCTAGTTAACGCCAAGCGCATTGGCGTGATCCTGATTCGGCATATCTCTGCGATTCCAGCGGCACCGGAACGAGTTCATTCCGACAAGTATCAAGAAAGTTATGGCGTTCCGACTTCCCGGTCGCGCGCGAGCGCGAGCCGGCTGTTCTTCTAAGTCGGACGTGAATATTTGCCGACGACATATGGGGTCGACAGTAATTCCTGGGCTGACAGGAATTAGGTGCTGTACCTACGACGGTATTGGATTGATACGTCGTACGCAGGAAATAGGAACCTTAACCTGTGGTCTGTTGGTACCGCAGGCTTAGTCCTGGACTTCTAGGTGCAGATGCAATAGTCACTGTGGACTGTGCTCTGTGGTCACTGTGCCTGTATGGCAGACCTACTGTATAGGAGTGGGCGCTGTACAGGTAGTGAATACTGTACCGGGGGTGTTATTACTGAGCAGGCCTCCTAGGCTGCTCAGGACTAGCAAGCACAGTGCACAAGTATATAAACAATAGGCCAGTGCCAAATGGGCATCTCTTGCGAGCCCGCCTCACGTGTTGTGCCTTGACTTGGCAAGCGCGTGTACAAGCCTCAAGTGTGTGAGCGCTGTAACATTATCCGATTTTAACAAAGCTCCGTTTCCAACCATATTCACACATTGCTGCATTGCAACCATATCCTTCACATTGCGTGTGATAAGAACGTTAACTCAAATTACAACCAGTCTCAGCGGAACGGCCAGGAGGGTCGTTGCCGGTTGCGGTGTGCAGCTTTGACGACGAGAGGAGCTCGTCCGGTGGTGAATGGTGCAGGAGGAACAACGGCAGCAGGATTTCCGGTTTCGGCAGTCTGCTGGGGGTTCGATTTCTCCTGAATTACGCCGTGTCGTTCGGGATCTATCTTTGTTGCTTGCAGATCGTCCGCCTGTAAATCGCAGCTTCGTGCAATTCGTCGACGACCAGGTCGAAGATTGGGAGCGAATTCTGCGACACGTACAAACCATCGTCATTCCGGAGCACCGGAGCATCGACGACCTTGAGCAGGAGCTTCACGGGTTGGTCGGCATCCAGACGGTGATTACTGCAGTAGCAGAGCGAGTGCGGACGGAGTTGGCGGCAAGGCGAGGCGAGGTTGCGGAAGCAGCTGGCGCAGGGCGACACGAGTTTGTACCGACAGTAGCGGGCGCGGGAGTACCACGTGCTTTCGCAGGCGGCATCGGCGACGAGGGTGTTGCAGCGGGGCCAGTTAGGCGTGAACGACGCGGAGCGGAGCACTACAGGCGGCTTGCAGAGGTCGGGGCGACAGCGGAAGCCATCACCGGAGGACAGCGCGCGACAAGAGTCGGCAGGTTTCCGGAGAGAGTAAGAGTTCCTTTTCAGGAACTGCCCCCGCCCCTTCGCGTTCGTGTGACGCGTTGGGAAGAGTTTGCACCTCTTGGGTACGATAGTGACCTTGAGGAGGAGCAGGGGGTGTCGCTGGGCTAGGCGACGAGACACTTGGCGACCACGAGGTGCCAAGATACAATCCGCGGGGTGCCAACGACGGGTTGTCACCTGTCTACTTTACCAACGGTGACGATTCAGTCATCGCGGGCCGACAGCGGGTCGACGACGGCGCAGCAGGTAGCAGGGTACCAGAGCTGATTGTGGTGAGCGACAGCGACGACGACAGCGACAAGGAGAACCAGGACGCGCCTGGGGCCAGCCGTGGTGGTCTTGCCTGAGTGGTAACACTTGGCACTTTCCTTTCTTGTTCAGTAGCTTATATTGCTTTAATTGCTGCTTGGCCACTTGGCTGGCTGTAGCAGATCTGAACAGAGGCCATCATGGAGGATGGAGCTATCAACCAACAAGCGGGCTTTATGGGCTTCGCGCGGCGCGGCGCTGGGCTGGATGGACGAGATGGACGCGATGGACGCGGTGGACGCGATGGACGCGGGGACGGCCAGGCGCTGGGAGACCAGGCTGAGGTGCCAGATAATCAGAGCCAAGGATCGCAGGGCGGGCAGCACGCGCCAGCCGCAGATCAAGCGGCGCCTAAGCGACCAACCGTTGCTGAGGGGTACGCGGTGCTAGGCCAGTTTCAGTCCATCAAGGACAATTGGCAGCCCCGGGATGCTGAGAGGATGTTAGAGGACATGAACTTGTACACGGAGATATACAACGGTGACAAGCTTCGCATCCTGGCGTCTAGTGCCTACATACGGCAGTCGGCGAGGCGGCTGTTCAAGTTTGTTCGGGAGCGACATGCGGCGGGGGACACCTGGGCGGCGTTTATGACGCGACTCAGGTGTTCCTGAGTGACAAGAGGACCATAGATGGGTCCCACCTGAAGCAAGAATACCTGGACTACAAGCCCATCAAGGGGCAACTAGTGGTCCACGCCTTTGAAGACTTCGTCAAGCTGAGGGAGGACGCCATGGCCAAGGGCTTCTTCGTCGCAGATCGGATGGCCATGGGCGACTTTCTCAAGTCGCTGCACTGGATCCGGTCACCATGGATAATGTGACCATCCACATGCGACAGGTCCATGGCTGGGCAGCCATGACGGACCAGTTGTATGAGTGTTTCAGCGGCAAGTACGTGGGGGTAAGCGCCCTCGTCAGAATGATGAGGAGGCCACTGAACCCACGGTTAAGTCCATGAGGGGATCGGGCCACGGGGGCCCAGCGTCCTCGAGAGGGCCTGAGACCTCTTCAAGGGGTCGAGGAAGGTCCAGGAGGGGGCGTGACAGAAGGGCTGGACGGGGGACCCCGCCGAAGTCGGGACATCCACAGTCCCAGTTTGACTTCAAGAGGGTGGGTGGTCCTCCCAAGGCTGGGCCCAGCAGTGGGACCTCACGGGACATCAGTCAGGTGGAATGTTATTTCTGCCAGGGGAAGGGTCACTTCAGGAATGAGTGTCCCTCGTACCTGAGGCAGGAAGGTCAGAGCAAGCCAGCTCAGGGTGGCAGCAAGGACAAGGCTGGTCCATCCCAGGACAAGGGCAAGGGCAAGGCTGCTGATCATTGACTTGAGCCTGCACACATCCCTGAACCCTGGAGGGTGCCCCCAGGGGTGTGTAATGAAGCTGCTAGTGACAGCAGTGAGGGGCAGCCCCATGCTCTAGTGAAAGAGCCTATTGGACACGATGGGGCAAGCTTGGTTACCACAGAGAGTATGCCAGCTGTAGCTGCAGTGGTTACTCGCCAACGTGCCCGCCATGGCGGTGCTGAGCCTGAGGTAGGACCTGGTGATGTGGACCCAGGTGGATCTCAGAAGCATTCTGACCGTGCAGGACTGGCACAGGATGGTCAGGATGAGGATAGGGCTGGAGACAGTCTGACAGGCACGACCCTGGTGCCTCCTGTACATAAGGGATCTGTACATACCTTGAGTGCTAATAATGACAATAAAAGGTTTTCTCTCTTGTATGACATTGCCTCAAGGTTGCATACCATGTTTGGCCATGCAGCTCAGTCTTTGCAAGTTGCTAGACGGCTGGGAGGAAGTGAGTTGTACTCCATCTGCCAACAGGTTGCTCAAGCTTGCAAGTGCAGGCTAGTTGCTAGAAAGCCCAAGCAGTCTCATGCCAGGACTCCTATTTTGCAGCCAGGCCATGTGCAGGTAGATATTCAGAGAATCAGGGGTTTGAAGCTGCTGGTGGCAGTGGACAGATATACCAAGTACAAGACCCTAGAGATCCTGCCTGACATGGAGAAGCCTACATTGATTGCTGCTCTGAAGTTGACAAGGAGCAGGTACCCTGGGTTGGAGTTGTTGCAGTGTGACATTCAGTTTGAGTGCTGTGAGAACCTGCCAGAGTTTCCAGAGTTGCTGATTACACCCAGGGAGAGCCACGGCCAGCAAGGGGTGGTGGAGAGAGCCATCCAAGAGATCAAGACTGTGCTGCTGGTGGAGAGGATTCCAAGGACGTCATCTGCCATTGTGACATCTGCATGGCTACGTTCTGTGGAGGACAGGCTGAACCTGAGGACTCCCATGTTCTTTGGTGACATTGCCATCAATCCTCTTATGCTGCATACCAGGATGCTGCCAGCTGATGCTGAGCAGGCATGGAAGGAGAAGCTAGAGGCCAAGTTCCTCAAGCTGAGGCAGAAAGACAAGGGCTGGAGTGTCCTAGAACCTAACGTTGGACAACAGGTTGTTGTGTGGAAGGAACCAAGCTTTCCAGGGAAACGTGGCAGCTGGCATGATGGGGTGGTGACCCGAGTAGAAGCCGCTGGCCATAAGTGCTGGGTGGCCATTGATGGCTCCCAAGCAGTGCACCGTCTGTCCTGGTCAAAGATCCGTCCCCGGGGAGGTAATCAAGGAGACCTCTTCCAGGTGCCCGCTGGTGTACAAGGCGGGGGTGACGTGGAGCTTCCTGATCAGGGTGCTACAGCTGTATCGAGCCCTCAGGGTGACCCTGGCCCGGCCCCTGGGGTACCTTCACATACGGTGGTTGGGCAAGCAGGCGGACAGGCTGCACCTCCGGAACGGCCCGACACCAGGCCTAGGGGTGTGCGTCTATCAGATATTGTACAGGCTTTGCAAAGAGCCAAGAAGGAGCCTAAGGTGTCCAAGCTTGTCCAGTTGGATGAACCTGAGGTAGCTGCCATGGAGATAGATACCAATGCGCAGGTTTCTGTCATGGGACCTCAGCATACAGGAGAACTGCTGGTCGGAGAACCAAGTTGCCCCTGGGTGTCTGATTTCAGTGGTAGGACGCATCTAAGGGTGTTGGGAGAGGTTACTGCCCCTGTCATGGGTGTGGATGTGACCTTCCTTGTCCTAGAGGACTATGATGGCCCTGTGATTTTGGGTCAGAATTTTCTGGGCAATCCTGGGATTTCTATCAGAGCTACAGCTCTGAGAAGAGATGGCTGGGGGATGATTCCCCTAGAAAATTTCAGGACAACATTTCCAGTCAGGTGCAGGGCCAAGCCAGTCAAGGGTGTAAAATGGGATGAAGGGGAGGTGCCCCCAGCGGCCAGTTTGGTGATTCCAGCTGTGTTGCACCCCAGCAGTATTGGCATAACTCACAGGAGCCTTGCTGCACACTCTCCTTTGACATATGACCAGCTGGTCCAAGAGATGAGCTCGCCTACTTTTGTCCATGTTCCCAAGAAAAGTCCTTATTTTAGGACCAGTTTGAATTAAAAAATATATGTGCAAACATCAAATTTTGACCCTGGCATTTTTACCACTGACAGATAACACACTTTTTGAATTTTGGACAAAAACCTGGGTTCAAATAATTACATTTAGTGCCTGAATGGACCCTGGCCCATGGCAGGCCTCAAACCGCGAATTTGGTCAAAATGAGAATTTAGGACCAATAGGACCAATTAGTGTCAACGCATGACCATGCTATCCACACGGTCCCTTGAGCATCTTACAAGCGCTAGGGGACCCTACGAGGCCTTGGGATGGCGGGGCAGCGTATAACAAGGCCATACCCTGCTGTGGCTGCCTCTATATATACGCGTGCTTAACGGTGTCACAGATGGTGCAGGTAATGCAATATACGGTTGCATGGTTGCTGAGGTTGCCCGGCTTGAACATGGCCCACCCCTTGCGGTAAACTTTCTCTAAGCATATGCCAAACCTTCTTTGACATCACGGACATGCTGGCCACCACCCAGCGATGAAAAAACATTGCATTTGCATTGCAACTAACACATGAATGCAGCCAAATCAAGTTACAGAACAACGTTGTGCTAACATGCAACGCTTTGTGAGCGAATTCAGGGTGCATGTAACACGTAAACCATATTGTATATACTGTCTGAGAGCACCCTGAACGACTGCAGGCCATAGGACCATGGTTTATAACTAACACATGAGTAAAACTGCTCTTACGCATGTGTGTTTTAGCTGCAGCGGACGACGAAGATAGAGACGTAAAAAATTGTATGACGTAAACCAACTATGTGTGACAGTTATGTGCACAGAGAGCGTCCCCTCTTTTTAGGCATAGCTTACTGACTCAAAACACCACGACAGCGTTGCCAGTTACACTCATGATCTAGGGCACCCCGGCACGTACCTGCTACTTACGTCGCCTCATTCCAGATGGTTGCAAAAAAGTCGCTGAAATCCGCAGCGAGGTCAGCTTTCCGAGAGCTGAGCGCACCAAAGCTGGCCAACCGGTTCGAAAATGATATAAACCACGCTTGTGCTGCGTTCTAGGTCCAAGAAATACCGAAAGTGAAGACCTATAAGGTGCGCTCGCTGCCCAGCCTGAACGTCCCTAAAACATGGTCAACAATGGAAATCGGGCAAGAATATCACGGCCCAGGCGCTTCCATGTCAAATACTCCGTTTATAAACTCCAGACTATAATCAAAATCGTCCACAAAAATTTCCTGGCTTGATTCGCACCACCATTGCTAATACACTAACATGTTTGTGCCAAAATCGACCCTCCGCGAGCAGGCGATCTGCGACCCATTTGTGTTGTGCCGCTGTGCTACAGCGCTACACATAAAAACTTGCGCAGAAAATTTCACAGCCTTTAAGCATAACTAACGACCTTTCGTTTTTGCTACTGGGCGCCCGAAATGATAAACGCACGTGAAAACGCCGGCCACGATTGTCAGGTCGCCATATCCACCTCAGATCATTCCCGCACCCACTTTTTCGCTCCAAAATCGGTTATATTTTTGGTCGAGGTACCTACTTTCCCGCCATTATACCCGGTACCCGGGTACGGAATCCGGGTACCATGTGCCGGTACCACGGGTCGGGTACATCATGCCGGGTACGGTCCACATGGGGTACGGTCCATATAGTGACCCCCCCCCCCCGGTACCTCGGTTATAGTAAATTGGTCCTTAATTTAGGACTTTGTCCTAAATTAAGGACCGTGGGAGGCTTAACTTAATTGTTTGAGGCTTGGAAGCTCGCCTTCTCCAAGGCATTGGAGGAGTGGTTGCAGTTTGAGTGTGCTGCACCAACAGACAGACGTCCCCCAGCATCAAGGAAGCTTGCTTTGAGATTTGTGCTGAAGAGGAAGGTTGTGGATGAGGTATCAGTGCCCCATGTCAGGCCTGTCCTGAATGAGTATCACGGCACGGGGAGTCTACCAGGAGAGGAGCTATACACGCCAGGGA
The DNA here is from genome assembly GCA_009746045.1 of Mesostigma viride. NCBI lineage: Eukaryota > Viridiplantae > Streptophyta > Mesostigmatophyceae > Mesostigmatales > Mesostigmataceae > Mesostigma > Mesostigma viride. The sequence continues at coordinate 1,523,998 of RPFO01000104.1, read as the reverse complement.
TGCTACACGACACATGGAGAATTTTGCTATGTCTCTACGTGGGGTTGCTGAACAGGGGAGCAGCTATGTCATCAGTGCTGCTGGACTTCAAGAGGGCATTTTTAAAATCTGATCCAGAAGTGGCCAGGAGGGTGTGGAAGCAGGATGAGCCTTACTGTGTTGAGGTGCCTGCCATCTGGAAGCTGGAGCTGCATCAACAATTCCTGGTTATTCTGAAGGGCCTGGAAGGACTCAGGTCGAGCCCAATCATCTGGAGACTCACGCTGCAGGAAGCTCTGATCAGTGAGTGTGGCTTGAGAGTGTCTTCAGTTGATCCCTGTTTGCTGCTGGCCCAATGGGAGGGTCTGCCAGTGTATGCTAGTTTGCATGGAGATGATCTGCATTTGCTAGCCCCTACGACATGGCTGAAGAAGTTTATTCCTGTCATCAGTGGCAAGTTTTCACTGGGCAAGGAGCTGTGGCAGGAGCCCAACAAGCCTGTAGTGTTCTGTGGAATGCAGGCTACCCTGTTCAGGAGGGACGGGGAGTGGAGTATCAGGCTTCAGGCTGGAGGAGATTATAAACAGACCATTGTGAAGGCCTTGCCAGAGAAGATCACCCAGGCTGCAGGACCTGAGTTGAGAGGCATGTGGGCCTGGTTTGCCAGCATCTGTGGTCCGTCTTTGATGGTCCATAGCAGAATGCCTGATGAAGTGCTTGAGGATGAGAAGCCTCGAGTCATAGCCCGGTTGGTGGAGAGTACCCCTGATCTGATTTTGTCTGGGATTGACTTTGCCCAGCCTATCACCTTGGAGATCTTTGTTGACAGTTCCATGGATGCTCGCCAGGTTACCAAGGTCAGGGGGAGATCTGCTGCTCTGTTTGCTTTTTATCAGAGCAGGGCAAGTTTGTTCAGCTGGTACAGCAGACTGCAGAAGAGGGTCTGTATCAGTTCAGATGTGGCAGAATGCAGGGCCATATGCGAGGGGATCCAGTCCAGCCTGTACATAAAGGAGTTAATGCTGGAGCTGGCTTCAGTTACCCCTTGGACCTTGCAGATGGAGACGTTGTTGCTAACAGACAGCATGGGTATGGTCCAGTTTGTTCACAAGCAGCTGGCCAGGAGCCGGGACCTGGATTATTTGTTGCTGAAGGAGTTGGCCAGTTTGGTTGACTTGAAGCATATCCCTGGCGAGGAGAACCCTGCTGATGCATTGACAAAGCTGCCACACAAGGCCCCAGCCCAGTACAATGTACTGAGGAAGCTCATGAATGCTGACTGTCAAGTCGGTCTATCTGTCTAAAAGCTGAGAGCTGGGTGCTTAAAGTCTCTGGATATCAGGCTGGGAGCTTGATTGTACATAATCCTGAGCACACCTTGAGGGGTGAGACATGTCTCTGGTGTGGGAATGTCTGACATTGTCTCTGATGGAGAGATGTCTATCTGGGGTTTTCATCTCAGTCTGAGGTTTCCCCAGATCTGTGGTTTGTGGGCGGGGTTCGATTCCCTGGTGCCGTCTTAAGGCGGAGTTTCACGGACTGGCTGACCCATCCACCATGCTGGTGAGGTGGCGACAGGTCCCCTGATTTTCCACGGTTGGAACGAGTATGGGAGCTTGTGTTTTGCATGTGCTTCGCGTAGATGTTGTGTCTGGTTCGATAAGGGGCAGCAGACCGGCGCCGACTCCCGTCTGGGGGTCAGCAATGTTTTCTGATGAGCTGTTGTGGGTGATCTGTGGGGTTTCGCCTAAGGTCCTGAAGGTTGTACATACTTCTCAAGTTCTTAGCTGAACACCTATGGGCTGCCACAGTTGGCCAACCTCTTGTACATGGGTAACACAACGAGCCTCCCGTGAAGGGATAGGGACTCATTGTAATTTGTTTGTGCTCCTGAGCCAGTATGGGTGCTATGTACATATAATAAGGAATCCAAGCTGACTGTCATGCCCAGCGGGTTGTGACTTGTAGTCTGGGGAGGATATCCAGTACCCATTGTGTGTGTTTGTATGTAGACTTGTGTGAGCTGCTACAGCTCAAGAAAAGAAAGGATTGGAGTTAACGCCAAGCGCATTGGCGTGATCCTGATTCGGCATATCTCTGCGATTCCAGCGGCACCGGAACGAGTTCATTCCGACAAGTATCAAGAAAGTTATGGCGTTCCGACTTCCCGGTCGCGCGCGAGCGCGAGCCGGCTGTTCTTCTAAGTCGGACGTGAATATTTGCCGACGACATATGGGGTCGACAGTAATTCCTGGGCTGACAGGAATTAGGTGCTGTACCTACGACGGTATTGGATTGATACGTCGTACGCAGGAAATAGGAACCTTAACCTGTGGTCTGTTGGTACCGCAGGCTTAGTCCTGGACTTCTAGGTGCAGATGCAATAGTCACTGTGGACTGTGCTCTGTAGTCACTGTGCCTGTATGGCAGACCTACTGTATAGGAGTTGGGCGCTGTACAGGTAGTGAATACTGTACCGGGGGTGTTATTACTGAGCAGGCCTCCTAGGCTGCTCAGGACTAGCAAGCACAGTGCACAAGTATATAAACAATAGGCCAGTGCCAAATGGGCATCTCTTGCGAGCCCGCCTCACGTGTTGTGCATTGACTTGGCAAGCGCGTGTACAAGCCTCAAGGGTGTGAGCGCTGTAACATTATCCGATTTTAACAAAGCTCCGTTTCCAACCATATCACACATTGCTGCATTGCAACCATATCCTTCACATTGCGTGTGATAAGAACGTTTAACTCTTCTTCCCGCCCTTCTTCCCATCGATGTGAACCTTGCGCACCCCCTGTTCCCCCCCCTGAGACTCCGCGTCGTCGTACGCGCTCTCCCCATCATCGATGATATCCACCACATGCTCCTGGCCGGGAGAAGGCGGCCCCATCGCGTCCCTCACGACCTTGTCCATGTTCACGGGCGGGGGCACGCCCGGCCGGAACAGCGCAGGGCCGCGCATGACGTACCCGCCCGCCTGCTCCTCCCCAGCAGATGGGGGGGGCGGAGGAGGCGCCTCCTGCTGCTGCTTCTGGATCATGATCTTGACCAAGCTCTTCATGAGCTCCGGGTCTGTCTTGGCGATGTCCGACATGGAAGGGAGTCCCGCGCTGGCGAACGACGCGGACATATGGAACATCATCGCGCTCCCCCCGAGCATCAACATCAGCTCGAGCTCTGGAGGCATGGAGATGCGGTTCCGATGCTTGTCATACAGTCGCTCGAACACGCCGTCATAGTCCGTCACGTTCGCCATGATGCTTTCCGACCAGCCGTCCAGCCGCAGGCCGATCGGGTCGTACCGGCTGTTGAAGAACTGCAGCGCCGACGTGGTGGCCACCAGCACCTGACGCATCGTGTTGATAGCGTTCTTAGTCTCCGCCGAGCGAGTGATCTTCTCGTATTCGAACCGCAGCTCGTTAATGTCCGTGCGCATGTCCATCCCAGCGTTTGAACACGGCGAACCCCTTCTCCTTGAGCCGGTGCAGCTTATGCAGGATGTCCATCTTCTCAGCGTGGATCTCCTGCGGGCTCTTCCGCTCTGGCGGGGGCACCGCCTCACCATCCACCACGTTCGCGCCCATGCTGAATCCGTCGTCGTCGTCGTCGTAATCGTCATAATCATCGAAACGTAACTCGCTTGCCGGCGGGGGGGGCTGTTTGGAAACGCTAGGGGGGGGCGCGAATGACGACCGTGTCTTCTTGGGGTTGGCGAGCGCGTCCAACTCATCGTCGATCGCCTTGCTCCCCTTGCTTTTGTTCTGCGTGGTCTGTCTCCCTGTCGTGCTGCGTGCAGGACCCGCCAGCGCTGGGGGGTCGTAGTCGTCCTCCACGATCTCCACGCGCGACATGTCCCCCCCTCGCACCGCCGGAGCGGTGTGCACGTGGTCGCCCGCATCCGCGCCCTCCTCGATCTCGACGGGAATCAGCTTTGTGGACATTTGATCGATAGTGCATGTCATATTTTGCCCCTCTCCGGAAACGCAGCTCGATTTCAATTAAAATCCCGCCCATTTGCAAACACCAGCATGACCTTCTTGCGTAGAGGTCTGGTGCCTGACGCCCTCCGCAGGAGGAGAGCGGTCAGAGTTGTCCCATTAGTCGACACAACTGGGCCGACCTGTGAGTTGTCCCCATTAGCCGTGTTGCCGCCTCGTGTGGAAGGGCCAATCTCATTCCAAGCGTTGTTTAGCGAGCCTGTGAGCGGCTTTTCGGCCGCCGATATATCTGTTACGAACGGCACCATATCAAATGTAGTGGTTGTAAACACCTATCAGTATTCGTTTTCGTGGACGCCGGTTGCAGAGGGACCCGTGTCCATCTTTTTGCCGGCAAACAAGGTGGCTGACAATGCTGGGAACTTTACCTCCCGGGCGCTCGCGTATCAGTCCGGGCTCGGCCCTGGCAGCGTAGCCTGGACACCGCCGATCTGCAACACGGGCGCGGTGGACATACATGAGCCCTCGCCGCGCCCGCGTATGCTGAGATGGGCGCCCCACCGGATGGGCATCACCAGATACCGTAGATGCAGACTGGATCTAGCAGACCGTCTATCTAGCAGACTGGATCAGCGATGCATCGTCCGGGTTGCGACCAGATGCGGGACGCGGGCCCCATCGGATCCGCATCATGGGGCAGAGGCGCCCGTCTGCATCTCGGCATCGCAGGCTCGGCGTACCCATGGGCGCGACCGGGCGTGGTGCCTGCGCGGGCCACGGGCCTATGGTGTACCGACGCAGATTCTCGTCCACGGAGGAGTCTATCTCGGCTGAGGGCGTCCTTACTGTTGGTTACACCGTCACATTCGATCACGCCATCCCCCCCACCCCTGCGCTGACCTTGTCGACCCCATCCGCGTACAGCACTATACTTTTCGTCCGAGGGTGGTAAAAAGCATCCGAGGCGTAAATTACGAGGTGGTAATTTACCGTCAAGAATACTCTTACAGTTTAGATACTACGTCGTAATCTGTCTCGTAAGTTACGAATTAGATCCGAGATGAGATCCGACGAGTAATTTACCAGGTAGTAATTTACGAGGTAGTAATTTACGAGGTAGTAATTTACGAGGTAGTAATGTACGAGGTAGTAATGTACGAGGTAGTAATGTACGAGGTAGTAATTTACGAGGTAGTAAGGTACGAGGTAGTAATTTGCGAGGTAGTAATCTACGAGTTGGTAATTTACGATCCCGGTACTCGGTCCCGTAGGTTACGACGTCGTATGCTTCTCGCGTACACTACCGGTACTACAATCATGTCGCTATGTCGTTCTGAATTGCAGTACGCATGTCACTTATCAGAATTTCACTTTGATTTCACTTATCATTTCGGTCAACCTAACCCCTAACACCCATTTACCCGGGGGAAAAAAATGAATGGCATTTGCAGCAAGGCTCATGCAAGACGAGTTCCTATTTCATAAAAAATTTCATTATTAAATGCAGGATTACATGTCATGCACAAAAATCCAACGCCTTCACAGAAAATAGCATATCAAGTCTTCTGACGACAATATCAAGTCAATATCAAATTCGTGGCTTCTCTTCGTGGCTTGAAATACTGTTTCCATGCGGTGCTTAGGACAGCTCCGGGGATGTCGGCACCGCACAGAAGCTCCATCCGGGAGCAAGTGCGCCGGGGGAAGATGTTGTACATCCAGAGCTCGATATGTGCGGGAAGCCGTCGTGTTGGAAACCGAGGTGTCTGCACATAATTCCGCGCGCAGGCAGCTTGTGCCTTTACGGGGGAAGACCTGCGACACAAAAACCGTGTCCGGACAATGCAATACGGAGAAATGGCAACGGCAGATGGAGTCGGCTAAGGCCGCTTGTAAGGAAAGTGATTTTTAATGCACGAATAAATGTATAATGCATGCTACATCGCCATCGCTTGGGCGGTGAAAAGACAAGGACCAACCACATGCCCCCACCTACCCTTCGTGCATCCCGCCCTTGACGAGGCACAACCATGTGCCCCCACCTACCCTTTGTGCGTCCCTCCCTTGACAAGAAACAAGCACGTGCACCTATCTAACCTTTGTGCATCCCTTCCTTGGCAAGGAACAAGCACACCCACCCACCTACTCCACATGCATCCCTCCCTTGACAAGGAACAAGCACGATCACCCAGCTACCCACTAGCACGGCAGCAAGGCAGACCTTACAATGGCAAGTGATGTTTATCGGTAGAAACTGTTAGACAACTAGCAAACGAGCCAGCCGGTGAAGAGCAAGGCACGCATGCAAGGAATTTGTCGTTGCCTATGACTACGCTTGTGTTTGTCACTGCAGTTGAAATCTGCATTTGCATCAGCAGGCCCGATCGAACCCCATGTCGCCACCCGCATTTCCACTTATACTTCACGGCCCCTTATTCTTCTCTTGTGCCTGCCTTTGCCCTAACTGTTACCCTAGCATCTGCCCTTGCCCCTATCCTTTGATCCCCAGTGTTTGCCGTTGCCCTCATCCTTTCCCTAGTGCCTGCCCTTGTCTTCATCTTTTCCCTTGTGCCTGCCCTTGCCCTTGTCCGTTCCCTCGTGCTTGACTTGTCCTAATCTCTTTCCCTTGCGCCTGCCCTTGCCCTTATCCGCTTCCCTTGTGCCTGCCCCTGCCCTTGCCCTTGTCATTTCCCTTGAGCCTGCCCTTTTGGCAAGCACAAGTGCCTTTGTCCTTTCCTTGGCCTTGTGCTTGCTCTTCCAGTTTCCCTTTCCTTTGCTCGTGCGGTTGCCTTTGCTCTTACCCGGGTGCTTGCCCTTGCCGTTTGCAAGCTGCATTATTGTCTTAGCAAGCTAGCAAGTGCAAACTGGCACTGAGCCAGAAATGCAAGCAAAGCAGCCAGTGTAAATAAGGATGGACGGGAACAGTAGAAAGCTAGGGGTGGCAACGGTGCTAGAGCTCATGGCAACAAGGTGGTCCCATTCTTGCTGCATTGGGTGCGTTGCGTGGGTGGGATATTGCGAGAGGGGGACATTCTTGCCTTGGTTGTGTTTTCACATGCACCCGGTGCTTGAATTTATGCGTGCAAGGGTGGCTGGTATCCCAACCAACAGCCTAAGAGGAAAAAGAGTGCTTAGAAAGCAAGAATGACTTAATGTTGGTAATAGCAGTGGCGGCGGCAGCAAAAACTGTTGTTATAGATGCAAGCTACAACACTGCGGATGGTTTCTCACACTAATGTGGATAATGATAATGCATGCCACTTAACGGGACCATATAAACCACAACAAGAATAAATCGTGAGAGCAAAAGAAAGGGGAGTACAAAATGGCCGGCTTACCTAGCTACAGCAAAAAAATTGCATGAAAAACAAGATAACTCACCTTTGTCGCAGCAGTGACCATATCAGACAGCTCACAAAAACTTGTTGATCCTTGAAACTTCCTGCTTGAAGGCAGCCACCAACGGTCTGGAGTTTTCACCCCAGTCCTTCTCAACAGCCAAGGAAAAGGGAAAGAGAGAGGAGGGGTGCGGGAGGGACAAGAGAGCGGGTGGTGGGAGAGAGAGAGAGAGAGAGAGAGAGAGAGAGAGAGAGAGAGAGAGAGAGAGAGAGAGAGAGAGAGAGAGAGAGAGAGAGAGTAGGAGAAGTGCGGGTGGGGGTGGGAGAGGTGGGATGGAAGATTCACTACGTTAGCAGGCGACTAAACTGCTACAATGACACAAAACCACGGAGCTAGGCCCTTCACTCCATCAGATCAGAGTGAAAACCCATGTTGAAACTGGGACAAATGCCATTAGAATGTTACTATGACCGTGGCTAGTAAACGTGAATTGACACCCAGGTTGTGACTTCAACGATTGGAGGCAACCTTGCCAAGTCTCCCAAATGCAGTCGGCTAGACAAGCTTCACAAAAAACGCAGCAAACATGTTAACGTTGCTAATATTCCAACGACGCGCATCCGCAGTCCGGCTGCCAATGAAGTCTTCTTGGTCGCCAGCTGTGCACAGAGGAGTAACCGCTAGAGACGCCAATTTGCGAACAACTCATTACAATTACAAAGCGCAGGAAGCAGATGGCTATGCATCAACAATTACTTCCGCTCGCCCTCGTATTTAGCCAGGTCTATCTGCCCAAACTGGGTAAATGTTTTGCGATCGGTGAAATTGGCCCTCTAGTGACTTACTTTCCCAGAAAGTGTCCATTCACACGACAACCGACTCACGCTCACACGTCGTGAGGAGTTGCCGATAGGATAAAGAAGCCGAACGATGAATTGCTGTACATAAATGCCACGCTAACGGCGTCGTGAACTGACTTCTTGCAATCACGATTAAAGTGCCCGGCCCAACAACAAATTGGCGACACACGACCCCGCAACTGGAAAAGAATTCTGGCCACATTGATATACATCGGTTTGATAAAGTAAAACCTCGCATTCGGTTCTGGCTAGCCTCAAACGCATGCGCCTTGAAACCTTTATCCTCCTGGCGGCCACAGTTTCTCGGTTCTCTTGTTCCGTTGGTCGTGCCGCTAGCGTGCCAGCCGCTCCAGTCCCTAAAATTCAAATTCGTGTTGTTCGAGAAAACGTTGTCGGGTCGGCGACGGCACGATGCCGGGCCGGGCTGCATGGGCCATGGAGGGTGGTGGTACACAAATACCGTACAGGTGATACACAACTGCCGCCAGTACAACAGCGGGTCGCTGCGTACCTGCCGTGGGAAGGAGGGGTGATACACAAATACCGTACAAGTGATACACAAATACCGTACAAGTGATACACAATTGCAGCCAGGACAACAGCGGGTCGCTGCGTACCTGCCGTGGGAAGGAGGGTGATACACAAATACCGTACAAGTGATACACAAATACCGTACAAGTGATACACAATTGCAGCCAGGACAACAGCGGGTCGCTGCGTACCTGCCGTGGGAAGGAGGGTGATACACAAATACCGTACAAGTGATACACAAATACCGTACAAGTGATACACAATTGCAGCCAGGACAACAGCGGGTCGCTGCGTACCTGCCGTGGGAAGGAGGGGGGTGGTACACAAATATCCGACCTATATATTAGCAATAGCCGCCGCCTATCAAACAGGTCCTATTCATCACGAGCGTCAACGCCCCGTCATCGCCCCGTCATCGCCCCGTCATCGCCCGGCCGAGGGCCTTAACCTGTTAACTCTTTATTCGGAGTGATAGTCAACGACCTATACTACCAATAGCTGCCGCATATCAAACATGGGCTTATCATCACGCCCGTCGAGGGCGATGACGGTGACGACCGTCACCGTCATCGCCCTCGACGGGCCAACATCTAAACTCTTCTCTTAATCAACAATCTATATTACCAATAGCCGCCGCCTATCAAACAGATCCTATTCATCACGCGCGTCAACGCCCCGTCATCGCCCCGTCATCGCCCCGTGATCGCCATGCCGAGCCAGCCGAGGGCCAACCTCTTAACTTTTTACATTTGTATTCGGAGTAGTAGTCAACGACCTATATTACCAATAGCCGCCGCATATCAAAAAGGTCGTATTCATGACGCCCGTCGAGGGCGATGACGGTGACGCCGTCACCGTCATCGCCCACGGGCCAACATCTAAACTCTTCTCTTAATCAACAATCTATATTACCAATAGCCGCCGCCTGTCAAACAGATCCTATTCATCACGCGCGTCAACGCCCCGTCATCGCCCCGTCATCGCCCCGTCATCGCTCCGTGATCGCCATGCCGACTGCCGAGGGCCAACCTCTTAACTCTTTATTCGGAGTAATAGTTAACTGCCGGCATTGCCATACAAGAAGAAGCTCTCGATCCTAGGTATAGACTACCTCGGGTATCATCATCGTAATTGCTAGCATCGAGATCATTCATACCTACCGACGATGGCCAGCTGCAAAAGAAAAATGTCGACCAACAGACAGGACCTATCGCCGGGAACCCTCAAGGCAATAAGGGCGAGACAGGCTTTCACCGTTAAGTAAAGTTGTCCACATCGTGCTAAGGAATTTGTGCTAATCTATGAGTACCTATATGGACACTTTGTCGCATTTTTTACATGGCAAATAAGCGATGTATGTGTCATGTAGGCTGCCATTGGTGCATGCATGCATGGGCCAGCAATGATGGTCAGAGGTACATTGTGCCTATGAGATAACCATCGATTTGTTGATCAGCAAGTGATTCATTACGTGAGACAACAATATGTTTGGGGGCTAAGCTTCTTACATTGGTCACATGGCCCGCCATAATTGTTTTCTTATGTGTTTAACCCCTAAATGGGCAGAAATGCTGCCGATAAATCGGCAGTAACTCACCTATTTTGTAAACCAGCCCCTGTACAACCTAGCAATATCCAATGGCTGTCCTTGGGGGGCAAGCATGTCCATGAGTTGCCCTAAGCCATGATATATCACAACCTCACATATATTCATCGTAGGCCATGTATAACTGTCGTCAAAGTCAGGGGGGTCAAGACGAGCGTTTTCATTTTTGGTAGAATGTGCATTTTGAATTATGTTGTAAGAGCTAGGCACCTACCACTTCAGGGATGATAAACAATTAGTTGCTGAACAGTTTGAGCCATTGGGGTCATCATTTGGGTGGGTATACCAGCAGTTACACCCAGTACAGCCCATAGGGGTACCGTTGGTAAAAAGCAACCAAGGGGGTAGGAGTGGGCATACTACCTACTAATACCTACTAATATGGCCCCCAACCATGCCAAACAATACATTTCCCTTCCACAATTATGGGGAAACATAACTGCATCATCACACTGCCCTTACATGGCACCTATGTGCAGGTGCCACCTTGTCCATGCACGTAGGTAACGTGGTACGGATACCCTACGCAAGGCATGCATTCTAGGAGGCAGCCACCAACAAACTAGTGATTTTAAGCCTATTTCAGCCTGCCCTAGCAAGGATAAACTAGGCCTAAGCTGCTATAGCTTTCCAGGTGATGGCCAGCACACCTGGTGGCACATGCTGACAATGGGAAGCTTCTACTCACCGGTTACATGCTTGATGATGCCACAGAGACCAGCCAACTGCCTCACACTCATGCAATATGTGTGTGGGAAATGTATAACAAACATATATGGAGGTATTCAAACCCATACAGCCTCTAAAACTTATCACCATCACCCTGTGGCAGGTCAACTGACTGAGGGAAGCATCTAAGAAGGGTGTTTTAGAAAGGGGCCAGGCCAGGGTCAAGAAAGAGCATGAATAATGCAAAAAGAATGTGCTACACAAGCTAGAACGTATATATAAACGTCAAACATCGATAGGAAAACGATGATTAAGCTTTACCAGGCATGGATGGCGTTACCTTGGCCCAGGCGGTGGCCGCAAAATGGCGCATTTCGGCACACCAAAGTTGTGCAGCATGGTCGCTGGATTCGGCGATTTCTGGCCACCCTTGCACGTTTACGACTAATATGTATCATAAAAAGTACAAAGAAACCGATATATCCTTTAAAATACGCCGGAAAGGTATTGCTGTCAACGTTTCTATCGTCCGGCCTGATCGCAGTTTTTTCCAGCAAGAACGCTGCCGACACCTATCAAATGGCATTCCCGCGAACCAAAAATTGGCCTGTATGATCTTTAGGACGTATAAAATCAATATCCTAAGTTTGGCCAGAAAATTCGAACGCAAACGTAAATGCCATGCGTGGGCGCAAGCCGCCATGGCCAGGTCGTCGTTTTCCGGAATGCACGTTGTACGTGAAAAAGTACCCTGACCCCTTGTACTTTGACGGTCTGGAACACCTGTTAAACTTGGTCAAAATATAGCAAACCCTAGTATCATGTTCTGGAGAAACTTATAAACTTTCATTCTTCTCAGCTAAACGTTTCCTAATTCCCAATAGTATTCTCGCAAACTGGTCCCCCGAGTAGGTGCCGACAAATCGGCTGCAAGTCACTTTTTGGCGGAAAATCGGCAGCAAGACCATTTAGGGGTTAAGGTTAGGGCTCTGTTCATGACTGAACGTCATGAACGCGCTCTATTCATGACATTGATTAATTGATTTTAATTAGTCTCATGTCCATGTTGGGGGACCGGGATCTCTGAATTCCCCAAAGAAGATATAGTGGAAGTCCCCCAAGACGTCAATATCGTCAAGACGTCAATAACTACATGTATGTCCACAGCTCAGCTAGTAGTCTAAAATATGGGCCTCGGGCTAATCTTGCACGCAAGCAATGCCTATCATCAAGGATGAATTAATGCCTATCAACAAGGAGACAATCATGCTTGTTAAATTTCCTAGGACCCACAACTGGGGGGTCGTAGTCTTTGACAATGTCCGCCTGGGCAACGCTACTAATCCTACATATCCGAGGTCCCATGTATGAATAAGAGGGGTTGAGCGGATGACGCCAACAGTGTCTGTGCTCTGCATGTCAGCTAAAATCATATCGCGGAGACAAACATATGGCGGTATGTCCAATGTTGGCCACTGCGTCGCCTAACAGGTTGTTACATGGTCGGCAAGGGCCTGACCATGTAAGAAGATATCTCCCTGGCTGGCCAGTCCACAAGGAACCAGCAGGGACTTCATCTGAATCAACCTGATTTATTAACTAACTACTTAATTCATTTATTAAACTCATGCCCCCATTAGGGAGTCAAGGAGCATTAGTTAACCCCGATTCATTCATTAATTAATTATTTAAACACGTGCTCCCGTTGGGGAGTCACGGAGCACCGAAGTGCTTTTAATGCCTGTGTGTGCACAACAGGAGAAAGGGCAGAGACCCCCAGTCTTCTTCATGCCTAAGGCATGCCACAGCTGCATTCGGGGACGCTAGCTAAACGGACACGCTAACGATCCGGCAATCTGTGGGTGCAATAAGACCCATGTGAGCATGGCATAACACTAGGAGCGTGGGCAAGTAATCTCATCATAGCCAGGACGTAGCATGGCTGTACTAGGACTATACCCCGATCAATGGATGGATGGATGGATGGATGGATGGATGGATGGATGGATGGATGGATGGATGGATGGATGGATGGATGGATGGATGGATGGATGGATGGATGGATGGATGGATGGATGGATGGATGGATGGATGGATGGATGGATGGATGGATGGATGGATGGATGGATGGATGGATGGATGGATGGATGGATGGATGGATGGATGGATGGATGGATGGATGGATGGATGGATGGATGGATGGATGGATGGATGGATGGATGGATGGATGGATGGATGGATGGATGGATGGATGGATGGATGGATGGATGGATGGATGGATGGATGGATGGATGGATGGATGGATGGATGGATGGATGGATGGATGGATGGATGGATGGATGGATGGATGGATGGATGGATGGATGGATGGATGGATGGATGGATGGATGGATGGATGGATGGATGGATGGATGGATGGATGGATGGATGGATGGATGGATGGATGGATGGATGGATGGATGGATGGATGGATGGATGGATGGATGGATGGATGGATGGATGGATGGATGGATGGATGGATGGATGGATGGATGGATGGATGGATGGATGGATGGATGGATGGATGGATGGATGGATGGATGGATGGATGGATGGATGGATGGATGGATGGATGGATGGATGGATGGATGGATGGATGGATGGATGGATGGATGGATGGATGGATGGATGGATGGATGGATGGATGGATGGATGGATGGATGGATGGATGGATGGATGGATGGATGGATGGATGGATGTCAGGCTTGTCTTACATGATGCAGTGGAACTTTGGTGCTGGAGGGTTAATTGTGGCCCGGTCTGGTTTAGCTTCAGTGCTCTCATGTCGGCCTTCATTTGTAATTATTTGAATGCATGCCCATTGGGCCATGCATAGTGTATATTTTTTACGCATGCACGCCCATTATGTATCGCTGGGTCCATCCCATCAATGCTTGTTTATTGCCAGGTCTGGTGTAAGTAAGTTAGTACTTGCGTGTCATGCGCATGGGCATGTTTAGAGTACTATGCTAATCTCTTTAGAAACATAATTACACGGAAGTTACAAATCTCATCTGCATCATGCCCCAAGACACTACATTAAAGAATCAAATAAAATTATAACATGCCTCCGTTGGGAGATCATGCAGCACATGCATATTCCTTGCTGAATGGGTAGAGGTGGGTCAAGCCGCGACATCGAAATAAGCTAACTCTAAGCTATCTAGTCTACAAAATCCTAACTACACTTCTCCCCAAAGCGCCCCTTCCGCTTTGGGGGAGGGGGCTTACCCACATGGGCTGGCGTGTGAGCCGGGACATTGGTCTTCCACCTCTTCTTGTTCTGCATAGGAACAGAGAGCGAAGAAATGCGGTGTGGGGACCCCTTCTCGTGGTAATGCGTTACATGTACTCCCCACCGGGCTTTGCTCTTCATGGGTTCATAAAGACAACAATTATTCAGTAAGAATTTAATAAATTAGGAACATATATCCGTTGGGAGTCACTGTTACACATATACCTGAAAAGGGGCATATGATTTTAAATACATTCTGAGCTACAACCTGCACGTGCATGGGTTTAGTTAACTGGCACCTATACTAGAGGCCTGACATGGGGTGGAGCTTCAGTGCTTCCCCGCCTTCTCCTTCTCCCACACTGGGTGCTCCGCGTCCTTCTTCTCCGGCCCTGCCCATGGGTGCACCGGCCCCGCCTCCTCCTTCTCCTCACGGGACGATTCGCGCTCCACGCATGGCTGCAGCATCAGTTAGCACGGGCAAGACATAGCAGTAACCGCGCTATGGCTGTTCTAGCACCAGCCTAGCAGACTGCCATGATCACTCAGCAAACCCACGACAGCTAAACCCTTGGCTGTCACAACCAGTCCATGCATCATTAAGTATGGGTACAGGGAAAGCTTCCCGCATATCCATGGCCATATGGATGGCAGCAACACAACGACTTGCCCCCTAGCCCCCCGTGCACACACAAAAACGTGGGTCGTGGCTTCCACGCCCCATCCGCCATGCATGACAGCGCGTACCTTACTCGCATTCACACCGGGCTGCATCCCAGCGCCGTTGCTGTCCCCATGTGACACGTCGGCTGATTAAGCAGATACACAGCAGAGTCTGATGTAAACCGCTAAACCCCAAACCCATGCAGACCACAGTCAAGGACGCGTGCATGTCAAGCCATGCCAATTGTGAACCGTACAGCAATTTACTTTTCAAGCCTGAAGAGGTGGATAGCAGATACTAGCCTGGAAGAGGTTACAGGGGCACATGTCCATTAGCGAGCGGAACAACACAGCATACACCCTACAAGCGTACCGCACAATGTCCTCCTGCAATTGTCTGCAGATCTCCCAATGCCGCAGACATCTCCACTGCTCTCATGGCGATTGCAAATGCTTCATGCCGCTGACATCTCCACTGCTCTCATGGCGATTGCAAATGCTTGATGCCGCACCTCTGCTTACAGCAGAAAAGCTTCCTCCGGGCGAGGCACCTGACTGGAACCAACACCCATTCCTTGGCTTCACAACGTGGCCATGACAGCATCGTGAATCTGCTTCGCCAACGCCCACACTTCAGGACCCGCGCCCTGCACCGCCATGGCCACAGGCTGCACCGCTGCAATCGATGCAGCATTCACTGCCTGCGCCGCACCATGTACTGCATGCACGAAAGCCAATCCTGGCTCGGTTATCATGGTCTTGCCCGATTCCTGCTTCTTCTTCTTCTTCGATGCGGTCATGCGCACTTTATACCCCTTCCTCTCCAAGCACGCCTTCAGCACCTGGCTCGTGCGGTGCTGAATATGCTTCTGAAGGCGCGCCTTCTAAACACGAAATGTTGGCAATGTATGATTCCCAAACGGCATGATAGGCACATAATCAGTCCCATTAATTGCTTTGCGGCAGTCAATGCACCAGAACACCTGTTGAAAAAAGAAGGTTATGCACGCTAGCGATTACCCGCGGCAAGAAGCAATCAACACGCCTCGCTAACAACTGCAACCACAATGTAATTCATGACGGGCCACTCACCGCTACCCTGCTCTCCTGCTTCAATGTCTCCCCATTCTCAAGGCCTCCATTGTAAACCTCTCCGTCTTCACCATCGTCATCGTCTTCCTCTTCCTCCACTCCGACGTATCCGTGTTTCCTTTTCCTAAGATACCTAGGGTTGTTCAAGTCGTATGTGCGGCGTTGGCACACTTCCAACAAAATTTTGGCCGCCTCTACCCATTACCATTTATTCGTACTATCATAACATATCCAGGCGTTTGAAAAATCATTCCCTCGTTCGAACTTCTACCCCTGGGCGTCCATGACGAGGCAGTCACGACGGGACGCAGATGCACAAAAATAAAACAAGGCGACATCCCTTCAATCATTGACCAAAAAACAGAATACGCGCAGAACTTGGATTTCAACACCACGCACCCATTACCAGCGAGCACGGCTGGCCTGCAACCGCCATCATTTCATAACCAGAAGCCAGGGCCCACACTCCATCCCGTTACCTCATCTTCCACGCACGGCTTCCGCTGCTTCCCTCTGCTCTTTCGCATTCTCCGCCAGCAACCTCGCCTTCTCCTCGTCCAACAATCCACTAAGAATAAAATCCCCTCCATTGGACGCCATTCAGACGAACTTTGCTAGCGTCTTTTCACCGGCCCCAGCACACATAATCTATAGCCGCTTAATGACAACGGCCGACAACGACAACTGCTGAATAGGCGAAAAAGGCTGATAACTACATTTTTATATTTCGCTGCATTTGCTAATAGACACGCACGTTCTCCCACTTCTCCATTACAATATAATTATCCATCTGGCCGTGTACAGGCAAAGATCCCCGAAGTAACTTACTGAAACGTATCTTACAGCATCGGATCACTAGCACCTAATCTACAGGTGGTAAATTACCAACCAAGACCCGTCGCGGTAATTTACTCTGTCGGTAATGTACTACCAAAGATGTGCAGTCGTAACGTTACTTTTACTTACGGCTAGTAAAATTACTACCTATCATCCTACGTCGTAATGATTACGGCGTTGGATCTCACGCCTCGGATCTAGGTAGTAAGATAAGACCTCGTAATTTACGCCTCGGATGCTTTTTACCACCCTCGGACGAAAAGTATAGTGAGGCAGCTTCCGGTCGTCACGGCCACATTTAGCGAAAATGTCAACGCCCCCCCGCCGCTCGTGGTCACAAATGGGAGTGTTGTGGGGGATGTTGAGAAAGAGAGCGACAGTGTCTTCTTGTACACCATAAAGCCCCTGCTCAACGGAAACATCACCGCAACAATTCATGCCGACACTTGCATAGATGCGGATGGAAACGGGAACAAAGAATCCAACACCCTGTCGTTTGTATCGAACTATTACTCTGTCGACCCTCCGCGCGTCTCCTTGGCTTTTGCGGGCCGCACATCTACAAACGCCGCGAATCCAACCTTAGACATATCAGCAACCTTCAGCGAACCGGTCACCGGCTTTGACACGTCTAAAATACTAGTGACGAACGGACAGGCGCGCTCCCTTGCCGGCTCTGGCAGTGAATACTTGTTCACGATCCAGCCTACCCCTCCTGAAGGGGACGTGAACGTCACCGTTGACGCGGGGGCGGCGCGCGACGAAATCGATAGGCCGAACACCGCATCCAACTCGCTCACCTTCGCCCACGACGCCGTCCCCCCCACCTGCACCATCCAGATGGCAGGGGAAGTGTCCTCCGCTGTCACGGTCACGGCCGTGTTTAGCGAACCTGTTATGGGGCTAGAGGCCGACAAGTTCCTCGTAGTAAACGCCACAATTGCCGGGTTTACCGCTGAGAATGCGTCCGCTTACTCCTTTGTGTTAACGCCAGCGGAGGGAGACGTGTCACTTCAACTACCGGAGGGTGCGGCGGTAGACGGCGCAGGCAACCCTAACTCTGCGTCAAACACCCTCGAATTCACGTACGCTGTCCCGCCCACAGTGGAGCTCGTATTGTCGACCCCAGCAAGCTACCGACAACTGGCCGCCGTGACGGCGACCTTCAGCGAAACCGTCTCCGGGGACATGGCCAACGCGCTCACCGTGACAGGAGGGGCTGTCGAGGGCGTCACATCGTCGGATGGGCGAGTGCACTTGTATACCATCAAGCCCGCAATTAACGGGGCGATTACTGCTGAGGTCAAAGCGAATGCCTGCACGGATGTGTATGGCAACCCGAATGTAAAGTCCAGCGTTCTTGAATTCATATCTGAATATTACCCTCTACAACCCCCCTCGGTCACCCTCGCGTTCGCAGATCGAACAGCGACCAACATCGCCCATCCAAACCTGGTAGTCAATGCCGTGTTCAGCGCGCCAGTCACTGGATTTCACGCTAGCGGTGTGGTAGTAGAAAACGGCCAGGTCTCCGGGTTTTCTGGCTCCGGGAGCGAGTATTCATTTTTTGTTACCAGCACCCTGAGCCAGGGTGTAGTAACCCTGCACGTCCCAGCAGGAGCGGCGGTTGATGAGATCAATAGGGCAAACCTCGCCTCAGCGTCATTAGACTTCCTTCACGACGGCGTTGCTCCCACCTGCGTCATTACCGTGATGTCTTCCACGTCTAACTCGGCCACGGTTACCGCCGAGTTTAGCGAGCCTGTCACAGGATTCGCATTGGCAGATCTTGACATATACGGAGGAATCGCGTCCGATCTTGTGGCCGTGGGGGGGGGCATGTCCTACTCATTTACCTTGACAGCAAACACAGCGATTAATAGAGTTGATGTCAGCCTCCCGCCCGGCTCTGTGACGGACGTCGCAGGCAACGAGAACAGCGAAGAAGCGAGGGCCACGTTCTTCTGGAGCCCATCGTGGACCCCCCCTACCAATGAGATGTCAGACAACTGGGTCGAAGGCAACGAGAACAGCGACGTAAGGTTCATGTTGGTTGTGGACATTGATAGCAGCTGTAATACGTACCATGTTTCCATCTCGGTGTACGCCGAGGCCGCTTTCAGAGACTTGGCAGGCTACGGAATTAAGTTGCCTTATGATGCTAATTTTTTGACCTATGAAAGCGCCTCTGGCGTGGGCGCCCTGGCCATTAACAACTTCCCTTCCAGCAACTACGTGGTGTTTAACGCAGTACGCGACGACGAGCCGGCCAACATTGATGAGGTGCAGCGAGTGTTATTAGCCACGCTTGATTTTCGCCTCAACCCGCCCCCTGACGAGGTGACGAGCATAAGTTACAGTGTATTAAGGAGTTTTGGATGGACCAACGTGTCATCCGAAGCAGCGGATTACTATGCAAAAAGCCACCAACCTATCCCTGTGAGAGGCATCGCCAGGAACGTATACAATTTATATTTCGCTAGTGTGGCTCTGTGGACTGATAGCATTATGTTCTCCACGATGCTTCATTTCTAAAGAAAAATAACCCCCCCCTGAGGTGCCATCATGAAGAACTGCGTGCTCATCAGCATGGTCACCGCGTTCAGGCACCCACGGCGGCTGTCGGCCCCGCTTGGGTCGTCCGGAACCCCTCGCGCTTCATTCACGATGACCTGGACGCAATTGTCCAATGTGCTTTTCGCCGCACTCGGGTCCAGCACGTACAGCTGGCCGAAAAACGAGCGCCACTCGGTCATGTACGTGGACCACACCAACTGCAGCGTGTCCGGACCGGCCCCCTCCGCTGCCAGGATCTCCCCGATCTGTTCCGCGATGTTGACCACCATGCGATCCAGGCCCACCACCAGCGACTCGTGCTCCCTCATGGCGCGCACGATCTCCGGGTGTTTGTACAGGAACAGTGTGGAGTGGCGCTGATACCCCAGATCCCTCACCTGTCTATCGAGACGCCAAAGGTCCACTGCTGTGAAAGGGAACCGCGTGGCCGGGTCCTCGAACCGCCCAGACGTGTTGATGTATTCGGCCAACCGCACCGCATCGAACCCGACCACCTGCCGCGTGGGTCGCACAAACTTAAACACGCGTTCCGGGGGCGGCAACGCGTCCATCGTTATCGGGTCCTCCTTGTTGGTCACGCGAAGGGCCAGCCGCCTGGCGATCGCCCTCTTCGCCCTGTGAAAGGGTAGCACCACGCGCCTCGCCCAACGCTGGATACGGATCGCACACTGGTTCGCGTACACCCCGCACTCTAGCTCCCGGCGACTGAGAGTCCGCAGGGGCCGCATTCCCTGCATGAGCGCGATCTTTCGCAACTGCGCCATGGTTGCGCGTCCGTAGTGGCGCTGGGGGACCGCGGACGCGGCGCGCACGCCTATGCGCCAGTCGCGAACGTCCGCGGACACGCGGAATGCCTTTGTCATGATGGTCTGGTCACGGATTGTCTCTATTCTGCCAGAGAGTTGCTTTGGAGCCAGGGAACGCAATAAATTATTAACTTGTAAGAATCATATATTTATACACCAACATGAAGGACGTGTACGTGTTAACACTTTATTCAGGCAATGCAACCTCAAGGGGCCAGTCCAATGTAAACGAGTGGACAGTCACTATCCCAAGCAACGCCGATGCGCCCGTTCTAGATGGGCGCTGGAAGGCCCACGTCTTGTTCGCATCTGTAAAGGGATTTGTATCTACTGCTGCCTGCAGGGTCATCGGGGTGTACTCGGACGCCTTTCTCCACTCAGGGGGGGATATGGCACTGCTGGCTACGGAAATAGCGTCCGGCGGAACAACTGCCACGGACTATGCCATCATCAATCAACAAAACTATCTGAGCATAGCAGATCCCTACCTACTGACAAAGGGTGGGTCTTTTAAAATTCGCGTCTGCCACGTGGACGCTGCTGAACCATTGAACGCGTCTGCCAAGCCCACTGTCGGTGACTGGACAATCGTCATGCGCTTCGAAATGCTGAGGCGCAAGTCATAAAACACACAACCGCTATGTCGGCCACACAACTTTAAGTAACTAGTCCACGGCCTGCTGACTAGTCCAGGGCCAGGATCACAAGGGACGTAAAACTGGCCCTCTCGTCGTACACAAAGTACGGGTAATCGAGTCGGCCCTGTACCTCAGGCGAGCACAGAGGACACCCCACAAGTACCGCGTGGACACTATATCCAAGGGCCCTCAACAGTGGTACGCCCTAGGACAGGCCATAGTACCATGTTCTGGATCGTGTCGAACCGTGCTGATCTATCGTTCCGCGGGCCCATGGGGTATAGCCTAGGGGTGGACCTCGCACGGGGCCGGAGCCCTAGGGTTTGGTATGAGTATGACCCCGCAAAGAGGGCTGCATACGGAAACAAGATGCCTAAGATTGTTCCGCGGTACGTCGACATCGGTGGTGGGCAGATGGCCGTCAACCCGAATGCCCGGTTCCAGCTCTGCACGCCTTTGCGTGGGGAGACCAGCTACGCCCCCCCAAGCGGCATGCCGGCGTTTGAGGATTCGGGCATGCCGACGGGGGTACACTATCTGGCCGCGCGGAGGTACAGGCACAAGGGATCCAGGGTGGCGCAGAAAAGGGTAGTCCGACGAAGGCGTTAAAAATATATCTAGCTGGTACTATAGAACATGACGCTGTATCCGTTTCGATCGATCGTCGAGACCCCTACTCAGAGAACACCCGAAGACCAGAAACGCGTTTACGAGTTGGCGCAGAAGGTGTTTACGCCATACGAGATGAAGAGGCTGACAACATACGTCCCGGGCATCAAGTTCACAATCGAGGAGGCTCCGATTTACAAAAGAAACATTACAGAAGAGTTTCCAAAAGATGCTCTGGACCAGCGGTCTCTCCAACAAAAACTCCGGTTGTTTGTTTCAATCCTTTACGTGTACGATATCCTCCTGGCCCTATAGTTAACGTAAAGGATTTACGTTAGATGGATAGAGATTGTTACGCTCTTTCCAACGGCACCTTGAACGCCTCATTTGGTTAAGGAACGTAAAAGTTATGACGTTTCCTAGGCTGTGCCGACAGTACCCGGCGCGCCACTGTGGGCGCGTACGGACACAGGATGTACAAGTGTCACTTTGATAGTCCGCAGGACGTTGACAGGACTTGTACAGGACTTGATGGTCAATTGATAGGTAGGCGCACTGTAGCGCGCCAGGACCTATGAGACAGTTGATGCTGACTGGTGTACGGATAGGTCCACAGGACTAGCCGTATGGACAATTGATAGATCTGCGCGCCAAAGGCGTGCCAGAGTCTGTGTAATCAATTGATTGACAGTTCAGCTGTGACAGTGCAGCTGAATACTTGGACGCGTCCCTAGCAAGCTATATGAGTGACTTGGTCACACTGGGACGCTAGCTCTTGCGTGCACGCTCTCTTGGCATAACGACCCTGTCGTCTGTGCTACGTGCAGTCTCGGACTTGACGTGACTTACGTCTGTGTTTGCTCATTATAATAAAGGCAACTTTCCTGCAAGAGCCATGGATTCCCTCGGTGGTAAACTCTCATTCAACTCGTATTACAATCTTCGTACCAAGAAAAATGCCGGACTCGATGGAGTTCCGCATTCCGAGGGATTCTGAAATTTTGGGCAGTCCAGCGGACATCGCCGAATCTCCGGCTGGTCCTTCGACGACTCCTGTTCGTGAAGATCGTCCGGTTCTTAATCCGGCGTGGCAGCGTGTTGTTGACCAGGCGGTAGCGTCCAGTGCGGAGCTACGCGCTCAGCAGCAGGCACTGCTGCAAAACCTACGACTGCCGCCCCCGCCTCCGCAACCTTCGATTGTTTCGGGGTTTCGCGATTACCTTGATTCCATTCGAGCTTTGCTCGCGGACTTCGAGGTCCATACCCGGGCGGGGTTGCAAGCGCCCAGCGCGGTTGCCGAGGTCTCTGAGGAGATCGACAACGCGGTTTCATCGCTTACAGGTTACCAGCGCAATCTCGCTAACTGGCTGTCGGTTCGTTCGGGCGTCATTCCGACGATTACGACCAACCTGTTTCAAGACCTTGCGATTCTGCAGTTGCTGTCGCGAGGCTTCCGGACGCGTGAGCGGCAATTGCTGCTCAATCTTGTCGCGTTCTTGTCTGCATTGCGAGAGTGGGCGCCGGACGGGTGGGATTTTCTAACGATTCTTACCAACCCGCTCCGCATCGTCACCCGCCGCCGTCGTCGCCGCATTGATCCGGTGACGGGACGTCGGTTGGACCCCATCGTCATCGAAACTCCGGTGACGATTGAGGTTGGGCAAGGCCAGGAGGCGCCTGCGCCTGTCGCCAACGATCCAATTTACGACTACGACTACTGCGATTTTCGTGGTCTCGACTGAATTCGGCATGGTGGCGCGGTCGGCACCGGGGCAGGCGGCTTTTTGACAGATTGTACATATCTACCTGTCTTTTGTTTTCCAGCTGCTTAGCTCAGGGCCATACACAGCTAGTGTAGTTTACCATGGCTGAGGGACGCCGTAGCAAGGGCCTAGCCAGTGGGAATAATAATGGGGGTGCTGGTAGCGGGACCGCTCACGTAGATGACGTGGGGGTCACCGGAGAAATCACTAATATCCCTTTGAATAATAATACTACACATGCTGTTCTGGATATGATCTCACCACCAGGGTCTCCTTATTGTTAATCAGCTGCAACCTGTCACTTCAGACTCAAAGCCAAAGCAGGCAGAGGAGTTTGTGGAAGGACTAGAGGGGTTTCCAAGCTTGTACGGTGGTACAAACTATTATCAGATCTGGATAGGCAGCCAGACTTTTGGCAAGTGCACAGATCAGATTAAAGACCTCACTAGAGAGTGCAAGAAGGCCAACAAGGCCTGGGCAGTCTACGTGGCAGAGCTGAGGGAGCTGCTAGAGGATCAACGGAAGAAAGTGGGGATCCATTGGCAGGATAAATACCAAGGGTGGGAGGTTAAGGGAGACCTTATCCAGAACTTCCTCAATTATTGTAAAATGGTTGAGGAGGGCAGGGCTCACGGCTTCAATGTCGCTGACAGCATAGCCCTGACAAACTGGCTCAAGGTTTCTGGGCTGGACAAGGCAACACGTGGCTCTTTAAAGGTCATGTGTGCCCCACACTCTACCCTCAAGGCCTACAAGGTCATAATCAAACAAGCACTCGAGGCAGAGGAGCTGTTTGAGGGTGGAATGCCAGCTGTGAAGGCTACCCACGCAGGTGGGCGTGCCCAGGGGGGCTCCAAGACGTCTGAGGCTGACAGAAGCCAAGGAGGACGTGGGGGCAACCACAACAAGCGGAAGGCCAACCATTCACCCGACCCTGACGGGCAATCACATGCCAAGTCGGTGTTCAGGAGGGTGGGTGGTAAGCCCAGGCAGGGTAACGCGCCTGACAACGGGGGAGGAGGCCAGGGCAAGTCAAAGATCCAGTGCTACCTGTGCAAGGGGTGGGGGCACATCAAGAAGGAGTGTCCCAGCTTCAAGAAGACCCAGGGCCAGGGCAGCAACAAGAAAAACAACAACAAGAACAACAACAAGTCCCAGGCAGGCCAGCCTTCAAAGGGCAGTCAGCAAGAAGACAACAAGGAGCAGTGACTGTCTGAGGCAACCCCTACACACCTTAATTCACCCAAGGGGGAGGCCAGGTGCTCCAATGCAGATTTTATATCTGGGCAACAAGAGGGTGATCTCCAGGTTCATGGTGGCCCCAGGTCACCTGGAGAGGTACAGGTTCCTATGAAGACGTCCTTGACAGCTGGTGCAGCTGTAAGAATGTCTGACCCCATGCATCCTTGTGCTGGGCACGAGGGTGGACCTCTCATTTTGAGAGAAACCAATGTACAACCACAGAGGGGTGTGAAGGCCTCTGGTGGTATGCATGTGGTCCCTGCTGGCGGTCCAGGTGTTGGGCATGAGCAGGGTGACTCAGACTCTGAGTCAGAACAGGATGGAAGACAGCATGGTGATGCTGGACAACCTGACAGCACAGTCCTGACTGTGCCAGGGACTGCTTCCTCTGTGTACCAGGAGTTGGGTGCCCGAATCCACAACATGTTTGGGCATGCCACTTCTCTGTCAAACAACTTTGCCTTCCGTATGGGCAGGGCACCCCTTCTTAAGGCGTGTCAGCAAGCTGCCTCACGGTGTAAGTGCCAGTTGTCCTCCAACAAGCCCAGGAAATCACATGCCAAAGCTATACCTCAGAGCATTGGTGATCTGCAGTGTGATATCCAACACATCAGGGGCATGCAACTGTTGGTGTGCGTGGACAGGTACACAAAATACAAGGTGCTGGAGCATTTACCTTCTATGAAGAACAGGTACTTGCTGGCTGCCCTGCAGAATGTAAGAGCCAAGTTTCCTACCACAAGGATCCAGGTGGACATGCAGTTTCAGCATCTCAAGGGTGATCCCACCCTTCCTGAGTTGCTGGTTACACCTAGGGAGGCTCATGGGCAGCAGGGTGCTATAGAGAGGGCAATCCAGGAGGTCAAGAAATTGATTATCTCTGAAGACTGGGTACCCTTATCTGCACCTGCACTTGTCAGGAGTGCATGGCTGAGGAACGTGGAGCAGCAGCTGAACAGCAGGGTTAACTTCTACTATGATGGAGTTGCTGTCAGCCCAATGGGTCTATATCATGGCCTGTGCCCACCACATGTGCTGGAGGGCTGGAAACATGCTGCACATGTCACCTTTGCCAAGCTGAGGGAGAAGGACCGGGGTTGGAAGATGCTGGAGCCACAAGTGGGTCAGAAGGTCCTAGCTTGGAAGGAACCTAGCCTTTATGGCAAACGTGGTAGCTGGAGTCCTGGGGTGGTTACCCAGGTTGATGAAGCTAGCCACGCATGCTTGGTCAGCATGGAGGACGAACCAAAGCATGTGCACCGGCTGAGTTGGTCATATGTCAAGCCTAACCTGATGAATGAGGGCAGTCAGGCACAAGGCTCACAGGACCTGCAGGATTTTCAGGTCCCAAGTGACATCACTGATGCAACGACCACATCTGTTGCAGGGGAATCTGTCAGCCCTGGCCAGGTTGCAGAGGTACCTGTTGAACAGGCTGCAAGGTCAACAGCTGGGGAGTCAACTGTCAAGCCCAAGGCTCTAACCAAGCCCAGGGGGACAAGTTTGGCTGGATTAATTGGGGCTCTGCAAAGGGCCAAGAAGCAGCCCAAGGTAGCCAAGCTCAGGTGGCATGGCAATCTGGGGCTGGACACTGCCTTAGAGGTAGACACTAATTCTCAGGTTTCCATCATTGGGACCAGAGCTGCAGCAGGGTACAGCATGACTGAACCCAGCTATCAGTTTGTGTCTGACTTCAGTGGCGGGGTACACGTGAAGGTACTGGGTGAGGTATCCATTCCTATCCTTGGACAGGACACTGCTTTTTGTGTCTTGGAGGGCTATCAGGGACCTGCTCTTCTGGGGCAGAATTTCCTATGCCAGGATGGGGTAGTGATCACGTCCTCTCTCCTGACTAAGGAAGGGGCTGGTCAGGTCCCACTGATTAATTTCAGGACCACTCACCTATCACGTGCAGTAACCAGGACGGTTAAGCGTGTGCAAGTGTGCCAGGGGCAGGAGCCCTTGGTTGATGACCTCATATTGCCAGCTGCTAGTCATCCAAGCAGTTTGGGCATTGGTCCTCACTCACTTGCTGGACACAGCCCTATAAACTACCAAGGCCTGGTGAAGCTCATGTCCTCTCCCATTATGTGTCCCCAGGTCACACTGGGTCTGATTAAATCTGGGGAGGACTGGATCTCCAAGAAATGCGTGGAACCTGTCAATGACCTGCCTCCTGCACGACGTCTACTCAAGCTCAAGTTTGTCATCAAGATGAAGGAGGTGGACGGGGTCAAGGTACCACACGTCAGGCCAGTACTGAATGAGTTCAAGGGTACTGGTGAGTGCACCGCTGAGGAGTTGTATACCCCTGGCATGCTGCATGACACTTGGAGGCTGCTGCTGTGTGTATTTCTAGGCCTTCTCAACAAGGGCTTGGACTATGGCTCAGTGGTGGTAGACTTCAAGAGGGCATTTCTGGAGGGGGATGCAGATGTGGCACAGGAAAAGTGGGAGGGCAAGACGCCTTTCTATGTCAGGGTGCCTGCTGTATGGAAAAGGGACATTCACACTGAGTTCCTTAAAATCCTCAAGGGCCTGGAGGGCCTGAGGTCAAGTCCAATAATCTGGAGGGAGACTCTCAACCGTTTCCTGAAGGAGCATTGCAACTTGAAGGTTTCTCCTGTAGACCCCTGTCTGTTTCTGGGGCAATGGGAAGGCCTACCAGTGTATGCTTCGCTGCACGGGGATGACCTACATCTGATAGCTCCCACGTCGTGGCTTAAGGAGCTGATCTCCATCATTAAGTCCAAGTTTCCTCTGGGTAGGGAGCAATGGCAGGTGGAGAATGAGCCTCTCCTGTTTGTGGGCATGGAGGCCACACTGGTGAAGAAGGGGGGGAGTGGCGTATGCTGCTGGTGGGGGGCAACGATTATCAAGAGACCCTCATTAGCAAGCTTCCTCCAGTCATCACACAGGCACTGTGTCCCATGGTGAGGGGCATGGTTGCTTGGGTGGCAGGCATTTCCAGGCCAGACCTTATGGTCATAGCCAGGTTGCCTGATGACATGCTGACAGAGCTAGGGTCTGCCAAGGTGGCTGATCAGGTCAGGGCTTCGTCTGGCATTCTGTTGTCTGCAGTGGATTTATCACAACCCATTTGCATGGAGCTGTATGTGGATAGCTCAATGGACAGCAGGCAGGTCTCCAAGGTCAGGGGCAGGGCTGCAGGGCTCTTTGTGCTCAGACAGGAAGGCCTGGGGAGTTTGGTGAGCTGGTTCAGTCGCCTGCACAAACGGGTGGCTGTCAGTAGTGATGTGGCAGAATGCAGGGCTATTTGTGAAGGCATTCACACAAGCCTTTATCTGAAGGAGTTGCTTCATCAGATGACTTCTAACACTCCTTGGCCACTTCAGGTTACCACTCTTCTAAAAACAGACTCCATGGGGATGGTGCAGTTTGTGCACAGGCAGATGGCCAGAAGTAGGGACTTGGATTATCTCCTTCTTAAGGAATTGTCCTCCTTGGCCAATATTGAGCATATCCCTGGGGTTGACAATCCTGCTGATGCTTTGACCAAGCTAGTGCAGAAGGCAGCAGTGCAATACAAGGTTCTTCAGTCTCTGATGGACCCATCTCAGCAAGCTGTCTAAGCTGGTGCCTGGTTATAGGGCATTGGAGAGCAGATTGTGTGGTAGTGTCAGCATTGTGACTGGCATAATACCTGTATTTTAGTCTGTACTAAGGCTCATGGACCATGGTACACTCACTCTGATTTTAATCAGGATACAGCCAGGTTTTGGCTGGGGTTCATGCTGTTGACTACACAAGGTTGACAGGTCCATTACAGACCATGTATTCTATTTTAAAAGAAATGTATATTTGTACATACCTCTCACAATGGTCTGGGAACCTTTATTCTGGGGTTTATAGGGCGGGGTTCGATTCCCTGGTATTATGTTTCTACAAGCTGGCCTGCTCAGGTGTTTTACCTGTTCAGACTTCCCTAGTTCCCCAGGGCAGGATTTAATTGTTGCCTATGTGTTTCATTTTGTCATTTGTTTGCTGTGGCAATTTATCATCTGACAAGTAGACGGGCGCCATAAGACGGGCGCCAATACTAACCTGTTGAGAGTATGACGGGGAAACTATTGTAATACGTCTTACTTTGTCAAGTGGTATTTCAATTGTCATGGATTTATTGTGCTTATATTAGATATGTACTGGGTTTTATGGGATTAGTATCTGGGATTAATGTAACTCACCGCCAGAAGGTCATTGTACTGGAGGCTCTACCGAGGTGATGGGATTAATTCCTGGAGAAGACCTCATAGAATTAACCTGTATGTATTTAATTTTGTGTGTTTCTAATATCTGGTGGTACTCTGTAATGCCACTTCCATAGGTTTTTATCCATTTCTCATGAAATGGTTTTCCCTGTGGCAGATCTGTTTCTTTTCCAGTTCCTTAAAAGAAAGGGCTGGGGGAATGGCAATGGCCATTAAAGACATCTGTTCAAGCTTCAAGCTGGAGTGAAGGACATTTCAAGCTACTTCAAGGGTCCCTGGCAGGGGATGTGATCCCTAAAGAAAAGAAGGGATTGGAGTTAACGTAAAGGATTTACGTTAGATGGATAGAGATTGTTACGCTCTTTCCAACGGCACCTTGAACGCCTCATTTGGTTAAGGAACGTAAAAGTTATGACGTTTCCTAGGCTGTGCCGACAGTACCCGGCGCGCCACTGTGGGCGCGTACGGACACAGGATGTACAAGTGTCACTTTGATAGTCCGCAGGACGTTGACAGGACTTGTACAGGACTTGATGGTCAATTGATAGGTAGGCGCACTGTAGCGCGCCAGGACCTATGAGACAATTGATGCTGACTAGTGTACGGATAGGTCCACAGGACTAGCCGTATGGACAATTGATAGATCTGCGCGCCAAAGGCGTGCCAGAGTCTGTGTAATCAATTGATTGACAGTTCAGCTGTGACAGTGCAGCTGAATACTTGGACGCGTCCCTAGCAAGCTATATGAGTGACTTGGTCACACTGGGGCGCTAGCTCTTGCGTGCACGCTCTCTTGGCATAACGACCCTGTCGTCTGTGCTACGTGCAGTCTCGGACTTGACGTGACTTACGTCTGTGTTTGCTCATTATAATAAAGGCAACTTTCCTGCAAGAGCCATGGATTCCCTCGGTGGTAAACTCTCATTCAACTCCTATTGCGCGACCTTCGCAGGCGTGTACAACATGCAACTGACTATGACGTGCGTGAGACCGATCGAAAGGAGATGGCCAAGCTGGTAAACGTGTTGCGCGGATTCGTCGCTGTCGAACTCCCGGATATTGGAGGCAACCCCGCAATCGAGAATAATTACCTTTCTCACGTGTACATGTCCAGGATCCCCGATACTGTGATGTCAGACATCGCAAGTAAAGGGATGCAGGATTGGGGCACGTTTTTTGCAGCGCTCACAGCGGATAACTCGCACGCCATTCCTGCTACAGTGGCCCCATACGTAAGCCGGGCGAGCAAGATCCGCGTTTTTCCGTTACAACCAGGTAGCACGCCGTTGACGTCGCTCCTTGTGTTGGGGGACGTAGCAGCTGACACCGATCCCTCCCAACTGATCCTTATGCTAAACAGCCCGACTTTCAACCCCGATAGATTTTCCATCCATCACAGAGATCGCATTACAGATATGCTGGAAGAAGGTCAAGCCGACTATCGAGAAAATTATGGGTACATCGCTCGATTGCATTCATTGCAAAAGCTCGCATATGACATCTTCACCAATGCTGATTATGCTGGAACTATTTATGGGATCACAACATATGATGAGCCTGACGCCTATTCAACAATCGCGAAGGTCGGTGATGGATCGATGAATGTCCCGAACATACTCCATAAGCACCTAAAGGATGACGTTCTCAACTGCAACCGCATGAGAAGGTACCTGCTTGATCAGATCGCCGCATGGTGGCGGCGACAGAGCGCGTATGATCTGGTTACTGGCGTGGAGGTCGACGGTGCCCCCAAGAGCCGTGGCCAGTTCTTCGCCGACCTGACAGCAGCCGACGCCAGACTGCTTGGACACCCCTCCAAGTGCCCAGAGGGTTCGGGTAACATCTACTTTGAGTACGACCCATCCGAAAAACACCGTCACGGCGGCAAGATGCCTAAGCAGGTCGAGCCGTACACCAAGGACGATGCGGGCAACCTGGTCCAGAACCCGAACGCTCAGTTCGTCATGTGCGCGCCACTGAAGGGGGCGTCGCCGTACGCCCAGGGGACGGGCACCTTGCCGAACCTCTCATGGGAGGACACCGCGGGGCCGGTGGGCGTGCATTATATGGGGTCGCGGAGGTATAGGAGGAAGGGCGCGGGACACGGTACGCGACAACGCGTGGTGAGGAGGAGGCGCTAATCGTCCGCGGACAATGACGACGACGAGTAAGCGTTATGCCGACGAGCTGGACGCTGCCAGAAGGAGGGTGGACGCGCGGTGGGCCAGGATGTGCGCGCGCCAAGAAGCGCGCAATCCGTATCCCTTCCGGATCTCATTCAACCGGGGATACATGGAGTCATGCCCCTCGTACAGAGGTAAGACGCCGCTGACCGCCGAGGAGTTAGCGGTGGTGCAGTCAGGCGATGTGTCTCCGCTGACGAGATGGAGCGCGGCCGCGTTACCCGCGGACGGATGGGTGTCCTGCATCCTGTGCGACGGCTTGATGCCCTCGCAGAAGGTGGAGCTGACTCTGCGTGTACCTACAGGGTTCGCGTTCTACCACGCCGACTGTTTCGACAGTTCGGTGCATCGACGCCTCGACACCCGCTTGCCTTGTCGCGACCGGGAGGCAAGCGAAGAGGAGGGCGACAAGGATGAGGACGAGGTGATCCCGAGCCAGGTTCAGTGGGACCTGGACAAGCCGGACGGGGGCGAGTACTGAACGCGTTCAGACCTGGGGAATTTTGTGCGAGTGTAGTACAAAGCAGCGCAGATGGAAGACCTGACGGGTCTCGCACGACGCCTCCGACAGAGCGCTGGCAATGTACAGCAGAGCGCGATCGTCGACGCCCCCGGCCCGGATATCGCCGTGTCCGCCCCCCCGGCCCCGACGTCCTTGCGGTCTCGAGTCTACAGGCCGCCCCCGTCGCCGGCGATTGCTAGGGGGGTGTCCCCCGGCCCGTCGGAGATGTCTATCCGACAGCGGTCTCCGTCCCCGCGACCCTCCCCTCCTGCCCGCGTGCTACCTCCTCCCGCGCCCCCCCCCCTGGTGCGGAGGCCTGGCGGGCTCGTGGTTCCCGCCATCTTCGGCGTAGGGGCGGCGATCGGCACCATCCACTTCGGGGCGGCTGCCTTCCCGAACCTGTTCAAAGGGCGGGACGGCAAGGTGGACCGCAACAAGGTGAACGTGGGCGGCATCGTGGCAGGCGCGCTCGTGTTTTTGATAGCTCGGTACATGCTATCAAGCTAGGCGGTTTCGCTTACAGCGGGGTGATTAATTTCACGACAGGAGTAGAACAGACGATGGGGGACCGGGACCACTTGACCGAGTCGCGCTCCGAGCCTCGAGTGGACACCAACGTGCTGGTAGACAGCAAGCGGGAGTACGTGGAGCAGCTCGAGCGGTCGCTATCCCAGCCAGTGTTTGCGGCGTTCAAGAACATCCTGCAGGACGCCGTGAACGTGTCGGGGGCGAAAGGCACGGATTGCATGGAGTGCCTCACCAAACTGCTGGCGGAGGTTCCAAGCTGGAACGCGGACATCATCGACGAGGAGACCAAGGAGATCCAGAAGACGGTGCCCTACCTGAGGGAGCTGCTGAAGGCGTATTTCGTGTGCGCGAGTATGATCCTGGGCAGCATCCGCAGGAACTCGCGGAACGATCAGAAGCTGAAGGTGAAGGTCCCGACGTGCGAGCGGTTCGTGCACTCGGTCATGAAGACGATGGCCGCGGACATCGCGGAGGACATCCCGCTGTTTGGATTGGGAGAGGAAACTAATGGGTTTTACACAATGCCTTGTGCTTGGCCTTGCTACCCACACACCTTGCAGGTGCTGAAAGAAAGAGAGGTTGAAGACAATTTACGTGGAAGAATAAATGGCTTTATTAGAATATAATAGTTGGAGAAGAGCTTGAATGGAGGTTGAATGGAGGTACCTGCCCTTAGGGGGCAGTTTCCTTTTATACCTTTTAGGCTAGGAAGGATGACATCAGCAATGACATCATCACAGAAGCTTGTAGAAACATCCTAGCATAATCCTAGCATATTCCCAGCATATTCTCAGTATATTCCAGGAATATTCCTGGCATATTCTTAGAACATTCCTAGAACATTCTAGACATGATCCAATGAGCTGGCATAATAGCTCGATGCCAAGTGTCTACGTAATAATGTGCCACATAACATGATTAATAAAGTGACACATCTCTTCTCCTTGGAGTGACAAGTGTCATGCAATGAGTCTACCCACTTGTCATCATGTAAGTCATAACATGTGTCATCATGAGCTTCCAACACTTGTCAGCTCATGGACCAAACACTTGTCCAATAGGCCATAGCACCACTTGTCAATCAAATACGTGATGTTACTAGGCTGACTCAGGGTACAAGTCATCCATGTCCAAGTATAGGACTATGGCACATGAATATTGATCAGCTCATTGAGCCTGTTCCATCTAGCTCATCATAGCTATCAAATTCCCAGTCCATATGGAATAAATCCAACAAGAAATAAATCAGGCTGGGATACATTGTGGCCAGGTGGATATAATATCCCTAACACCCCCCTTAGCCACATGGGCACAATGCAAAAGATGACTGGGTAGGTGGAATCTCAACACCCCCCTTAACCACATGCTCGTAGCATGCCGTCCAGTTGCTAGCATGGTGCAACTGAAAATGAAGATGCCGTCCTCGTGAAACGCTTGAAGCTCCAACATGCGGTCATGAGCCGCACTACCGCCACTGATCCCCCCCCCGGCAACGCGAATGAGTGTCCTACCATAGCAGCAACGCACTAGCTGCCCATCCTGGATGGCTGATACCCAACCCTTAGTTGGAAAAAGTGCTCTAGATGCGACATTCCCCCCTCACTCAAAGCGGCTGCCCATGGACACAATAGGGGCACACAGTCCCACACAAATTATACGGCAACACATGCCAACAAAGA
The DNA here is from genome assembly GCA_009746045.1 of Mesostigma viride. NCBI lineage: Eukaryota > Viridiplantae > Streptophyta > Mesostigmatophyceae > Mesostigmatales > Mesostigmataceae > Mesostigma > Mesostigma viride. The sequence goes on along the minus strand of RPFO01000104.1, from coordinate 1,490,454 downwards.
AGGTCCCTATGAGCTAACCCAAACGGTATAGAGGTAGGGCAACGGCAACAATACGTGCTGTACACACACGGAGCAACATAACATACGCCATCTCACAAAATAAATGACACCAACATCACGTTTTACGCCAAATAAACGGGGTGAGCAAACAAACATGGCAACAAATGCCGCACAAACAAGGTACAATACAACCTTCAACACAAAACACAGTGGCCATAACAGATAAACACGCTTCATAGCAAAGAAAACAGGACGTTCAAAACATTACCGCCACAAAGGCGAACACAAGTAACGATTACTTGGTCACGATTCACAAATCAGTGCCCGAGAGTAAACATTACGTCCGACATTACAGGCTATGCCGAAATGCACAGCCAAATTCGACACAAAGGACGTAAGCATTTGCATACAAGCAATGCTCTCAGCACAAAACAAAATAACACACGCGTCACAGGCACTCAACTCACGAAAACAAGTCGTAGACGACGATACAACGGCGCTTCACTACGCCGCAGACCAGTGCCACAAATAGCGTGCAAAAACTCTGGATATACACTCCAGGTACGTAGAAAACGTCTCGTGGGAACAATACCCAAATGCGTGGGCCATTGCCACTGAACGCATGGCAAAATAAGCACATAATTGCTGGAAGAACACAAAGAAAGAACCAGAAAACGCAGGCTGACGGCGCCTCACAATTTCCAGCAAACACGACACAAAAGTCGACATACAAGTTCATTTCCCACAGACAAAACATTAGGGCAACCTTGAGGAGTGGGGTCTGTGCATCCTGGGCGACAATTTCCAAGGGTCGTTGCAGCTAGCGCAATTGCAAATGCCATGGCCTGGCCGAACACCGTCAACTGACCGACGTGATGCCTTGGCAGCATTTTGCAGTCGACTTGACCGTTGGTGCTTGACCGCACTTTGGCTGACAGGTCGCTGTCCACGACGTGGTCGGCTCGCTCGAGGCCTCGCGCCAGCACCGGACTTGGCAGTCCAGGACTTGGAAAACTTTGGCAGCTTGGTCGATTTCGCCCTTGCGTCACGAATTTGTTCCCCCTCAGTTAGGCTGGCAGCGTTCGAGCGCCGCGCCTTTGGTCTGGTCGCCGGACTTTGGTTACTAGCACCAGTATCATCTGGTATGCTGGCGGCGACAACGCGCTCCGCCTGCACTGGGCTGTTCTGGACCGCAGTTTCTGGAAGTACTTCAGCGTCTGACACGGACTTCTCCATTGCGCTGGAAACTTCTCGAATTGGCGTGAACTTCCACTGGGCCGGCGCAGAGTATATAAAGCCACGCCGTGTGCGAGTAATGCCCAGTAGGCCGCCCCCGATCCCGCATACACGGGCAAGCATGGCCAGTATGACCGTTAGGCCCACGGCCAGCCACTCCGCCGCGTGTCCCGAGGCACGTGAGATGCTGCGCTCGCTGCTCGCCATTTTCTGCCCTTGACAGGCAACGTCGACGTCCTTGAAGCTCGTCGCCGAAGATTTCAGCTCTGGGATGGCGTCCATCGCTGCGTCCGCACCGCGCGCGGGCAAAAAGTAGGTGTTGTTCCTCGTCACGATGCTGCAGTGCCTGCTGTCCAGCACAGCAACCCGCTTGGCGAGGTCGACGTTGTGGCCATCCTTGACGAGCTGGCCGACAGATAAAAGTCGGGTGCTCAGCTTTGGAACGAGCAGCGCGTTTTGGAGGTGCACGTCTGCCTCCTGGCCCGGCAGCTTCAGCTTGACAGTCCCGATGGCTGTCGCCTTCAGTTTGCCGCCTGAGCCGGCGATTTCCCTGTTGTGAGGGTGCAGGCACACGAAATCCGACGGGCATGGCGTCATGTGACAGCTCGCTGCAGAATCCAGCACCCAGCTGGTCGGTGCTTTCTTTTCATACTGCGTGAGTGCAGCAGCATCCGACGGCGATGGCGACTCGGCGATGGTGGCGAAGACGAAGCCGGACCGCTCCGCAGCCTCCTCGGTGATACGCGCCTCGCTGGCACCTGGTGAGTGCTCCTTTCTCGCTTGGTTCCGTCGCGTTGCCTTGTTCTTGCGTTCTTGCTTCAGCTCCGGATGCTTCTCCCAGCACTGGGTGTCCACGTGCCCGGCCTTCTTGCAGTAATTGCACCGCCTCTTTCCTCCACTTTTCTTCGTAGTAGTGTGGAAAACCTGGCCGTTAGGGGAGCCCTCCTTCTTTGCTTGAGCAGAACGCCTTCCGTGCAGTAGCTCCTCCGCCTCCAGCAGCGCAGTCTTGACCTCCTTTAGCGAATCCTCCTCTCCAGTTAGGACCTTGACCAGGTCACAATAGGCCGATGCTAAGGCCTTCAACACAGCCTTGATTTCTTCCCATTTCCTCAGAGACCGCCCATCAAACGTTGTGATGGACTTGCTTGTTGCCCGGAATTGCTTGTAGCACGCTTCCTTGGTAGCCATGGTGTCTTCAGTCGCCAATGGAACTGGATGTCTCTGGGTTCACAGTGGTCTTCTTGTTCCTCAGTAACAAACCTCCGATACCACGTTTGGATTGGGAGAGGAAACTAATGGGTTTTACACAATGCCTTGTGCTTGGCCTTGCTACCCACACACCTTGCAGGTGCTGAAAGAAAGAGAGGTTGAAGACAATTTACGTGGAAGAATAAATGGCTTTATTAGAATATAATAGTTGGAGAAGAGCTTGAATGGAGGTTGAATGGAGGTACCTGCCCTTAGGGGGCAGTTTCCTTTTATACCTTTTAGGCTAGGAAGGATGACATCAGCAATGACATCATCACAGAAGCTTGTAGAAACATCCTAGCATAATCCTAGCATATTCCCAGCATATTCTCAGTATATTCCAGGAATATTCCTGGCATATTCTTAGAACATTCCTAGAACATTCTAGACATGATCCAATGAGCTGGCATAATAGCTCGATGCCAAGTGTCTACGTAATAATGTGCCACATAACATGATTAATAAAGTGACACATCTCTTCTCCTTGGAGTGACAAGTGTCATGCAATGAGTCTACCCACTTGTCATCATGTAAGTCATAACATGTGTCATCATGAGCTTCCAACACTTGTCAGCTCATGGACCAAACACTTGTCCAATAGGCCATAGCACCACTTGTCAATCAAATACGTGATGTTACTAGGCTGACTCAGGGTACAAGTCATCCATGTCCAAGTATAGGACTATGGCACATGAATATTGATCAGCTCATTGAGCCTGTTCCATCTAGCTCATCATAGCTATCAAATTCCCAGTCCATATAGTTAGAATGCGGTGGGATATATTGCTTGAGAACACTGAAGGCTTGGAGCAATGAATTGCTTGGTTCATTAGAAAATAGGTTTACCCTTTATCAACGTTCCTCTCACCGGCTGCGCCGCCAGTGACCGTTGGGTGCAGACCGTTGGCCCGAGGCCACACGATGACAGGTAGCAGTCTAGTCACTGCATCGTGCGATCACAAATCAATGCACGCTGCAGTACGGTCCCTATCTAGGATACTCTAGTACCGTCCAATGACAGGACACTACGTATACTGGGTACTGACATCTGTCACGTACCTCAGTACCCAAAGTACCTATCTAGGGAAACGTATGCGACTCGACTAGCATTCCTATCTGTATAGCCCACGTGGTATTTATATTCACATACCAACGTAGGTTTACAAGGCTTATTCATACGTTGTATTCACAATGCCTTTGAGACTTAGTCTACAGCAAAGCATGGAGACTAACTCCAGTATTGTTTTATTATTTATTTCTTAATGCAGGTCTGCACCCCCAACATTATTGTTATTGTTTTTAAGTTGATTAGGGGTACAAAAGAGACATGGCTGGTTGAGCCAGGTTGGTTACAGCTGGCTGTTCTGGCCAGGTGTTATATTGCACATTAAATAAGGTGTACACAGCTGGCTGGTTTGGCCAGTTACTGAAGCACACATTAAGTAAATGGATACAAAGCTTGTGTCCTCAAGCTGCAAATGGATACAAATCTGACCTAGCCAGCACTCACACCCCACAACGAATGTGTTGAATTTTATGGCGCCCAGCAGCTATCGCTGTGGTAAGGGGGTGTGGTGGTTGTGTACTGTGCTATGGCCAGTCATTTATTCAAACACTGACTCTGATATCATAGGGGTTCATGTTCTGAAAGAGGAGCTGGTACTGTTGGCCAGCAGCATCCCGCAGCTTCGTGAGAGCGTCTGCTGGGTTGTCCTCATCCTCCACATGAGTCCAGCTGGAAAAATAAGTGGCCTCCTGTTTGAGGATCACCCAATCCAGGTCAGTGTGGACAGCAGCAGAGACAGATTTCTTGGTTAGAAAACTGATCACAGATTGGCTGTCAGTATAGAGATGTGAGATGACATTGCATGTGCTGCCTGCCTGGGTTTGTAGCCAGGTGAGCATGTGCTGCAGGGAACGAGCATGCAATGCAGCAGACACCACAGCACGACATTCAGCTGAGTTGCTGCTGCCAGGTTTTCTGCGGTGTAGCCTGCTGTACCAGGAAGTGAGGGACATGTAATCTGACCTGTTGGTGAGAAAAAACAGCCCTGATTCCCGTGCCCCCATCTGATTGATTGTTCTGCTCTCCATGGAGCTGTCCATGACACTGTGTATGTGGATGTCTTCCATCAGATTCAGGCCATGGAGGATGAGGGGGGGCAGTCATGGATCAACTTCCTGATGTGACTGCATTTGATTTTGACTAGAACATCATGGGTGACCCTGCTGATGACAGCTAAGGGAGCCCCACAGATGGCTGACCACCACCCCAGTTTGCCCTGAACAGTGGCACACATGTGTAAGGGGAGGCAGGTGTGATGCAGCAGATCTAGACAATCTTGAATATATTCTGCAGGAGGAGAGAGAGAGCAGACCCATTGATCTGGCTGCCTGTGCAGCTGCAACATGATGCCACAGAACTGGATGGGGGTTGTGCTCAATTCCACCTGTTTGCCAATCTCATATGATTCCTGGACCTGCTGAATAAATTTTTCCACCTCAGCTCTAGGCCCACAAATGAGTTGGTCATCTCCATGCCACACAAAGAACAGCAGTCCAGAGGGGGTGGGTACAACAAAAAAGCATGGGTCCAGGTCATCATACGTGGCCTTGAGCTTTTTGAATACTTCCTCTGCTGAGTCTCTGAAAATTTTTGGGGCACTGACAAGCCCTTCCACCCCAATGTTGATGATAAGGTGGGGCTCATCAATGTAAGGTTTCCACACAGCTGGGGTGTCTACCACGTACACCTTCCCTTTCCACACAGATTCAGCCTTTTCTGGGTCCCCCCTGAGGAAGGCCCTTTTAATGTCAGTGGCTTTGCAGACATAGTCTTGGCCTGCATTGAGGTTGTGGAGGAATAGGGAGAGCATGATCCTGAGTGAGGTTTGTTGCAGCCCAGGTGTGTATGTTTCCCCTTTTGGCAGTGTGGATGTCCCCTTTAATTCTGTGACACATGGTCTGGCATGGAAGATTGGGGAGCCCACTTTTTGTGGTTTTTGTTTGAGAACAAATTTTAATCTGAGCTTTTTGGCTCCCTCTGGCACGTCCCATGAAGGGGTGACAGGCGGTTTGTATTGAGGGTTTTTGGGGTTGGGCAGGACCCATTCCTGCCTGGCTTGGTGGACAATGGCCATCAGCCACTTGGTAAACCCTTTTTGTGTTTTGCATTCTTGTATGACGTGGGAGATTTGGTGGGGTGAGTGCATGGCTATGTCCCACTTACCCAGCCCAAAGGCTGAGGGATGGAGGAACTGGCTGTGCACTAACTTGTCCAGATCAGGGATCTCCCCTGGTGCATACTGAGTGTTGACTGCCTTGATGACAGCATCCATACCAGGGACAATACTGGAGAGAGGGATTTTAAAGTGGTCCAGAGGAACTGCACCCACCCCTGTGACACTGAGCTCATTAGCTGAGATAAGCACCCCAGGATAGGATACAAAAGGTTCCCCCAACAAGGTGTTACCAGAGTACCCCTCCACCACCTGGAAGGGTGTCTGAATACCAAGTATAGGGAGCATCACTTGTCCCACTACATCCAGTGAGCTTTGGCCTGAGAAATCCTGCACCCGTGCCCAAAATGAAGGTGCAATCTCAAGACCAGGGATGGCTTGTGCACTGATCACACTGACCTGTGCCTGAGTGTCTATTGCCAGGGTCCAGGGGTCCTGACTAGTGCACACAGCTGAGACTTTTGCCAACCCTGCGGCCACAGCAGCTTGTTGCTTATGTGACCTGTGTAGTGCTTGCAAGGCGACTGCCAATTTGACCTCAGAGCGGGAGGTTGGCAGACAGGTTCGTGCCTTGGGGCTGAGCTAATGCTTCCAACCCAGCTACCTCGTGCCTGGTTAAGCAATCCCCAGGTTGTGAAGTGGGCCTGGCTTCACTGAGGGTGGAAGGGTTCACAGAGGGTGCTGTGGTGCTGTCAACAGCAGTAATTGGTGGCTCAGAGCTACTGCTGGGCATGCTGGAGTTGCCAGATAGAAGTAGTGAGTCCATGCTTAAAGACTCTTCCCCAGGCACGTCTGCCATGGGAGAATAATACTTCTTAATTCTATGACAGCTCACCCTGTGACGCTTCCCATTGATATTGTGCTTGACCTCCACGGTCTTGCTGTTTTTGGTAAATCCACGGATGGTAACTGGACCTAGCCAAGTTCCAACCTTACCAAAGCTGTTTTCCTTGTAATAGAGAACTTGATCACCTTTTTGGAATACTGGCCTGGAATGGGTTTTATCTTTTTCTGCCAGTTTTGCTGAGGTTTGTGCACGTGCAGTGTTGTACAGTGCTATCACCTCTGGGGGATATACACCTGCCTGCAGGCCTGCTGGGATTACTTCACCCCACGTGGCATGCAAGACAGGTCTCATATTTAGGGTTGTGCACATTTCATGACACCAGAGTGCCCTGTCACAATAGACCCCTGAAGTAGCATCCTTGGAAGGATTTTTGGCTAGTAGGGTTTTGACAGATCTGATGGTTCTTTCAATGACCCCCTGACCCTCATGATCTTCCAGCCCAGCAATCTCTATTGCTTCACACCCTTCCAGGTCAGTCAGACAAGAAAATTGTTGATCAAGCAAAATTCTGTCAACTGGGTAGAATCTGGGTAAAGCAATCATGAGTGCAACACGTAGCTGCCCTGCAGACATGCCAGGTAGGGGTTCCATTACTGTGAACCTGGACCATGAGTCTTTTAGGATCAGGTAGGGTTGGACATCTTTGTTGATGTGCATCACATCCCCCACTATCATGCCCCTATTGGTGGAAGGAGTTGCAGTATGCCATTTTTGAGGTTTGGGGCTATTGAACTGACATTCTTGACAGTGTTGTCTAGCCAGTTTTACTGCATTCCTGAGTTGTTTTCCCATGCTACTACCCCCCAGCCGTCTGGCCAGTTCCTCAGCCACTGTTTCATGACCCATGGCTAGGTGCAGCTGATGAGCAAGCTCCTTGATATCTATGGAGTTGTCAACAGTAGGGGTTAGTGCTTTTATGTAAGGTTCCAGAACAGGGTGTTGGGAGGACAGTAAGGTTGCTGCCTCAAAATCAATTATGCCCTGGTTGCCATCCCCAATGGTAATGAGATCATCATCCTCAGAGTACATAAGGTGAGTGAACTCACATTGATTTGGGTAGCGAGGCCTGTTGCAACGGCTGCCTGGAGGCCCCAGGGGATGACGTGCGTGCCAGCAGCCCGGGCAGAGATCCACCCCGTTGGCCAGGGAGTCGTTGTTGGGGCAGTTGTGCCGTGCGTGCCCTCGTTGGAAGCACCTCAGGCACCTTATGGACCCCCCAGGGTTGCCAGGCTGGTTGTTGTTGTGTTGTTGTTGTTGTTGTTTCCCTGCTGGGACCGGTTCTGGCCCTGCTGGGACCTGTTGTTGTTGTTGTTTTGGCCCTGTTGGGACCTGTTGTTATTGTTGCCCTGCTGGGACCTGTTGTTGTTGTTGTTGTTGTTGTTGTTGGGGTTGCCATGCAGGGGCACACGGTGCCACGTGTTGCCACGCCCCTGAGAGCCACTGCCCCCTTGGTGGGAGGACTTGTGGGTCTTGGGTGCCCCCCCTGGCTGGCCTGCCCCTTGCGTTTGTGGCCTTGGACACCCTGGACCTTGGGGTCCTGGGCCTGGTTGTTGCCAGTACCCAGGGGGTCCACTGCCTCCTCGATATAGAGCATGGCAGCTCTGAAGTTGTCCCAGAGGGACTTGAGGCCTGTAAGCAGGGTAGCCAGGACAGAAGGTTGCAAATTAGCTTTTGTTAGCCAGGTGTGGATGAGATACCTTGGTTGGAGCTTGAGAAGCTCAAGGTCTTTCTCAATCATTACCCTGTATGTTTTTGCATCCCCAGAGAGGTTATTCTTGTTCACCTTATATGCAGCAAGCCAGTTGAAACGTTCTACTGCTTCCATGTGGTTATTGGTAAGCACTAGCTGTTTCAGATCAGTGATAAAGGTAGGCCACTGTTCAATGGCTGCTTCAGGTGTCAGGGTACGTTCCTGATAGGTTTGAATCAATGCTCTGATTGCAGGAGATGATTGATGGAATGTGGAGGAGGCCCTGAGAGCCTTAAACTGATGTCTAAGGTTAAGACCTTCCATCCCATACTCCAAAGCAAAAACAAATTGCTTAGCTTGTTCAACAGTGTGACCCTCAGGCAAGCCAGCAATATTGATTTTGGATTCCTTTTTATGAGGGTTAAACACACCTGTGAGAGGGGGGTTGGCCCTCAAGAAGCTGTCGGTTGCTTGTTGCAGGCGGGTGGGGTCCAGGTTGATGGTCCCCCGCTCATACCGCGACATCAGGGCGCGCAGGCCCTCGACAGTTTGCAGCTGGTTAGCTGTTAACTGCTGATCTTGCAACGAGGCCAGCTGGGCCTGGAGAATGGCGAGCTGTTCCAGGACATCCCCGCTCCTTGGGGGGGCCTCAGCAGGCCTGTTGGGTGCCTGTGGCACCTCTGCACCTCCCCCCAGGGCCTCCTGGGGTCCTGGCCACCCCCCCTGGTTTGGGAGGGGGCCCCAACCCACAGGGCGAACCTGGGGTGGTGGGGGAGGGGGAGGGGGGTCATGGTGGCCCTGGGGGAGCCCGGGGGTGTCCGGGTAACCCCACTGGGTCCAGCCCCATCGGTGGAGGGGCGGGCAGGGGTGTCTGCCTCTGCTCTCCTCCTGGCCTCCTCCTGCATGAGACGCTTCATCTCCTTGCGTACCTCATGCTCCCGGAGGGCTGCCTGAAAAGCAGCCTCATCCTCGGGTATGTCAGGGAGTGGTTCTCCCATGATCATAGCAGGCCGGACTGGACAGTCCGCCTCTTTGCCCTTCCTCGCGCCCAGGGCCAGCAGTCCCTCCTTGTACTGCAGGGGTTGGGGGGGAGAGGGTTTCTTGCTGGTGGTTTCCAGCGGGGGGGCTTCTTCAGCTACCACCCCATGTTTGGCCAAGATGGCCTCCGTGACCCTGGCTTGGGTGATGGAGGACATGGTTTTAAAGTGTGCTGACCGAGCAAGCTCGGCCAGGTCTTGACTGTCCGCATAGTGCATGGGATAGTCAGCATTTTTTAAGAGGTCACGTAACCGCTGGGTGGCCTCGCGGTACGCGTCCGCCATCGCCTGGTGGGTAGCCAGGCGACGGGCGGCTTCCTCTTCATATTCTTGCCGCTTAGCGGCGAGCCGAAAAGCCGCCTCTCGGCGGACCTCTCGGTCCCGCTGCCGCTCTCGGCGTTCTTCATTTGCCACCAGCGCGGCCTGCTCGACCGCCAGGAGCGCTGGGGTAAGATTGATCTCAGTCTCCCCATCGGGGAGACTGGCAGTGTCGGATACCTCATCGTCGGACATTGGTTGTCCGGCGATGGGTTCCACAGGTTTTCGCACCACCCGTGCGAGTTTAATACTCTCCATGTCCTTCTTCTTGCGAAGAAGGGACGCAGAGGGTCGCCCAAACGTTAGCTCAATGTGGTTATGTCCCTGGGCGAAAGGGACATTAAGGTTTGATGTGGCGGGACGAAAGGTAATCGTCCCGTCCGGTGCCACCGAGGCCGTCTGACGGGGCATACGCTCCCGAAGAGATGGCAACGTGGGGCCGGACTGTGGAGCCTCAGTGGGGTTTACCACCGAGGTCTCCGCAGCCATGGCCGCGCCAGCCGTGGTTGCGGCTGGGGCGGCCGCCGGAGTCGAGGGTAAGCCGGTCTCCCCGGGGGGAGCCGTCTCGGCCTCCGGCCTCGCAGGGGAGGGGGGTAGGTCGGTCGGCTTTGCAGCCGCCGTCCCCTCGTCCTGGCAACCATTGTGAGTCTTTTTGTTCTTTTTCTTTTTCTTGGAAATGGCCGCATCGCCAGCCGGCTTCTTGTTGTTGTCTCTGGGCATCCGCCGATCCTGCCCATCATCATCCTCGTTGTAGGAAAGCTTCTTAGCGACAGTCTTGTTCGTGATAGCCATGGTAGCAAATAAAATTCAAGTTAGAATGCGGTGGGATATATTGCTTGAGAACACTGAAGGCTTGGAGCAATGAATTGCTTGGTTCATTAGAAAATAGGTTTACCCTTTATCAACGTTCCTCTCACCGGCTGCGCCGCCAGTGACCGTTGGGTGCAGACCGTTGGCCCGAGGCCACACGATGACAGGTAGCAGTCTAGTCACTGCATCGTGCGATCACAAATCAATGCACGCTGCAGTACGGTCCCTATCTAGGATACTCTAGTACCGTCCAATGACAGGACACTACGTATACTGGGTACTGACATCTGTCACGTACCTCAGTACCCAAAGTACCTATCTAGGGAAACGTATGCGACTCGACTAGCATTCCTATCTGTATAGCCCACGTGGTATTTATATTCACATACCAACGTAGGTTTACAAGGCTTATTCATACGTTGTATTCACAATGCCTTTGAGACTTAGTCTACAGCAAAGCATGGAGACTAACATTCTTGTATGACGTGGGAGATTTGGTGGGGTGAGTGCATTGCTATGTCCCACTTACCCAGCCCAAAGGCTGAGGGATGGAGGAACTGGCTGTGCACTAACTTGTCCAAATCAGGGATCTCCCCTGGTGCATACCGAGTGTTGACTGCCTTGATGACAGCATCCATACCAGGGACAATACTGGAGAGAGGGATTTTAAAGTGGTCCAGAGGAACTGCACCCACCCCTGTGACACTGAGCTCATTAGCTGAGATAAGCACCCCAGGATAGGATACAAAAGGTTCCCCCAACAAGGTGTTACCAGAGTACCCCTCCACCACCTGGAAGGGTGTCTGAATACCAAGTATAGGGAGCATCACCTGTCCCACTACATCCAGTGAGCTTTGGCCTGAGAAATCCTGCACCCGTGCCCAAAATGAAGGTGCAATCTCAAGACCAGGGATGGCTTGTGCACTGATCACACTGACCTGTGCCTGAGTGTCTATTGCCAGGGTCCAGGGGTCCTGACTAGTGCACACAGCTGAGACTTTTGCCAACCCTTCGGCCACAGCAGCTTGTTGCTTATGTGACCTGTGTAATGCTTGCAAGGCGACTGCCAATCTTGACCTCAGAGCGGGAGGGTTGGCAGACAATTTGGTGCCTTGGGGCTGAGCTAATGCTTCCAACCCAGCTACCTCGTGCCTGGTTAAGCAATCCCCAGGTTGTGAAGTGGGCCTGGCTTCACTGAGGGTGGAAGGGTTCACAGAGGGTGCTGTGGTGCTGTCAACAGCAGTAATTGGTGGCTCAGGGCTACTGCTGGGCATGCTGGAGTTGCCAGATAGAAGTAGTGAGTCCATGCTTAAAGACTCTTCCCCAGGCACGTCTGCCATGGGAGAATAATACTTCTTAATTCTATGACAGCTCACCCTGTGACGCTTCCCATTGATATTGTGCTTGACCTCCACGGTCTTGCTGTTTTTGGTAAATCCACGGATGGTAACTGGACCTAGCCAAGTTCCAACCTTACCAAAGCTGTTTTCCTTGTAATAGAGAACTTGATCACCTTTTTGGAATACTGGCCTGGGATGGGTTTTATCTTTTTCTGCCAGTTTTGCTGAGGTTTGTGCACGTGCAGTGTTGTACAGTGCTATCACCTCTGGGGGATATACACCTGCCTGCAGGCCTGCTGGGATTACTTCACCCCACTTGGCATGCAAGACAGGTCTCATGTTTAGGGTTGTGCACATTTCATGACACCAGAGTGCCCTGTCACAGTAGACCCCTGAAGTAGCATCCTTGGAAGGATGTTTGGCTAGTAGGGTTTTGACAGATCTGATGGTTCTTTCAATGACCCCCTGACCCTCATGATCTTCCAGCCCAGCAATCTCTATTGCTTCACACCCTTCCAGGTCAGTCAGACAAGAAAATTGTTGATCAAGCAAAATTCTGTCAACTGGGTAGAATCTGGGTAAAGCAATCATGAGTGCAACACGTAGCTGCCCTGCAGACATGCCAGGTAGGGGTTCCATGACTGTGAACCTGGACCATGAATCTTTTAGGATCAGGTAGGGTTGGACATCTTTGTTGATGTGCATCACATCCCCCACTATCATGCCTCTAGTGGTGGAAGGAGTTGCAGTATGCCATTTTTGAGGTTTGGGGCTATTGAACTGACATTCTTGACAGTGTTGTCTAGCCAGTTTTACTGCATTCCTGAGTTGTTTTCCCATGCTACTACCCCCCAGCCGTCTGGCCAGTTCCTCAGCCACGGTTTCATGACCCATGGCTAGGTGCAGCTGATGAGCAAGCTCCTTGATATCTATGGAGTTGTCAACAGTAGGGGTTAGTGCTTTGATGTAAGGTTCCAGTACAGGGTGCTGGGAGGACAGTAAGGTTGCTGCCTCAAAATCAATTATGCCCTGGCTGCCATCCCCAATGGTAATGAGATCATCATCCTCAGAGTAAGCAAGGTGAGAGAACTCACATTTGTTTGGGTAGCGAGGCCTGTTGCACCGGCTGCCTGGAGCTGGCCAGGTTGTGCCTCGTGTAGTGGCAGCCTGGGCAGAGATCCACATTGTTGACCAGTGTAGGGTTGTGGTTGCACTGGTTGCGGCTGTGCCCCGTCTGGAAGCACCTCAGGCACCTGACCCTTCCAGGGTTGCCAGGTTGCCTATTGTTGTTGTTGTTGTTGTTGTTGTTGTTGCCCTGTTGGGGCCGGTTGTTGTTGTTGTTATTGCCCTGTGAGGGCCTGTTGTTGGTATTGTTATTGTTAATTAATTAATCGCAGCTTTTCTTGTTTGTTCATTGTATTGATTGAGAGGACAGTATCTTTGCTGCCTCAAAACCCACCATGGTTTGGTAGCATTTTCGTTTGTTTGCTTGTAATGAGAGGACAGCATCTGTGCTGCCTCAACACCAACCATGGTTTGGTAACAGTTTCGTTTGTTTGTTTGCAGTGAGAGGACAGCATCTGTGCTGCCTCAACACCAACCATGGTTTGGTAACAGTTTCGTTTGTTTGCTTGCAGTGAGAGGACAGCATCTGTGCTGCCTCAACACCAACCATGGTTTGGTAACAGTTTCGTTTGTTTGCTTGTAATGAGAGGACAACATCTGTGCTGCCTCAACACCAACCATGGTTTGGTAACAGTTTTGTTTGTTTGTTTGTTTTCTGTTAGTGTTTCTTGTTATTGCCTCCCGGTGCTGCTTGAGCGTTAGCACCAGCCATGTCTTTACCCGCAAGTACATGCGTTTGGTAATGGCTTCTGCCACTACTGCATGCGTTATTGATTATGTGCGGCGGCTGGGCAAGCTCCATGTTTAGGGAGTTGACAGCAGTGGGTTTGATTAAGGGCCCTCAGCCCTGACATAGAGAGGATCAACAGTCTCCCTAGAGGGTAGAGGCTGTGCTGCCAAGAAAGCAACAATACCCTTACACTCATCCCAAATAAAATGGGGAGATCTGCGTTCAAAAGACATGACATTCATTCAGATAAGTCACGTTGGGGTGGACGGAGATACTTGTCTCGTTTGCATATGCCGTCCAGCCCAGGCCGCCCACCGCCGGCGATGGGGATAGGCCAGGAGTGCTTTTATCACATAACAGCTGGAGCGTTTCTATGCTCCTCATGCTGCAGCGATAGCTTTCTGTTTGGTTATGATATGTTGAAAAGATAGCCACCGCTCTTGAGCATTATATCAGAGCATGCATGAGGAAAGAAAGCAACGGACTTGCTTACGCTGGAAGCCCCAGGGGCCGGCGCGGGGCCGGTGCCTCCTGGGGGGTTGTTTTCCTGCCGCATTGCCGCCGCCATGGCTGCTCCAGCAGTGGGTGCTGCTGTCGCAGCCGCCGGGGAAGAGGGTTGGTCGGTGCCCCGTAGGGGAACCGGCTCCGCCACCGGCTGGCGCACAGGGGAGGGGGGTTGTTCGGACTGCCTCGCGGCAGCCGGACCCTCCACCTGGCTGGTATTGTCATGGTTGTTCTTTTGTTTTCTTTTTCTTTGTCTTCTTTTTGTTTTGTTGTTATTGCATGCAGGCGCACCGACATCAGCCGGTGCCCTGTTGTCTGGCGGACGACGCTGATCATCATCGTCGTCCCCAAGATATAGTTTCTTTTTCTCTTTTCTTTTCTTGTTTTTTTTTTTTTCCAGTGCCGGTTTGAACCGTTGTTGAGTTTGATGTTGCTGAAGAGCGTTTATAAAATTCAAGACGTCGTGAACTTGAGTGTCCGGCGAGTGGTTATCGCCGGTAATATTGTGCGGAACCTGAGTAGCCCAAGTGGCAAAAAGGTTTCCGCACAATATTAACCTAACTAAGACCTGGATCCTTGCGGGGCGCAGGTTCGAATCCACTCGGAAGCGGATTATTTGGGGGAATAATTCGTTCCGATTTGGCACCCGGCTCTAATCATATGCGCACCAAGGAGATGCTCATATTCGATCATATTCATATCGATATTTGCACCAACGAGATGCTTATATTCGATCATATTCATGCATACGGGTGTTCCGAGCCTAGTGATTCGTCCTCGCCCCAAGAGGCTAGGTTTTAGTTAGGTTAATATTGTGCGGAAACCTTTTTGCCACTTGGGCTACTCAGGTTCCGCACAATATTACCGGCGATAACCACTCGCCGGACACTCAAGTTCACGACGTCGTGAACTTGAGTGTCCGGCGAGTGGTTATCGCCGGTAATATTGTGCGGAACCTGAGTAGCCCAAGTGGCAAAAAGGTTTCCGCACAATATTAACCTAACTCATATGGAATAAATCCAACAAGAAATAAATCAGGCTGGGATACATTGTGGCCAGGTGGATATAATATCCCTAACACCCGCATTACGTCTCTCAGACCTCGACCGGCGGGGTCAAGCTCAACAAGCGTCAGGTGATGAAAGGGGTGTGCGAGTGCGTCAAGAACGCGCTCCAGAGCTTCATGCCCATCGACGACATCCTCAAGGACTACATGGACGGGATCATGGGCGCGGACGACCCGCCGCCCTCGCCTCCGGCTCGCCGGCGCTCGGACGAGCAGGATGAGGGGGGGCACAGGGACAGGACGCGCTCGGTCCGACTGCGTCCCGAGTCCCTGCAGGCCAGCGGCAGGGCGGGGCTGGCGGGCGACGAGGATGAAGAGGACGGGTTCCACGTCGACGAGGACGACCCCGAGGCGTACGTGGAGGAGGAGGAGGACTTTTAATTCGTCTGTAATGTTATTTATGCTTTGTAATAAATGAAAGTGACCATTTTACCTGACGGAACAAAAGTGTTGACATCTGATAAATGCACGGCCAGGGTAGGATCAGTAGGCGTTAGGACGCGGCGGTTCCGGCTGGACCCGGCCGCGTTCCATTTCATCATCAACAGCATGTCGCGCGGGGCGGAGCTCGGCGGCAACTTCAGCGTGGACCTCCGAAGCTCGGTCATGAGGAAGGCCACCGTGACCAACGTGGGTCGGTCCAACGACGTGAACACCCCGCACGGGGTGGTCGAGTGGCACACGCACCCGCAGGGGTGCACGCTGCGGGAGTGCTCCCTGTCCAGCCCGAGCGACACGGACGTGGGGGTGTTTCTGGAGGACGCGCTCACGGACAACGTCGCCCATTGCGTGTTCAGCCGCCAGGGCACGTTCGTGTGCGCCTGCTCCCCCGCCCTGGTGGCGCGGCTGCAGCGGTTGAAGGGAGAGGGCGGCGACAGCGCGCTGGCGGCGGCGAAGGGCCAGATACAGCGGCAGTTCGCCGACCTGCAGCGCCAGTTCGCGGTGCGGTACCGACAGGCGCGGTCGGAGCGGGAGAAGGACCACTGGGAGGCGTGGCACCGTGGGCAGTGGCTGCGTCTGGCGGCCGCGTGCGGTCTGCTTGTTTCGTTCTTCGCGCGCGGCGTGCCCCCCGTGATCGACGCGCGCGTGCGGTGCGTGGGTAAATGAATTCCACAATTCTCGGGAGATAGATGTATGTAGGTGGGGCGGGATGAACGTGAACCTGAAGAAGTTCGACCCCTCGCGCATCAAGGACAACAGCGTTGTGTGCATCGTGTCGAAGCGGGGCGCTGGCAAGACGACGCTGGCGACCGACCTAATGTACTACAAGCGGCACCTCCCGTCCGGGATCGTGCTGTCGGGCACGGAGGGCTCCAACCGCCACTGGGGGAAGTACGTGCCGTCGCTGTTCATCTACAACCGGTTCAACCGCGGCGCGCTCAAGGCGGTGATCGCGCGCCAGAAGTTAAGGAGCAAAGGGGGGAAGGCGGCCCCGCCGGCGTTCGTGGTGATGGACGATTGCGTGTACGACCGCACGGTGATGCGCGACCCGTACATCCGTGAGATCGCGCTGAACGGGCGCCACTACAACATCTTCCTGCTGTTCATCACCCAGTACACGATGGACGTCACGCCGGACATCCGCTCGAACATCGATTACGTGTTCGCGCTCAAGGAGAACATCATCATGAACCGCGAGCGGCTGTACCGCAACTTCTTCGGCGTGATCCCGACGTTCGAGGCGTTCTGCACCATCCTGAACGAGTGCACGCAGAACTACGAGTGCCTCGTGATCGACCACACGAGCGGATCCAACAAGCTGGAGGACGTCATCTTCTGGTACAAGGCGGAGGAGCGGCCGCCGTTCCGCGTGGGCTCCCCGTCGTTCTGGAAGTACGGCCAGGTGAACCGCGACCCCGACAGGGAGGAGGAGGCCAGCGACGACGATCTGCCCCTCACCAAGCGAAAGACGACCACGCGAGTGGTCAAGCACGACGACCAGTAGTTCGCTTAGGCTCCGGTACAAGTGTCAGCCCATTCTAGCCCCCCGCACAGAGGCACCATGCAGTCCATCTTGGCTTTCTTCCGCGGCAACAAGGGCACACCTCACGAGGGAGAAGCGGGCAAGGAGGGGGTGGCGTCCCCTACTTGCAAATCCGACCAATCCATCCGATCCAGCAAAACGGAGCGGCCGTGGTGGTCTAAGGAGGAGGGCAGCGACTCCAGCGAATCCGACGATTCCATCGCCAGCATGACGGAGCGCCCGTGGTGGTGCAAGGTGGAGAGCGCGCTGTCCGAGATCGAGGACCTGATGAGGCGCGTGGACGCGGTGGTCGCGCAGAACCAGCAGACGTTGGTCGCCTTGACACGAGATGTGGAGCGCCTGAAGCGGCAAGGGCGCAGGAACGAGCGAGCCATCAAGGAATCGGAGGGGGTCATGCGCGTGCTAGAGAACGTATTCTGCACCTAATAGCTCACGCGCCTTCTGAAGCGCCTGGAACCCGCGGCGTGCCCCCTCGTCCTCACCTTGCCCACGCGGTGCCCGCGCGGCGCGCCTGCTTCGTGCACGCGGTACCTGACACGTGGCAGCCAATCTGTGTTGTATATGGTACCTGGTGGGGGTATCCTGTCCAGCCCGCCCGCCCGCCACCCATAAGTATCTTCCTCCCGCGGAGGGCGCGTCAACGGGCCCGCGTCGCCCCAGGGAGAAAGCATCAGGTCCGCGACGCGGTCCTCCACTTCCTGCGCGTCCGATGGGGGCGGCGGCAGTGCCACATGGGGCGGGAAGACGGACGGTCTCGCCGGCGCGGGGGCGGTCCGGGGGCGGCGCGGGGGCGGGGGGGGCGGACGAGGAGGACGAGGAGGACGAGGAGGAAGGGGCCGGTAGGAAGGGGCCGGCGGGGTGGACAGGCGCATGGGGGGGTTTGAGGAGGCCGACATTTGGGGTGATCTCATGAAGGTTCTCCCCCTGAGCGGTGGGGAGGAGGCCCGCATTCGGGCGGTCTTGGCGGGTCTCCTGGGGGGGGAGTCTGGCTCGGTCCTCCAACGCCTCGGACCGCTGACTTCCTGGCCCGCCTCCCACCCGATGTTCTGGCCCTCGGTGCTGGACGCGCGCACCCTGTGCGCGGCGCACCGACCATACCTGCGCCCCTTAGTTGTGAGAGAAGTGCACTTTGTCATGCGTACATATGGTATACACTCGAAATTTTAAAAATGCGTGGCTTTGTTTATTCATTCATAAATAATCATTGATTCATTCATTCATGCATTCATTCATTCCACAGTAGCGCCTTCCCGGCTGGTCATTTTCAGCATCCGGCCGGAGAATCTATAGTTTAAAAAAGGATTTAGAAGTGCTGTAACCACGGTAACACTTCTAAAGCGTCCCTAGAGAGGGTTACGAGGCGAACCGCAGCCCGCCCATCCCGTTGGTGATCTTGAGGATGTTGAAGGAGCGGGCGTACACGGTGATCACGCCCTTCTGCAGCTTTTTGGTCAAGTCCGTGCCCCCCGCGTCCGCGTCCGACACGAAGCCCTTGAGGACGAGTTTGACTGTGTCCAGGCGGGAGAAGTTGATGCTGCCGCTCGGCCGCCAGTCCTCCGGCTTCAGCGCGAACGGGATCACGTAGATGTGCTTGTCCCTCGGGATGCGCGTGTGGTGCATGAGCGGCAGGAAGTAGGAGAAGTACACCGGGTCGCGGCCCTCGCCAAACACGTTCTGGGAGTTGAGCGAGAGGTTGCAGGACGTGAACAGGTGCCCGTCGCCGAACGCGCTGTTCTTGTTGGTGAAGTTCCACACGGCCTGGGTGGGGTCCTTGGAAGTGTTAGGGTCGGACACGCGGTTGTCCGCCTTGTAGAAGAAGATGAGCTCCTTCACGGGGTGGGAGAACGGCAGGATGAGCGTCTCCAGGTTCGAGTTCTCGACGAAGTGGTCGTACTGCTGGGTCGCCGTGATGAGGTACTCGTGCGCGCTGGTTGCGAACTGGCGCCGCTCGAAGTCGTCCAGGTATACGTAGCGCAGGATCAGACGCATCTTCGTGATGTCGGTGTACGCGCCAACCATGCTCGTGCGGTAGTTGGCGTCGACGGCCACCGCGGCGTAAGCGGGAGTGGTACCCCCTGTTGTAGCAGATGACAGGTTGGTCCACAGGACAGGGGCTGTGCTGGGGGCGGACTGGGTGTTTGTGAGGACAGTGCCCGGGTACTTCTCACCGCCCGCCATGTGCGTGAAGATCTCGTCCTTGGACGCCACCTGGATGCGGATGCGGGCGTCGTGGTACTGCAGCGCGATGATGGGGAGCGCCATGCCCTCCTCCAGGCAGAAGGAGAACTGGAGGGGGATGTACAGGTGACAGGGAGACATCCCCGTCCTGCCCCCTCCGTACTTCCTGACGACGCCGCCGTGCTCGTCGGGGGCGGACTCCACATGGCTCGTGCTCGGGTCGCGGGACAGCTGATCCCAGATGTGCATGAACTCGCCCGTCATCTCCTCGACGGTGTATCCGCCGATCTTGAACTCCACCTTCTTGATGAGCACGCGGCCGAGGTCATCCCAGAATGGGTCGAAGATCTTCCACCACGTCCGCCCAGTCAGGGGGGCATTGGCGCCCGTCTTCCATTCCGTTATCGGGGGCAGCTCGGCGTACAGGTACGCCTTGGTGATCAGGTCCCCGCTCCTGGGGAGCAGGAACTCGACCATGCGCCCGAAGCCGGGGGTGCCGCTGGTGGGCACGACCTCCGTGTCGGCGAACGCGAAGTTGGTGTGACGCGGGTACATGCTCTTGAAGAAGGTGATCTCGGGGCTCACCGTCAGCATGGCGTCTTGAGGTCCTTTGGCGCGCAGAGAGAGAACGGCGTGCGACATCTCCGAGTAGTGTATACTGACGGCGGAGATTATTTTCGGCGGGTTTACGAGGCGAAACGCTTGCCGCCCATACCTTGCGCGATCTTGAGGACGTTGAGCGAGGTCGCGTAGATGTCGATGGTGCCGGAGGGGATGCCCGCAACGTTCCCGATGTCCTTCAGGTACAGCTTGACGCTATCCAGGCGCGACATGTTGACGGTCCCCGATGGCTTCCAGGACTCTGGCTCCAGCGCGAAGGGGATGACGTACACTCGGCTGCCCCGGACGACGCGCGTGTGGAACTCGGAGGGCAGCAGGAACGAGAAGAAGATCGGGTCGCGGCCCTCCCCGAACATGTTCTGCGAGTTGAGAGAGACGTTGCAGGAGCGGAACAGGTGGCCGTTGCCGAACGCGCTGTTGTTGTTCCAGAACTTCCAGTAGCCGTTGTAGGCGAAGTCGGCGTCCGCCTTGTACTGGTCGGCGACAAACTGGAGGGAGTCGGGCTTGAACCAGAAGAGCAGCTCCTTCACAGGGTGGTTGAACTTCAGGTCGACGGTCACCTCCCTCTCCCCGCTGACGTGCTGCTGGAAACGCTGGACCTCCGTGATGAGGTACTCGTGCGTGTTGAGCGCGAACTGGCGCCGTTCGAAGTCGTCGAGGTAGATGTAGCGGGCCAGGAGCTTGCAGGCGAACTTGGGAGGGGCGTTGGCCCACGCCACGCGGGGGTGTTCGGGCGCTGTGTAAGTAGCCGTAACGGCCCCTGTCTTGTAGTTGATAGCCTCGTCCAACTCAGCCTGGCTGTTGAACGTGTAAGTCCACAGCTTCCCGCGCTTAGAGTACTGGAGCTTGAACGATGACAATGAATTAGCATTGGCCCCTGCTGACGTCACTGTTACCCAGTCGCCAACAGGCACAAAGAAAACAGGCGTGCTGCTGGTGAAAGCACTAGTGGTGTAACTAACGTTGGGCTCAAAGAAGGCATTTCGCAGATCGGTTGCGCGCTTCTCGTCAGTTTCTCCGCTGGGCCCTACAAACTTCCACTTCCTCCCCCCCTTGTCCGACCAGTACTTGAAGAACTCCATGGCGACCCTCGCCCGGTTGAGGGCCGCCGCACTCTTGGCAGCATCATTAGCTCCAGTAGCGTCCTTAAACCCGCCAGTTGCACTAGTAGTGTATTCAGTGGCATAGCTAACCAGCGTCCCTCCCTTGCCCGTGGGCGCCGAGTACCACGCGAAGATCTTGTCGGCGGTGTTGAACTGGACCTTTACGATCACGTCGTGGTACTGGAGGGCGATGATGGGCAGAGCGAGGCCGGGCTCCCGGCAAAAGGTGAACTCGAGGGGGATGTAGAGGTGCTGCTGCTTGTTTGCCAGGAACGCATCCACGATCCTCCCGCGCTCATCAATCTCGACGCTGCCGCCGTGTTCGACGGGCAGGTTGTCGACGCTGCACTCGTGGCCCTTCTTGCTCATGATCTCGTTGACGTGCATGAAGTCGCCCGTGACCTTCTCGATGGAGTACCCTCCGATCACGAGCTCGGCGTGGTCGATCAAGATGCGACCGAAATCCCGGGCGAAAGGGGCCACGTTCGGCATGGTCGTCCATCTATCGGGGGGAGAAACCTCAATGAAGGCCGCGACCTTCATGACGAGGTCCCCGGAACGCGGTAACTTGAATTCGACGGACTGGCCGTAGTCGACGATGCCGGCCGACTGGGTAACCTCCGCGTCCTCCAGAGCAAAGTTGGTGTGACGTGGGTAGACTGTCTTAAAAAAGGTAACCTCGGGGTCGACGATCAAGGACACGTCTTGCGTCCCCTTCGCGCGGAGGGCCATGATGCTGTGACTTCCCATTGCGTGAATGTCTCTATAGTATGCTAGAAGACATTTTTTTTCTTCGCGTTTCAGGACATCACGCCGGGCGGGACCGCGCCAACGAAGCGCGTCTTGATTTGTATGTAATTGTTGGAATCGTTTTCCGTTCCTTGGTCATGCCACACACCCCTGGATCGCACGCTGATCACGAGGACGGCAGGCTCGTTCTCGTCCGGCCACTCTCTCTCCGCCAAGACGCTGAAGGTTTTCCGTGCTTCGTCATACCGAATCGACTCGCTGTCCAAAGTCAGATCCATCGACTTGCCCGTATTTATGCGCACGTACCGCACCCGCAGATCGTCCGCAGCGAAACCCAATGCGCTCCTAGACATGTGCAGGCGGATCCGGAACTGTCCCGGCAGTCGGGAGTCGAGCTCTTCCCCCTCCATGTCCACCAGATCTACTTTTTCGACCAAGGGACGTTCCGGGGGGATGGAGACGGTCCAATTTACGAGAGGATGGTCAACGCCGCCCACCTTGAACATGTTGCCCGTCTGGCTGCGAGTGAGGGACAAGTTGATGTAGTCGTCGCGTGGATCGAAATCGAGGGTTGATTTATAAACTAAAGAGAGCCAATGCTCGGTCCTGTCGCGGCTCGACTGCCAACCCGACGGGGTATCAAATAAGTCCGTACCGTCCCGGGCATCACCGGTAAATGTCACCTGAGGCGTCGACAATACTTTGGCCATCTTGCTGGTTCTTATGACCAGCTTGAACGAGGGAGGCGCCCCCTCAATGGTTTCCAGGGACGCCGACTGAACGAACTCGGAGGTGCCGACATAGGCCCTAAGGCGGGTCGTCAGCACCCAATTTGAGGAGAGTTGCTGTCCACGGAAAACCAAAGCCGACCCGGGAATGGTGCCGACAAGCGGCGTGTACGCCTGCCCCCCTTCTATCAGCTCGTCTACTTCTGTATCCCATACTCCTTTCTCCACAGCATTGCCGACGATGTCTCCGAACGACAGGACAAGGGTGTGCGCTGTGCGCCATCTGCCGTGTGCCAGCCCCGATTGACGTTGGACTGACAGGGTACCTTGAAATATTTCACCCCCGAAGTTGTACGCAAACACGGTGTTCGCTAATCGCACTTCCTCGATACCGAGGTCCAGATGCAAGGACACATCCACCGGCCTGCCATCAGGCCTTAAGAGGGCGGACAATGGAACCTCGTCGGCGGTCTGGGAGCCTTGGGTCGATGGCAGCTTGCTCACGTCCCCTTCCGCGGTGCTGCCACGGGTGGTGACCCTCCACTCCGCCCTGGTGATGTTCGATGGGATGGTAGACATCGTTTGGTGTTTACTCTAGGATCAGATATAACTTCACGAAAGGATCACGCGACCTGTGAAGTGCGTTCTCTCGATGAACCCGCTCTTTTGCCCGGACGCGATGCTGGCGCTTCCGGGGTATAGATGCAGCACGAGAACGCCGTACTCTGATACTGGCCACGTGTTTTCGCACGTCAAGGTGATTGTCTTGTCACCGTTCGAGACCTCGACGTCTGTGATCGGTGTGTGTGTGACGCGGTTCAGCCGGAAGGCGTGGTGTCGAAGGACCAGCCTGGCGACGTCGAAAGCAACAGCCAAGCTCCACTCGATCCTTATCTGGAACACAGGGCCGACCTCGCAGTCCAGGTAGCCGCCGGAAGCGTTCAGGAATTGGATGGACACTAAACGAAGGACCCCCAAGGCGCTCACCTGGTATGTCCACTCCCGGAGATCGTGTTTCTGTTGTGATGCCGTGCCAGTGGCCGGCACGGTGAAAAAATCGGGGACCGCCGATATGGTAATGGTCTGCTCTTCGTTGGGCATGGTATTTCCCCGTACCCCCATATAGTAGTAGGTCGTCTGGACGCCGTCTCTTGTTTCTGTTCTTGTACCTTTAATGTCAGGAAACGTTCGAAACGTGGCCCGTGTAGACTGTATTTTAAACTTGTTCCAATCCGCCTCCGCGAGGGCAGAGATGGGGATGCGAGTACTTACAAGGACGTAAAAGGCCGAGTTTGATGCCCGAGGCCAGCCACCATCGGGTTTTGTAAAATCACCGTTATAATCCCTGAACTCGATATCGTACAAAAAAAGGTCAGAGGGGATGTCTACCAACATGGAGACCGGCTCTGCCGCATTAGTCTCTTCCGATCCGTCAAATAAAAACAACGGCAACGAGAACTGCACGACATTCGAGATCTTGTTGGCCATATCGTGGCGCTGTCCCTTAAGGCGATTGTACATGGCCCCAAAATGGATGACGACGGTGAAGAAGCTGCTATTTTCGAGCACGACCCGCTCCACGCTCCCCACGAATGCGAGGCTCCCTAGAGTGTCCAGAGTTGCGCACCGGACCCATATACCGGATATGCTAGGCCCCGCCATGCGCACCCCATCGGTACGCGCCGCAACCGTGCATCAGACCAGCGGAGACCATGACATAGGCTGATACCCGATAGGTCGCGCATAGGTCATCCGGTGTCAGGTATCGGTGATGGCCATCGCGCCGCTAAACCCTATGTATGGTCTGCTAGGCCGGGCTACTCCATCCGGTGACGCGGCTCACAGTCCCGGCTGGATATGGTGTCCAGGAGGTATGTCTCTTCCATGTACGGGCTGTGACAGTGAGTAGCGCGCCTACGTGAGGTCAAAAAAGGTCGCCTTCTTAGTAAAGCCCTCACAGTATGGAGTCGGTTGCTGCCGTCGTGGATTGGAGAGAAAAGATGCGTTCCCTGACGACGGAGTTCATTGAGATCGATGACGCGTTGAAGAGGGCCAGCACCGACCTGAAGCCGCTGAAAAAACGGAAAATCGATCTGGAGACCGACATTCTCCAAAACATGGTGTCGGCTGGCGTGGACGCCTGCAACATCTCCGGCACATCTGACAAGCTTCTTGTGAAGTCACAGCGCAAGAGGTCGTCGGTGAAAAAGTCGGATTACATGGAGCGGCTCGTGCGCTTCTTTGACGGGGACGAGGCGCGTGCCGAGGAGTGTTTAAACGTCCTTACCGATAGCGAGGTCGTGGAGGTAAAGAAACTGAAGCGAGTGACAAAAAAGGGCAATCAGGACGAACCTGTTGAAGCTGCCAGTGACGGGGAATAAAATCAGGATGGGGTGTAATCGTGTGATCGCTCACAAGGCCTCCTCGTCTACGTAAGCGAATGTTTAATCACATTAGCTGTTAACAAGTGCCTCGATCATCCGCCCAATGTCCCTGTCAAAACCGGACGCCATGGACGTGGCGGATGACCAACCGAAGGAGGTAATGGTGAAGATTGAGGACCTCGCGTGCGTGATTTGCCTCAACACGCTGATGGATCCGGTCACCCTGGAATGCAGTACGAGGGTGCAGGAGGGGAAGTGCGAGGCCATGGTGTGCAGAAAACCGTGCATGGAAAGGCTCATTGAAAGACAGAAGTCTAGAGGAGGACCCTCGGCGGACGTCATCGGCAAGTGCATCGTTTGCAGAGGGGCGTGGCATCGCTACGCCTACCGCCCTTGCGTCAAGGTTGGCGGCATCACGAGCGACATTGTGAGAAAATGCCCCCACAAGCCCACGGGGTGTGAATTCACCGGCAAGGGAGCGAACGTGGTGGAGCACGCGAAGACGTGCGGGTATATGCTTGTCGCGTGCCCCAACCACTGCTTTGGGTGCGAGGAGATGTTGTGCAAGAAGGACGTGTTCGCCCACAAGGAGACGTGCCGCTACTTTCCTTGCAAGTATTTCCTGGAAAGTGATGGATGCAGAGAGACGGCGGGCATATCGCAGATCAAGGACCACGAGGATGTGTGCCCTTTCGGGAAATATCCGTGCGTGGTCCTCATCAACAATGTCCGCGCCAAGCTGGGACTTTGGAGAACGTGCAATGACAACAACCTACTGCGTTGGGGGCTTTGCGATCAGGGGAAGCCATTTGACGTGCCAGATTGGCGTCTTTTAGACGGGCTGCATCCCAATGCGGACTCTCATTCCGAGACAGGGGAGGTTATCTTTATTGATGATTAAATGAAACAAAATCAACTGTCGTCTTCATTTCCCTCGAGCTCTGCCTCTTGGGTGAGATCCACGATCACCTGGTTGAGAGCAGCCTCGCCTATGCGCGTGATGGATATTTTGATGGTTTTAAGGAACGGGTCCTCGGGGTGCCATTCCTCCCAATTGTCAAAGGCGTTATACAACTGG
This sequence comes from Mesostigma viride, assembly GCA_009746045.1. NCBI lineage: Eukaryota > Viridiplantae > Streptophyta > Mesostigmatophyceae > Mesostigmatales > Mesostigmataceae > Mesostigma > Mesostigma viride. The sequence continues at coordinate 1,464,438 of RPFO01000104.1, read as the reverse complement.
CAGCACTTGTCACAGTCGCAAGAAGGGAATGTGGAATCAAGATCCGGGAACTCGTCATCCTCGTCATCCTCCTCCTCGTCCTCATCCTCTTCCTTATCCTCGTCCTCCTCCTCCTCCTCCTCCTCCTCCTCCTCCTCCTCCTCCTCCTCCTCATCATCATCATCATCATCATCAACAGCTCCCTCCTCCCGCGCCCGCTTCACGCCCCGCTTCTCCCCCTTAATAATCTCAGCGACGTCCCGAACCTCCTCCTCAAGACCGGGTCTGTCCATGTGAGTCATGGACTCCGCGAGCAGGGCGCGATGGAGCAGGCCAGATATCTCCAGCTTTGGATTGGCGAACTCCGGGTTGTGTCGCAGAAACTCGTCCGAGCGCTCGCATGTGTGCTTCAGTATGTTGCAAATGATGGCCATGACCACGTCCTTCTGATGAGATGTGATCGTTGAGGAGGCGCCACCCTCATCCCACGTAAGACCCGTTTTCATGAACTCGTACATCGTGGATAATATGCTTTGACTTATCAAATTTTTATGAGCGAGATAAGCGTGTTAAATGGGCTCACTTATACAAACGCTGCGTTCCCCAAAGGTGTTCGGCACGGCCGTGTTTGACTGGGCAGCGACCTTGGCAGTCGCGATCATTGTAAGCATGCGCTCAACAGGCAAGATGCTGTATAGAGACGTCTTGATGAGGTTCTTCCTCTTGGTTGTGATAGGAGAGCTCATTCACGTCCTCCTAGACGTAAAGACCCCGGTCACAGGTCTACTTCTCTGAGGGGAAGACGATCTCCTTCCGTGATTTGCCCCATTTGATAGCGTTTGCCGCACGTCGGCCCGTATCCTAGCTGCAAATGGGTCAATAGTGTCAAGGCCCTGCGGCAAAACACGCACTTGCCCCAGACCGACCAGCGCTTGACACACTCTGCCGGCTTTCTGTGAAAGAATGCCATCTCGGCGTCCAGCTGTGGGGTCCAGGTTGCAGTGGTGTACACCTTGCCGTCTGTGTCCACCATTGCGAACGTGTCGATAATGCGAGGAACACTCCACCACACGGCCTGTTTGATCCCCCACATCCTCCCATAGCTATCAACGAAGAACGTGGAGGGTCCGCCCGCATTTTCCGGGAGCTCCACGTGCATGTACCCGTACTTCTTGTGGTGGGAGGTCGGGTCGATGTTATCTCGCACCAGCTCGCCCCGTATGAGCAGCTGTCTCAGGTCCCTCAACCCCTCTTCTGCCCCTCCGCTGGCGGTGGAGCGGTGCTTGCAGATCGCCATGCTGGTTGGTATGGAAAACACATTATACGTGCCAACCGCCACGTATGTTGTCGTCCCTGCCCCCCGCACGTGTGGAAAGAGGTGCTCGATAACCCGAAATAAAATGCCGATGTCCAGCCCGTACAGACATCCCGTGCCCGGGGACGCGTACAAGTTACTGTCAATCTTTCTCAATTGCTCCATGAGTTCCCGCAGCTTGCTTCGGACGCGATGGCGAACAAATAACTCTTCCCCCGAATTGAACGAGTTCGGGGCGATGCGCAGGCGGGGATCATCCATCGCCTGCAATAAAAATTGAATGGCGGGAAATTCGTTTTTAAATGCGAGGTTCGCTGTAGTCGACACTCCGCGAAGGCTGAGAATGTCTCTGACGCAAAGTCCCTCGTCTCCCATGATTTTAGCTAAAAGATCTTGGGGCAGGTCGTCGAACGTTGCCATTTTGTCCGTTTTGTCCGCCGACGTTGGCCTGTGCACTGTTGGTTGCCTGACTCTGGTTTGTGTGCGAAGAGGTTGCTTTCTTCTTTATGTCGGGCAGTAGGGCCTGGATCAAGAAATAGATCCCTGTGATCAATACAGACATGTCGATTTTTGGTACGGCTTTGTAAGCGCTTGCGAATATTATAACCGCTTTTACTACCGGCGAATCGATGGGGTAATCAGCCAGGAGCACGAATGGTACGATGTTACTAAAGATGGATGCAAAGGATGTCATGGCATCTTGTAGTACCATGCCGTTCATGATGGTATCATTCATATAACATAGAGTTCTTTTTTTTATTAGCACATGACAGTTAGATGATTACGCGTTAATAAAGCTTTGTGAACGCTTAGCCCGATGCTACTTTGCTCTTAAAGGTCCAACCGATGCTACTTTGCTCATGAAAAAGTGCTTTACAGCGTCCCTACTCAGTCCTCCTCTTGATGGGACGCTTATGGGTCTCGTCCACAAACTCCTGGACGGACTTCTCCATCAGCTCGCGCTGGGCGGGCACATCCTCGTACCAGTTCACGGACCGGACGGCACCATCCACAAAACGCTCCGTCTTTGGGATGTCCTTCCCCGGAAACGCGGCCCGGAACTTCTGGGCCATCTTTCTGCCAATCTGGCCGGCCTCCTTCACGTCCAGGTGGTACCCCATCTCTCTGGCCACCGTGGTGATCTCGAGTGTCTTGCGAGGGGGTCCCTCCACCTGCTGCACCCCCCCTCGCTGGCCGGCTTGCCACCCACCAGGTCCGTGTAGAGGATGTCGTTCGCCTTGTCCCTCAGAAACAGCCTGTCGCGGTCAGAAAAGAGAAAACCGTTAGCCGCCACCAACTTCTGCTGGGCTGACACGGCATTCAGCAGGCGGATGCGCCCTTCCTCCATCATGGCCTTGTGTGCTAGTATCACCTTCTCGAGCTCCATCTCCGCCTTTGCCAGTCGGACACTGTCTGCAGCGTCTGGCACCTGAGCGGGTGTGGTGTTCAGGGTTACCGTGGTCTTCGTCCCGTTGGCCAGGTCGTACATGTCGCGGGCCACCCCGATCATCGTGGGGTCCCCGCGCATCAGGCGGTCCACCCAGTCCCCCGCCAGGATGGCGAACTCGTCGCTGATCCACGCGGCGAGCTTGTTGACCAGCTTGAAGTGGATCCACGTGCCGCGGTCCTCGTTGAGCCCCCCGGTCACCGAGTCCACGATCTTGGGGGGGGGCCTGCGCGCACAACAGCATGTATATAAAGGGTTCAGGGTGTTATATTGTGGGCTCGCAGTCACATAAAGTATTGGAATTTGGTTATGCTCGGAATTGGCTAAGTCCGGAGGTCAGCCGGCAGCGCCGCGTTGAGGTTTATTTGCTGGGCCGGCGGTCAGTGGGAATTTATGTGTACGGTCAGGCAACGGGTCGTAGGTTCTGGCTGTGGGCTATTTTGGGTTCTGGCCATTACCGTTCGTTCCGTGGGCAACCTTGGTTCCGTACCGTTTGTCCAGGCAAGCAGTGGGGAGGATCTCGGTTGCGGTGCGTTATGTTGTGGAGTGTCGTTTGGGAATTATGTTGGTGTATTTCGGTTGGTTTGTACTTGGGTACGTTCTCAGGCCCACGCCGTTGCTCAGCGTTGGGTGAAGCCACAGAGCTACTCGCAGTGATGACCTACAGCGGAGCATTGAGTCAAAGCTGTTTGGCGGCGTGAAAGGCCGACACGCAGGAGAAAGCTTTGAATCACGTTGCAGCAAATGCTGTCAATGGCCGACGTTGTCGACATGTCCGGGGCTGGGCGCTGAGCGAGTAATCTATTTTGTTACGTCTTTTTATTATTCGGAAATACAATACACTTAAAGAATTTTATTTTAACATGTACTAGGTTGGGGCCGTAATTTTACAGCATAAAACATGGCAGCGTCAGCTGGGAGAAAACGGAAAGCAATTCATAGTGATCCGTCGACATGGGCCGCTGACCTACGAGCTGAAAAGGATCTGTTAGAACTATTTCGAAAGCGTGTAGGAACCCTTGCTAGCGACGCACCCACGCTCGTAGTGCGTGACTATATAGAGAGAATAGAGGCTTTTCTGAAGGACCATGGTGAGAAGATCAGCAGTGTTTATTCGCTTTTCCGAGATGCCGGTTTGCTGAGCTGCGACAATTTCATTCTCGCATTTACTCTTCGAGCATGCAAGGATGAGAAGGTAAAACGGCGTCACATCCCAGGTAAGCTGCGTGAGGCGTTGTTGGAGTCGAAGGAGGGCACGACCTCTAGGCTATGCAGCATTTACACCTGGGTGCCACAACGGCCTTACTCACTCGATTTACTCAGCCTTCGCAATTTGCGGAATGAGTCTGTGCTCAATGGACTAGAGGTGTCTGAGACAGCGGTGATAGACCGTTACGTGAGGATGGCCAAGGACCTGAATTTCCAGACTGTGATGGGAGCCCTGCGTGCAGGCCAAGCCAAGGATGACCTTACCAAGGCAATAGAGATCATTACCGGCCTGGTAGAAGGGGAGGAGAGGGACATGATTGCACAGCTGAGAGCCCAGGGCAAGCTGACCGAGTCTGGGTTGATGGCCCCTGCCCCTCCCCCAGCCGCTCCCAATTCTGTGCCCCTCCCTGCACCCTCTGTGCCAAGCACTGTTACCTCTGCCAAGCCACAGGATGCAACGGGCAAGGTTGCCGGTGTCAACAACAGCAAGCCTGCTGGAGTAGGCAACGGTGGCAAGCAGCGTGGTGGAGGCCGTGCCCGTGGTGGCGGGCGCGGTGGCAGACGTGGGCTGTGGCAGGGCAGGCCATTGGTGCAGCAGCAGAGACAGCAGCAGCATTATGCCCCAGCACAGCAGGCAATACAGCCGCATTATGCTCACAGCCGCCGCAGCCGCAGCAGCAGTTTGCACAGCAGCAGCAACAGCGGCAGCCACAGAGGCAGGAGTCTGGTGCATGCTTCATATGCGGGAGAAAGGGTCACCTGGCACGCACATGCTACAATAGGCACGCTGACAGCATGCCAGCTCGCAGCAATAGCAATGCACAGGGCCCTGCCGTGTGTAACCGCTGCAAGCAGCCAGGACACTTTGCACGTGACACGCACCTGTGCCCGGCGGCCCAGAGTGGGGGCCGTAGGCAGTGACTAGGGTCCGGTGGTGAGGGTGAGGCAGCTGGTGATGTGCCAAATATGCGAGCTAGTGCGGGGCAGCACGGCTCGACCCCCCAGGCTAGCTCACCCCGCCTGGGTGCTCGCGTGGCAGCGCTAGATGAGAGCGCTGGTGAGGAGGGGGACCATGCAGAGCAGGGGGCAGTTGCAGTAGGGGATGAAGCACTGTCTCAGGGAACGAGGGAGAAGGGGGTTGGAGGAGGTACTGCAGGTGTACACACTGCAGTTCTGGACGGGCCACCGGTACGAAGGTCCTCCCCACACCCGGGACCTCAGGCACAACAGTCTCAATGTCCATTGGAGGCAGGTGGTACACTCAGTGTACTTAACATGGCAATGAGGTTACACACACGGTTGGGTCATGGCCACGCTGCAGAGCATTGGGCAGCATCACTGGGGTTTTCGGAGCTGGTGGCGACGTGCAGAGAGGTCTGGCAGAGGTGTAAGCATTGTCAGCGCAATGTGCCTAAGCCGCACAAGTTTCATGCACGTAGACCGGTGCTAGAGAGGGGCCCGGTGCAAGTGGATGTGCTCAAGTACGATGACAGGGAGTATGTGCTAGCGGTGGGGCGGTTCTCCAGGTTCAAGGCACTAGAGGTGTTGCCACGCAAGCACAAGGAAGAGCTGCTCACCAGCCTGCGCTTGGTAAAGGCCAAGTTTGCCGTGGTGTCAACTTTAGAGTGTGACCAGCAGTTCGAGTGTTGCATGAAGGAGCCGGGGTTTGAGCAGATTGTGGTGGCGGGTGCGGCAGATCACGAACATCAAGGGTTAGTGGAGAGACATATCAGGACCTCCAAGTTTGTGATGAGTGCTATGGCCAGGATGCGCTCGCTGTCGTACCGCGATCAGGCTCTGTTGTGCAGGCAGATAGAGGAGCACATGAATCACAGGGTGATGGTCAGGGTACATGTGGATGGTGAGGAGGTAGCCGTCACGCCCCATGGGTTGGAGATGGGCCTGCTCCCGCTGGAGGCGGTAGAAGCATACCGTGATTGGCTGTGTGACCGGTACCTCAGGCTGGTGGACATGGACCTGCGCAGGGGTGATGTGTACGTGCCTAGCGAGGGAGCAAGGGTGTGGGCGTACCGGGAGGGAAGTGCTTTGGAACAGGGTTTGTGGGAGGGCCCTGTTGTGGTCAAGTCAGTGGACGGTGACCACATGTTGGCGAAGGTTGGGCGTGAGGACCGCCGCTTCGACCGACTACTGGCGTGGAAACACTTGCGGCCGTACTACGAGGGGCTAGGTGCGCCAGCAGACCTGCCCCATGAGGAAGGTGCGATGGGCTCCAGCGCGCAGGCTGGAGGTGAGGCGGGGGACCCAGGGACGGCCGCAAGGGGGGTGAGAGAGGAGACGGGGCCTGATCAGCCTGCGCCCTCTCTTCCGTCGGATGGTGGGTTGCCACTGTCCAATGGCGGTCCAGCCAGTGTGGGACCAGGCGGGCTGGGGGTTGCCCCTTCCGCTGATGGTCAGGAGGTGCAGCGCGCGACAATGTTTGCCCGTGTCATTGAGCGGCTGCAGGAAGCCCGGCGGGCAATCGCGGAACGCGAGCAGCCGGGGGGCACGTTACCACGGGCCGGCGGGGCGGGCAGGCCGTCGGCTGTAGGTGGGGCGCCTCAGGCCGGCGAGGGAGCCGTAGGAGGGCCACCACAGTCCAGCGAGGCCAATGCAGGGCCAGCCGCAGGTGGAGAGGCACAGGCCGGCGATGCTGGCGCATCGACCGCAGGTGCGGGGCTACAAGCCGATGGCGCTGATGGGTCGGCTAGCACCCGGCGCGAGTCACTGAGTGGCGGTGATGGCTCCGAGGGCGGCGGCGACGTCGCAATGGAGGCTGGTAATGAGGTAGCCTCGGTGTCTAAGCTAGTGGATTTTCAGCAGGACGGGCTGGCTGGGTGTCGGTTGGAGGTGGATACTAATGCGGTGGTGTGCTTGCTAGGTGAAGGGGTAGCTAGGCACTTCCCGCTACAACCGTCCAAGTGGAACTTTGTGGAGGACTTTTCTGGGGTGGTGCGCATGCCGGTAGTGGGCGAGGTGATGCTGACCATTCTTGGGCGTGACACTCCTTTCTGCGTGCTTGAGGGCTATGATGGGCCGGCGATTCTGGGGCTGCCATTTCTTAATCACCCTGATGTTGTGATCCAGAGCTCTAGTTTGACCAGGGAGGGCCATGGGTCGATAGAGTTGGAATCGTACAAGGCAGTGCAACCTCTCAGTCTCGTCTCAAGCACCGTGGCTAGGCTAGCAGCACTGACAGGGACAGAGGGTGTGGCGTGGGGAAAGGATCTCCCGCCAGCGGTAGACCTGGTCATGCCTGCGTTGTTGCATCCATCCAGCATCGGTATTACCAAGCGGGACATCGCTGCACATTCTCCGATTGGCTATGAGAGGCTGGTACTAGAGATGTCGACGCAGAGTGGTTTCTCCAGCTGGTGGTGCGCGTTTCACAGGGCGCTGGAGGAGTGGCAGGGGTATGGTGTGTATGAACCAATGGACAGTGTGCCCAAGGGGGCCAAGGTACTTCCTCTCAAGATGGTGTTGTCTCACAAGGTAAAGGCTGGGGTGGAGGTATGCTATGTGAGGCCGGTGTCGCAGGAGTTTTCGGGAACCAGTGAGCTGGCCAAGGAGAGCTGTACACCCCAGGCCTGGCGTGGGATAGCTTCAGGATTATCACCATGCTGTATCTCGGTTTCCTGGATGAGGGCAGAGACTATGGGTGTGCGTCTATTGATGTCAAGCGTGCTTTCCCTAACTCTAGCGAGGAGGTGGCGCGTGAGGTGTGGGAAGGCACGTCACCCCTGGTGGTCCAGACACCCTCGTTTTGGATGGAGGAAGTGAGGGCAGAATTCATGGGCTTGTTGAAGGCCATAGAGGGACTGCAGAGTGCCTCGATTGTGTGGCGTATCACTTTGATGCGTGCTCTGTTTGAGCTGATGACATTCGAGGTATCCCCGTACGACCCTTCGTTGTTTGTGGCACAGACTCCCTCAGGTCCCTTGTTTGTACAATTGCATGGGGATGACCTGCGAGTGGTAGCACCCCGTGCTGTTCTGCATCAGTTCTATGCAGATCTCGCTAAGCGTTTCCCTGTGGGCGAGCTGCAGGTGGTGGACCAGCAGACTCCGCGTGTCTTCTGCGGTGTAGTGCAGACCCTGCGAGTGACGTCTGGTAGGCATCAGATGCACCTGGGTATTCCTGACAAGTATCGGGAGGAGCTGATGGGCTCGGTGGATGAGCTGTGTGCTAAGGGCCTGTGGAGCCGCCTGCGTGGCAAGCTAGGCTGGATGGCGGCAGTGTGTGCGCCCGATCTGGTGGTGCTGAGTAGGACGGTAGATGACGTGTTGTCGCAAGTCCATCCGTCGGTTGTGAGGCAGTATGTGGCCGAGAGCCAAGGTGTGGTGCTTTCTGGCCTGTCGGTCTCTCAGCCCGCTGTTCTTCACTGCTTTGCAGATACGTCGGGTGAGGGCAGGGAACTGACCAAGCTGAGGGCACGGATGGGTGGTCTGTTTGTGCTCTGTAACCCAGGGGGTCGGGGATCGCTGTGTGGGTGGTATTCGAGACTGTGCAGGCGTGTGGCAGTTGGCTCTGACACTAACGAGTGCCGTGGTGTGTGTGAGTGTATCAAGGCTTCGCTGTACCTCGAGCAGTTCTTGCGCTGGATGGGCAAGTGGATGGGTGTCCGTTTGGTGCTGACGACAACTGTGCATACGGATAGCCAGCCGCTTGTGAGCTTTATCCTTAACAGCTTGTCCAGGACGCGTGACCTCGATTTCCTGCTGTTGAAGGAGCTGTCTTACGCGGTGAGCGTTCTCCATCTGCCGGGGAGGCTGAACCCGGCGGACGCGGTGACCAAGCTGTTTGCAGCAGCGCGAGAGCAGTATCGCATCTTGCGGATGGTGATGGCAGGTTCTCTTGGGGATCTGCGGGAGTTGTTGGTTGTTTGAGCTTGGACCCTGTGGAATTTTAGCCTGTGGCCAATTTGAGAACGTTGTTTGGGCCGGGGGTGATCCTTATGCCTGCCCTATACTGATGGTGACCCGGCACGGTTGGATAATTTGCTCCATAATTGATTTGGTGGGGGAGTGTCCTTGGTTGAGGACTGGTGCGGTTGGAACGGGTTTGTAATGTGTATGGGTCGTGTGGGTGTGCCGGGGTCAAGGGTGGTCGTTTAGATCAGTCTTGTATTCTCGCTTGCTTACATGACTTACTTCAGACACTGGCAGTATGTGCAGGCGTGAATGGGCGCCAAGTTAGAGGGGTTGGAGCTCCCCTAGTACATAGCGTCTTGTGCGTACTGTCTCCGAGAGTGTTTGTGAGTAACCCTTGGGTGGTGGTGGATATTGTGAGGATTGTTGGCATGTATGTCGACTGTGGGTTGTGGTTAAGTGGCCGAGTGGTGGATGTGACTGCTCGAAAGAAAAAAGGGCTGGTGTTATATTGTGGGCTCGCAGTCACATAAAGTATTGGAATTTGGTTATGCTCGGAATTGGCTAAGTCCGGAGGTCAGCCGGCAGCGCCGCGTGAGGTTTATTTGCTGGGCCGGCGGTCAGTGGGAATTTATGTGTACGGTCAGGCAACGGGTCGTAGGTTCTGGCTGTGGGCTATTTTGGGTTCTGGCCATTACCGTTCGTTCCGTGGGCAACCTTGGTTCCGTACCGTTTGTCCAGGCAAGCAGTGGGGAGGATCTCGGTTGCGGTGCGTTATGTTGTGGAGTGTCGTTTGGGAATTATGTTGGTGTATTTCGGTTGGTTTGTACTTGGGTACGTTCTCAGGCCCACGCCGTTGCTCAGCGTTGGGTGAAGCCACAGAGCTACTCGCAGTGATGACCTACAGCGGAGCATTGAGTCAAAGCTGTTTGGCGGCGTGAAAGGCCGACACGCAGGAGAAAGCTTTGAATCACGTTGCAGCAAAATGCTGTCAATGGCCGACGTTGTCGACATGTCCGGGGCTGGGCGCTGAGCGAGTAATCTATTTTGTTACGTCTTTTTATTATTCGGAAATACAATACACTTAAAGAATTTTATTTTAACACAGGGCGCCTTGAAAATGAGCACATGAAAATGCGCACAGTGAATGCCCTTTGCTTAGTGGTGGGCGACTCAGTTTAAAAAATGTCAAACTTTTAATAAAATGCGTCCCAGTTTAAGTGTGCCATTGGTGGATGCGCAGGTCATGCATCGAAAGCATCCTCGCACTTTTAAAGTGCCTTCGAGGGATAGGCTGTCTTCTATACAAACGGGGGATTTTGTCAAGATATCTAACACAAAAGAGCGTTTTTGGGTTTTAGTGACGCGCGTGTCTCGCCCACGTCTAGAGGGCACCGTAGACAACAAACTCGTTTACACGCAACCTTATGATGCGGGTGACACAATAGTGTTTCATGAGGCCAACGTGTATGAAATTCTAAAAGCTGAGAAAGCAACCGAGTTGGTGCAAGTTCTTAAACGTCACGTGCGACGAGTTCGCAGAGGCCATCCCAAAAACAGGAGGCCATCAAAATCCTTGTACACCAAAAACTTGACAACATGCTCGAACATCCAAAATATTGAAAGTTTTAAATAGTTTCTAAAAACTCAAAGACACAAAGACAGAGAGAGAGAGAGAGAGAGACAAACACAATCCAAGAACTGCTCGACAGCTACCAAGGGCCGGGAGGCGCATTCGTGACCCGTCAGACGTCTCCAAACCAACACCAGACGCCCATGTACCTAATGGTGGTGTGCGCGAGGTTCGTCGGGATGTCTCCTGACTTTTGAGGACACCCCCCAGACGTCTCCTCACTTTTGAGGACACCCCCCAGACGTCTCCTCACTTTCCAGGACACCCCCCAGACGTCTCCTGACTTTTGAGGACACCCCCCAGACGTCTCCTCACTTTCCAGGACACCCCCCAGACGTCTCCTCACTTTCCAGGACACCCCCCAGACGTCTCCTCACTTTCCAGGACACCCCCCAAGACGTCTCCTGACTTTCCAGGACACCCCCCTAAGGACCCCAGACGTCTCCTGACTTTCCAGGACACCCCCTAAGGACCCCAGACGTCTCCCCACAAACATACCTGTCACCTGAAGCTGTTAGTGCATTCGCGGGTCCGTATTTCTCCAGCAGGTTAATGTAGTCCTTAGCGGTTCTGTTGCTGAAGAAGTTGTCAAAGCGCTTGGTCCCGTTGGAGCCGGCCTTGGTGAGGTCGGGGCCGTGGACCATCGTGTCCGCCTTCCGCACGCGGATCTCGGTGTCCGCGTCCACCTTCAACTCAGGGATGGGCCTCAGCGTGTACACCCAGAACTTGTCGGTCTCTCGCTTGAAAGTGAAGAGCACGTTGACACAGGGCGCCTGTGTCGCCGCCATAGTCGGGGTCTGTGAGCCTCCTTGTGATGATTGCAGCCTTTGGAGCTTTTGGTGAGAAAAATTGTGGCCTGGCTCATGATACAGTAAGTGCGTCCGACGGCCTGTTCGTCCGACGGCTGACCGGTCCGACGGATTACTCGTCAGACGGCTGACCGTCCGACGGCTGAACTGTCTGACGGCTGATCCGTCCGACCGCTCATCCGTCAGACGGCTGATCCGTCCGACGCCTATCACATACTGAACACCATCTGATATCTGCTGACCACTCGCCTGGTGCCTCGAGGTTGTCAGCGCACAGTTCGACTGACGTGGGAGAAATTTGTCTACTTAGTGTATGCACCATGCACAGGACCGTCAATCACCCACCCGGCGGGGATTGTGGGGTTGTGGGGGTACGTCGACGGACCGAGGGACAGGAGTCCGTGGACATGGCGGACACCGGCGGTCGGAGGGGGGGGCGCCCAAGAGGCGCAAAGTTCAATCCATGGTGGATGTGGCTGCGCTGGACGATGACGACAGCGAGCGAGAGGACAGTGAGGAGGAGGACGAGGATGGGCAGCCGCCGGAAGACCTCATAGACGACAGCGAGCAGCCGCAGGCGCCACCGACTTTCTATGCCGCTGCGGATGCCGACATGTGCACGGAGAGGAGCCAGGCAACCTCGACAGCCGGGGGGGACCAGGAGGAGGACCAAGAGGAGGACCAGGAGGAGGAGGAGCAGGGGGCGAACCCAATTGAACCGGGCGATTTCTGCGCGATGCTCGCGGAGGAGGACCCTTCTGACTTTGTCAGGGAGGTGAGGACGTTCGGGGAGGAAAAACTCGTCGAGCTCGCCTCTCACGTCGAGTCATCTATCCTCAACCAGCTCCCCGGAGCTGTGATGGCGGGCATCTTTGATCTCTTTCATCCGCCGCAGGGTGAAGAGGACCACATTGTTCACGCCGAGTGCTGGAGGCAGGTGTGGGAAGCGGACGCGGTACCTCTTTACGACAAAGTGAATCGTCGGGCCTCCGCATCCATTAGTAGACTGCACGCAATCTACGTCCACATGATGGACATGGGCATGGCGCTGAGCTACCAGGACGTCATTTTGAAGGCTCGCAAGCGCATCTACACGACCAGGGAGGCCATATGCAGTGTCATCGAGGGACGACTCCCCCCTAGCGCCTCATCCCTGACTCTGCTGGTTCGTCTGAGCAGCAACCCGGGCGATAAGATTGTGGACTTTCAAAAATGCATCATGGTTTTGACGGTTCGATGGGGCATCCAGGACCTGCGGCGGGGTCCTGATGGGGAGGACGGGGTGTACAGAAAGGTCCTCACCACTGACGGCCACGACTCGCACTACTGGGAGAAGTTTACCACGATCCCCCAGTGGGTGGCCCAAGAGTCGTCGCAGGGGGAGGCCCAGCTGTGGCAGCTCATGACACGGGATGGGGGGACCAAGGACAGGGTGATCAAGCACATCATGTCCGCCGCAGCCACAGATTTTCCGGTACGACCTCGTGACCGCCACGTGTTCGCCTTCAAGAACGGCATTTACAGGACAAACACGGACGAGTTTCTACCGTACCCCGCGCCGCTAGACAATGACGTGGGCGCGTGCAGTCTCTTTGACACAGAGATGCCAACATTCCTGTTTGATCCCGACTACCAAGGGGATTACGACACCGGGGGCTGGCGGAACATTGTGTGCGAGCCGATCAACAAGATTCTTGACGACCAGGGCTATTCGGCGGACGTCAAGAAGGTATTTTGGGCCCTGGCTCTCGGCCGCATGCTGTATGATGTGAGGGAGCTCAGCAACTTGGAGGTCATGGCATTCCTCCAGGGCATCGCTGGCTCAGGCAAGTCCACCTGCGTGAAGATCGTTGAGATCTGGTACGGCGAGGACGCGGGCGGGGTTTCCAACAACATCGAGTCCCTCTTTGGCCTGTCGCAGCTCGTGGGCAAGTACGCCATCTTCAGCTACGAGCTGAATGAGCAGTTCTCCCTAAGCCAGGCCGAGTTCCTGTCCCTCGTGAGCGGGGAGCGCATGACGATGGCACAGAAGCACAAGGGGGCCAGGACCGAACATTGGAAGGCGCCCTTTCTCGCTGCCGGTAACCGCCCGTTCTGGAAGACCGACAACGCTGGCGCCATCTTCCGCCGCCTGGTTCCTTTCCCCTTCGACAAGAAGCCCACAGGGGGGATGGACAGGTCACTGGACGACCGAATCAAGAGAGACATCGGTGTCGTTCTTGTCAAGTCAAACCGGGCTTACCGCACCTTCTGCAACAAGGTGGGCAATGGTGAGATGGACCACTTTCTGCCCCCCGAGATTGCGGCGTGGAAGAACAACGCCGCCGAGCACAGCAGTTTGCTCGTCAGGTTCTTGACTCAGGTGTCCTGGTTGACCCGGTGCCGTGTTCTCCGCGACGCTGTCACGGTCAGAGTCATAGGGTGTACCGCGGGGGGCTATACGTATTCCTGAGCCGAATCAGCATCATCTTTAGAGGCGGATGACATATCAGGCGGGCGGCATATGGTCACCCGGTGGATGGGCTCACCTTGTCGGGGTCCAGGCGGCGATGCATCCGGGGCCGACAGCATGGGCATACGCGCGGCGACCGATGGCGGCATCGCGTGGGCGGCGGGGACATCAGGACAAAGTAGAGTACAACCTCGAAGGCTCGTCCATCCCGTTCAACCTGTACATGGCGTACAGAGAGCAGACGGACGTCTACTCCAAACGCATGTTTGACCCCTTTGCGAGAAGGACCAAGACCAAGCTGGTCAGCGCGGACGGTGGGCGTGAAATTGTCACAACCCCAGGGCAGATGAACTTCTTTCGCTGGGCCATCCTTAATGGCATCGTGGAGTACGCGAAATCTCACCATGAGGACATCAGGGCCGACCTGCCTAAGTGCAAGACGCCCACTCTTCACGTGCGCGACGGCAAGATCGTTAAGTGCCGTAATCGGTGCAAGGCCTCGGACCTGGCCGTGATCCTGCGCCCACAGGTCAAGAGAGTTCAACGCCGTTTCATCGTCCGCTTTGACTGAACGAGGGCGCGCTTAAAATATGGTCTATCCTAATAGAGAGCAGCATGGCCTTCATATACGAAGCGGTCATAAAACGCCCGTTGAAGGACCTGTTCATGAGGGGCCCGCACCTCTTCGGCTCTCTGGGCTTCTGGCAGAACATGGACAAACACGATATCTGTGCGGAGATGACGACGACCTCCTCGGAAATCTGGCGAGTCAGCCCGCATCATTGCGAACAGGTGATAGAGAGCCGTTTTGAGAGTGTCCATGTTCTTATAAGGACCATCCTGTTGTGGATGGCTGCGTACAAGGCATTTCTTCTGTGTGTTAGTCTCATCCTAGAAGGGGTAAATAAACGATTTATTGAAAGAAGTAAATCGAACCTCAACGCCACCTCAACATCGTCCTCAACGCCCCCCCTCTCCTGACCCTCTCGCCCGCGTTTGTCGACGGTTTAGCGTTTCGTGAACCCTCCAAGACCACGACAGTCTTTCCCTGGCCTGAGCGGAAGAGACGGCTCACCCCCAAAGCGGCGGCCACCCCTCCGAGCGCCAACGCTACGGTGCCCAGTGCCCCATCGATTTGAGACTTTGCACGGGATTGACACGCGCGATCGTCCGAGCGCAAGGTCACGGCACACCACGCGGCGGCCAAGCCGGAGGACACGGCCGAGCGCATCTTTGAAGCAAGGAACAATATAAGGGTGGACAAGAGGACCAAGATCAAAAGGGTCTGCGGAAGATCCATGCTGTGTTGTAACCAAACTGATATTAATTAAAAATACTTAAGAAACCAAAATCCCTCGAGTCCCCACTGCGCTGCCCATGTCAACGTATGATCGATACAACATGTATGACGCGGCCATCAAGCCTAGCCACAACATGTTCCACTTCATCCAGATGCACCTCCAGTCGTCCTCTTTACACTTGTAGCCGTCCACACGCCGCATATAGCTCACGGCGGTGGCTGTGTGGAAGAGAATGAAACCGGCCACGATCATTGCGCCAAAAGGTCCGATTGTGATGAGCACCATAGTCAGCGTATACTATGCCCCGCAGAAAAAAAGATTCCCGTTTGCCTACCGAGCCGCGTTCACCCCGTGAAGAAAATGAGCGCATTATGTATGCGCGATGGACCCTGCCCCTGTGACCAAGCCGACAGACAGGGCAATGGCCATCGCGCTCAGGACCTACCACCGCCCTGTGGACGCATCCCTTGTTGACGGCAAACTGGTCGTAGCTTCTCAGCTCGAGACCTGGGTGCCACTCCCGACTCTGATCAGCGGCCCGACACGCCTCCGGGCACCATGTATCAATACGACTGCGGATCGTGCGTATAGATGCAACCGGCTAGTGCAGGACCATCAGCTGTGGAGATGGACCGAGGCCGTCATACCACCATGGTTACCTCCCTGTCCGTCCAGGTTAATGTTGAGGGGCACTCCCACTGTAGAAGTGGCACCGGTGATGTCGATTTGGGTGGCCTCCGGAGGGACACCGGTATCCGGCGTTTTCGACTCCTCCGCGGTGGGCACTTGATAATAAAGCATGCAACTGGGAATACAGCCCGGCCGAGTTCTTGGCAGCCAGGTAGAGATGGTACGTGGTGGCAGGCGTCAGGCCGTCGAATGTCAGCAAGGCGGCTGACCCATCTACTAGCGGACCGAAGACCGACAAAACCGGTGCCCCCCCGGTCGTACCGGTGTACACATTCGCGGCGGTGGCACCCGGCTGGGCGGAAGCATACACCCTGCCCACCACCCCCACTGAGGTTGGTCGTGCTGGGGGGGGTGGCGCTGATGACAGGGGACACCTTGATGGTCGTCGTGGTCGCTGAGGGTGCACCTTGAAGCTCCAAGGACGGCTGAAGGGTGCCTGTCCAGTTGATGTTGCCTTGCCCAAAGAGATGCACCGATCCCGTCACCCCCCCTCCCTCTCTGCTGATGGGGCTCTGCACACTCACCTTCGCCTGCAACTGAACCACTGTCCCCTGCGCAATGTCCACCCTGCCTGTGGGGGTGTCCTCCAGGTCGAAGGCGCCCGAGACGACCCAGCGGCCGCCCACGTAGGCGCCAACAGCCCCCAAAGTCGTCTCCGTTGTCAAGCTGCGGTATATCTCGCCAGCGCCAGGCTGCGTGTCCACAGCCAAGCCCTTCACCCGAAATTCCACGCGAAGAGCGGCCTCCCCGTCCGAGGCACCCTTAGGAAGGTCGGTCAGCGAGTAGCGCACCTTTTGCAGCCATGTGTTGGACTCTGCCGCAAAAGAGGCAAGAGTGACCCAGGTGTCCAGGGCCGAGTCGGGTACGTTGACAGATAGTGCGGGGGGAGAGTAGGTGAATGCCGGCGACACGGCTACGTCCAGGTTCGACCATTTGGCCGCGCTGTATCCCAACGTCTGCCCCTGAGTTACGTCTGCCAGCGCCAGAGTGCCCGTCACGCCTGCCGCCCCCCACCTGGCCCCCTGCGCTGCCTGCAATTGCGCGTACTCCTTGGAAATGAGCTCGTCCTGCGCCGCTGTATTCTGGTAGTAGGACACGTCATAAGATGGCAGCAGCAAGGAGCCCTCCACCGTGATGTCATTGTCCGCGTGCAGGTCGCCCTGTATTCTCATCACTGTGTCTTGCCAGATTGCGTGAGATATCCACTCGTCGCTGATCTGGGATTCCACGATGAGGGCGCCGTCGGCCGTTGTCACCTTCCACACTGGGTCGTTGACGAGCCCATCACCTAGATGCAGCTCCCCCACACTCGCCTTGCCAGCGCTGCTCTCCATCCTTTGCTTCTGAATACATTTCTTTTTTAGTAGGTAAACGAATGACATCCATCGGAGCGATCCACGCGCGCTCTGTCGAATTTGTCGCCGACCCCGCAGATCCCACGCGCGACGGGAACGTGGAGATTCACCCTGACGGGAGCGACAAGCTGATCATCCGGAAGTACGACGCGGGATCTAGGGAGTACGCGAACATCGCCACCATCACAAAGACCTCCCGTTCCTTTAGAAGTGCTGTAACCACGGTAAAAGCACTTCTAACGCGTCCCACGCCACCCACACACTGCCACACGCCACTCACACACTGCCACACGCCACCCACACACTGCCACACGCCACCCACACACTGCCACACGCCACTCACACACTGCCACACGCCACCCACACACTGCCACACGCCACCCACACACTGCCACACGCCACTCACACACTGCCACACGCCACCCACACACTGCCACACGCCACCCACACACTGCCACACACTCACACTCACTATGACACACACTGACACCCCCAAACACCCACCCCACACACACACACCACCCCACACCACGAAAAAAATTAAAAGGCACACACTCACACTACCACACACTATCACACACTATCACACACTATCACGCACTGAACAGGCAGGAACGCGGGGGTCAGTCACGAAGTTTCTAGTCACAACAGTCACGAGCAACTGAAGATAAGAATCTGTTGGCGGGAGTCGACAGCCGACACCCGGGATCGACCTTCTGAAGTTCTTATGCCCTCTTATGGTCCACCTCCGGCGCCGCGCCACCCGCGGGATCTGAGCACTTAGTGAGTCAGTAGGTACTGTAATTGAACCAAATGTACTTTAAAGCATGTTTGATGAGGTTTGATGTTGGACGAACGCCTTGCATGCACGCCACGTTAGCTCGGCTTTGTACTTCCCGGTCAGCCGTGTCCACAACAACTACTGTATGTATCCAGCTTTTTTGCACAGGCCTGTCCTGCCCTGGCCTCCCGGGCTCTGCATAGCTATGTGACTGTAGACTGATGAGTGTCGACAACGAACGCGCGCATAACCGTTGGGTTTAAACGATAACATGGTATTTCCAGGAACTGGAAGAGAGAGAACCGAATGCCTGCGGGGCAAATAATATTGTCCATGGCAACAGGCAGACGATAGAGACGTGAATAACTCGAGACTACCCAACTGTGAACGCGTTACAAGAAAGTAGCGATGTCTCTCTATCATATCCCAGGGAGAGAGCCAACCAGTTGTTGGACTATGGGTGGCCATCGCGCCCTCTAGCTATGGGTGCATAGCTTCGTGCAAGCCGCCTTTCAAAGCACAATTATTTGGCCTGCACGAATGACTTAGAACCCACGAATGCAGCGTTTCGCGCTGCGTGTCGTGCTTACCAATTAACATCAAGTATTGTTTCCCCAATGAACGAGCTGGAAATGTCGCCCGATTTGGAAGATGCGCTTCGTGAAGCGGAGCAAAATTGTAAAGCAAAGCGAATCGCCGCTAGCTCTCCAGGTCCTCTTAAGGACGCGAACGAGGGAAAACAAGCGGAGGCGCGGGCGAAACAACCCAGGCTCAACATGCCCGGTGGCCCCGGCCATCAGTTCAGGAATGGCCCCCCCGTCCACCCACCCGCGGTGGAAAGACAGATCGTGCAAGTGGCCATGCCAACGGTGGTTAGCATGGCTGCCGTACCTCAACAACCAGGAGGCGTACTGGGGATGCCATCGCATCAAGATTTCCGCAGGTGCCAGGAGGAGGCGCTCTTGGTACGGAAATAGACGTAGCCAACCTAGGCTCACGATTTCTCAATGACCGGCTGCCGTGTGTCATCACTAGCAATCGGCGACATCAGCTCAACATGATGATTATCGAACACAAATGCGGAAATATGACCATGGTTATGTCATTACCTTTTCTTTAGACGACGATTCTTATCCCTCTCACAATTTTGTTTACTTTTGCAAGTATATGTTTGCTTTGCTTTCTGGACGCTGTTCCTCCGCGCGCGACCCCAGGCCCTGGAACCCGCTGACGTACACGACGCCAGGGGGATAAAGTTCATCAAGCGCTCAGGTAAGCTGTGGCGCCTTCCTCCACTCGGCCCCGTGCCTGCAAAAACCGCCTTTTTGTGGACAGCCGTTTGTTTGGCAAATGACTTCTCACCCAGCGTTTCCTAATCCTTGCAGACTCTAGACACCCTGTATGACACGACGCTACGCAGGCGAGATGCTAGTGGTGGCTCGCTAACCTTTATGGCTGTGATCCATCGTACAATGTTCTTAAGTTGTCGTCGGCGAAGCCCCGCATTCTCCCCCCTCATCCATGTCTACCAAGGATGCAAATGGCGGTTTCTGGGCCAAGTTCGCTCAGACTACAACTACAGCTTCACAAGGCAAACCGCTTATATTTGTCCGCATGGGTGGGGCCAGTGCATCCTCTTGGCCTTGAACCTGGTTGGCCTTGCCAGATAACATGATGATCTGTCGAGGCTCCAAGCGGATGTAGCGCCAGTCCCTGTGTATCTGCATATGTCCTCTTTCTTTCCAACACAGGATCTGTTTGTTTTCCCCCCTCTGTGCTTGCCTTTTCCATGTGCGGTCGCGAGGGGCATGGGCATGCTGCACTTGGATGTCCCACCGACCAACTACACGAGTCGCGACAACGCCGCTCCATTAATGCTGTTTAGAAGCTCCATGATTCCATTAGTTAGAAGCACCATGACTCCAGTAATTAGAAGCAACACAACCCCGGTAGGTAGAAGCATTATTTAGTAGCAACGTGACACGAGTTTAGAAGCGGCCTGGGCCGCCTGTTCAGTGGTCCCGCCACCCCTGCCTTGCCCAGTTTTACCTGGCCATAAATATCCCCATCAGTTTTACCTGCCTGATACTCCTAACATCAGGAGGACAATGCTGGGCAAACATCCTACCGAGTGAGCCACATGCCTTCTCTGTCCCTGACTCCACTAGCATGCAAGTCACTGTGCAGGTGGACCCGGGGGGGCGGGGAAGGAGGGGGGGAGGGAGGGGGAGGGAGCTCCTTGTGTGTCATCGTAGGTATTGATCGCTCGGCAGCAAGTAATTAAAGAGCCAGCTTTAACACTGCACCCATTGGTGTCATGTGCTGACAGCGCGTGCCCGGGCTCACCTCCTGCCTGGGTTGGGATTCCCTGTATGCCCTACAGATCCTCTTGGCCCATTCCCTACCCCCTGCGCCGGGTGGCCCGCATGCACGCACGCATCACTATCGCAACCAGTGCTGTTGGGTGCATCCTGTGGTTCGCCACCGGCTGGCTTCCTCCCCTCTGCATGTCCCCTCCCTCCCTCCCTCCCTCCCTCCCTCCCTCCCTCCCTCCTCCCTCCCTCCCTCCCTCCCTCCCTCCCTCCCTCCCTCCCTCCCTCCCTCCCTCCCTCCCTCCCTCCCTCCCTCCCTCCCTCCCTCCCTCCCTCCCTCCCTCCCTCCCTCCCTCCCTCCCTCCCTCCCTCCTCCCTCCCTCCCTCCCTCCCTCCCTCCCTCCCTCCCTCCCTCCCTCCCTCCCTCCCCCCTCCCTCCCTCCCTCCTTCCCTCCCTCCCTCCCTCCCTTCGCTGCATGTCCCCTCCCCTTCCTTCATGTTCACCCGTGTTCCTTCCTCCCAGTGTTTCGATTAGTGGCGATATGCCGCCAAATGTGGCGGTGTGGCACTTTTTTTGGTAAAATGTGGCGGTGCCACCCTATTTGACAAGGCCCCCAAGAAGCCACAAACTGGCCGTGCTGTTCTACTTTCTAGTTTCGTTTCGCCACAGAGTGGCTGTGCCTGAAGTTCACTCTAGTACAGGTTACGCCACAATTGGCAGTGTCAGCCAAACTTCCGGCCGGCGTTCCGCCACGAATCTCCCTTTAGAAAAGTGCAACAGTGCATACCGCTTAGTGCATGTTAGTAGCGCCAAGTGGCCCGCTGGCCGCTGGACAGGCTGGGCACTGAGCAGTGACTACCGTAGTGAGCTAGACCGGTGCAGTGAGCTAGGTAGAATTGTATTACAAGAATCAACCAAAGTCTTGTCCAATCAAAATCATCGTCTTCGGAGCAGTGTCTTAGAGACGACAGTATCCTCGAATCCATCGTCGAGAATGGGGACCGAATCATTGCGACAACGATATAAAAAAGTACGAAAAAGTACGCAAAAGTACGAACACAAACGAGCAAGTGCGGCGAAATGCGTCGAACTGAGGATTAATCTACACTGGTGGCCGGCAGGCAGAGACCCGCCCTGTATACTCAGCCAGTACGCCGCCGCGCCGCGCTGACCCCGCCGTTCTACTTGTTTGGCAGGCTTTGCTGCACCAATGAATGGTTGGAAAGCCAGCCCGCCACACGTGGCCGTGCCAAGCCCAATTTTCATTGGCTTAAAGCCACACATTGGCCGAGTTAACGGAAGTTTTTGTGGTTCAAAACGCCACAAGTGGCCTAGCGCCACTAGCAACAAAAACCTTAATCGAATCACTGCTTCCTCCCCCCCCTCCTCTGCTCCCCCCCTGCCCCCCGAACCACAAATGCCACACACCCACCAGGGTGGCGCAAGATCGCGTCCCTGTTCGGCGTCTCGCTGGAGATCCGCAAGATCGACTCCACCTTTGATGACGGCGGATGCGTCATCCGCTCCGAGTGCCTCGTGCGCGCGTCGCTCGCCAAGTGGGTGGGGTGGCATGCTTGACTCACTCACAAAGTGGGTGGTAGGTCTACTCGCTGAGGTTGCGGTGGCTATGCTGAGCTTGCGGTGGCTATACCGAGACTGGCTGCCATCGGCGCATTGGGGGGTCGCCCTTGCTGCGCTTGTGCTGGTTTTATGTGGACATACTTTTGTCGGGCTTGTGCTGGTTGTAGGCGGACATTCTGTTGCCGCACTTGTGCTGGTTGTATGTGGACATGCTTTTTTCGCACTTGTGCTGGTTTTTTTGTGGACATACTGTTGTCGTGCTTGTGCTGGTTGCATGCGGACATGCTGTTGTCGCGCCTGTGTTGGTCCATGCATTCATGGGGGCCCTGGCGTTGGTTGTGGTTTGTCCCCATGGGGGAGGCTGGCCAGGTGGTGCAGGAAAAGTGGGTGGCTGCTGGCGATGGGAATCGGGGAGTGAGTGTAGAATGCATCATGGCGGGTGGCGGCTGGAGCGTGGTGGATGGAGCCATGTGTTGCTTCTCAAAGCTTATTGCGAGCTTGACAATGCTGGCTAGACCATGCGAATAGCGAGCTATACAATTCTTATTTCTAGCTAGATGGTGGGCAGTGACTTGTTTGTGGAATCACATCGGTGTGGCATCTTTGTAATGACAGCAGCGCCGGTATACCAGCGAAGCAGTCCCCGCCACCCGAGGGCGATAGCCACCCCACCAACCATCCCAATCGCACTCATGTCATCTCCTCATACAACCTGAGCGATTTTTCCTACAAGTGGCGCGTTCTCTTCAGCACGCCTCGCATCTCACCTGCCCCTGGCCCCGCGCGCGCTGCACTCGGCACCTTGCATCCTTTACCTCCCTTACTGCCCAACCATCATCCGCTCCCCTCATCCGCTCCCCCCACGCCCACATACCTTGCCTGGTGCGTGGCAGCGGCCGCTTCTCCGATGGCTACGGGTCGTGTGACCGGCGCGAGAAGAAGTTCACCAAGGTCAACAGCGATGTGCCAGCGACGGCAGAGACGCGCGCCAAGAACCGCGCGATACAGGTAGGGGGGCGTGGAGGCATCCAGCGCGGTACAGATACGGGGCCATCATCATAGGGCCTACAGGTATGGACTGGCATGGAAAGGTAGCTGGTGCCGTTGTCACCCAGGGAGCAGGGTGAGGGTGGGGACTCGAGACGTTATCGTGGCATGAGAGGACTGTTTTGCGCGACACTGTATGTGGGCGCATTGGGTGAAGTGGATGCCTGTGTGCACGACAGCTGGGATACGCTCCTGTTTGGCTTAAGCTCCTGTTTGGGATACGCTCCTGTTTGGCATAAGCTCCTGTTTGGGATAAACCCCTGTTTGGGATAAGCGGTGTCGCTGTTTTTGTTCATGAGGGGTGAGTCTGACTGAGCACAGAGCTGGTAATCACAAGCGTGGTTGTGAGTAGAAGACAGGGGCACGCCCCGGCAACCAGGTAGTAGCCATCGCAGTTAATCTTTAGTAGTCACAGCACTGCTACCTGGAAAGCCAAAAGACATGCACGGCCTAGCAGATAAGCTTGCAGCACGCTAGGGGGTGGCTGTTAGCTGAACACGCGACCATGGCATACTTCACCCGGCTTCCCCCTCGAGCTAATTGCTGCAGATGATGATGATGCCCTCGGGGTGGCTGCAGCAGCCCGAGGGATCAACTAAAGTCTGATCTCGCAAGGTACTGAGCAGGACGCGGGCAAGTCAAGCCCCCCTGAGAATGCCCCGTATGTCATTGCCGGGGAACAGCATCAGCACAATCTGAGAATTGGCCACGTCACTGCACGTCATCGTGCCAGGTGTTGCAGCCGTTCGTGTACGCAGCAGGGGTCCCTGGTCACTTGCGTCCCCAGGGCAACACCTCACGTCCTACGACATGCAAGCTGCATGTTTTGTCACATCAAGCCCCAGCTGAGAGAGGATTGGCGGAGGGTGTGCCTGCATGTACCAGGACCTTCTTTATGATTACATTCTTACTTTACTATTCCGTGCATGGCCAGCTCCACGGGTTTGGTGGTATGCCAGGCTAGCGCTCGATGCAAGAGGTCGAACTGAGGCCGTCGGCGTCCGTAGGGAGAAACGTTGATACTCACTCAAATCATCGCTTGCATGTGGCCAGGAGCTGTTGCATTGACAGCTGTCATAAAAGCACGGATATACAACCGATAAAGCCCAGGTCTGCCCTTGCTGACAATCACGTTACCCTGGACTAACCATGTACGTTAACCGAGGCCGACGAATGCTGAACAGAACAGGAACCCACGAATGCCTGCCTTGTGTCTTGGCATGCTGTGTGTCACAAAGCAGGATCTGATCGGGGTTGGCCAAACGAAGAGGTTGATGGAGGACTACTGACACAAGGACGTATCACGTATAGTATAATAATCCGCCGCACCAGTCCCCATAAGTAGTGGTGCATGACAGTTCACCTGTGAAAAAACTGAAAACTGCAGGTCTCTCCGGACTTTGGATGCTGCATGCCGGTATCTCTGCGGGATACTATATGTTGCAAGGCACGTCTGGCTAAAAATGCCTTGAAAATACCACCTGGGCGAGCTCCGCCAAGGCAGCTTTCACAAGCCTGATAAACCGGGTAGTCGCCACGTTCAGCACTGTGGTGGAGCACAATTGAGGTTACTATATCTCCTAGCGCGTGTGCAAACCCGTGGGAGGCACGCCAGACAGATCCCCTAGGGTAGAGTTGATGTTGATAGCTTTAGATAGATGTTGTAGGTAGCTGTTGTAGATAGATTAGACCGGTAGGACTGTTTGCACCCATCCATCCATCAGGGTTAATGTTCCGTGACTCCCCAACAGGAGCACGAGTCTAATTAATTAATTAATTAATATATCCTAGGAATCTGGTAGCTCGTACAGTATAGTAAACCATATATACATCAAAGAGACAACCAGCGCAGGCCAGAAATCGGGAGAATCCGGACCATGGTAGCTCGAGCCTGCCGTTATCTTTTCCGCGTTTTCGAGTCGTTCAGGATGATGAAGATGAATGGTGATGGAAATGTGTATCCTTGTGCATTGAAATTATGGCTGGCGTACGTGTGGAGCGACTAGATGACCTAGACGGTGGGGCCGGAAACAGCATGCTTGATCAGGGCGTGTGTTTCGCCTTGACCTGGGGATGAAGGTGCTCAGAGGAAGATGTGAAAGCTTTGCCCTTGTTTCAAGTCCACGACAAAGATAACATAACAAAGCTGGCCGTCGGAACCTGTCCATGGCCGGTTGTCGTCAAGTCCTTTTCACGGTCATGTCTGACTGTCGAATGCCGCTGACGAATGACCCGTGGTGGGGCAGTGGCCGGCCGCGGTGACCACCATCAATATACCGTGTGCAGTTCTTGGACGTTTGGAATCATGGCATGGATAACATAATGACTGACTAGCTAGACCTTTTCAGTGGTTTCCCATTTGCGGGTATTTCCTCGTAAATGGTGGGAGAGCGATCGCAGCAATGGTGCTTACCCCCACACACTCCCGGCCAGTCAGGCTCGAAACACTCTGGCCTGCGCTGGATGTCTCCTTGATACCGACAAGAGGATGATCTAACTATTAGCAGGCAGCCTGCAAATAATTAATTAATTAATAGACACGTGACTGCGTCACGTGAGCATAAGTCCTCAGTGGGAGGGGAACATGGGATGGAATGGATGGTGTAAGCTATCTAGGTCCTCGTTACAGGGTTGTGGGCACCATGGCCCGAATCGTTATGAATGCCATACACGGTCACACGCGGAGCCCCCACAGACTTGCCCGGGTGGTCTCCTTCATCACTACTTGCCATCTATCCTTGCGTACCATCTGCCTCCATATTACAGACAAACCAGGAGGTTGCCCGGGTGTGAGCCCGTCCCGTCTAGGGTAGCACATGTCCATGCCGAGTCTATCACGAAAAGTCCACGGGTCAGGCGGCCCTGCGCATGCGGCGCGCGGCCTGTGGCACGCCAGGTGAGGACGTAAAGCCCTGGCTGGGCGCGCTTGGTGCCAGCTAGTCTATCTGGTACGTGTGTCTACCTGATCTGTGCGGGCCAGGCGCCTGTGCCTAAGAATGTGGGAAACATACGGCAAATCAGCGTACCAATCCTCATTACGAATGTGCTGCCTGTTATACGTACGGTTTTCAGTTAGATACACGTCCCGCCAAAGCTCCTAGAGGGGGCAGTGTTACGCCCTGGCTCCTCTCTATTCCAAACGCCTAGCCTGACTTCACCTAAACTAGTGAGGGACCTAGTGATGAGGAGCTATGTTGTGGAAAGACCTGGGACGTGACGACTCTGTTCTCAATGCATTCTATTATTATACGCCATACACCGAATAAAACCAGGGTACTACGAAGGAAACAATACTACACTGCCATGACCCTAGCTAATATGTGTTAATTCATAACACACGCCGGGTGCCATTCACGAAGGACAACTGCTGCATAAATGATCGCCGACAGGCGTGTATGCTCGGGCCGACATCGACCCTCGCCTACAGGACCAACGCACGTCCACAAGGTTCACACGCAGGATAAAAGGACCACTACTAAAGTACGCAGCGCGGCGCGACTGCACCGAACCACCATACTCTGATTCGAACCACCATACTGTACAATTGCCACGTCACAAGGCCCGGTACCGACCGGCCAAAAGGTCCTAACTACACGTAAGCCTAGGAAAGTCAGCGAACTGTTCCGGAATGGCTGAGGCAACAAAGGACCTAATTTACGTCCGTAACAACAACAAAAGTTACGCGACGTAACACCTCCCCCCCCACAAAGGTAGGGAGCCCTCTCCCTACGTACAGGGAGGAAACCAAAGGGGTAGGAATTCAACCTAACGCACCCAACACAAGCGTAACACAATCGACTGACCATCCAAGGCCCAAAGCAAAAACATGTTAACCTCGGGTCCACCCCAAACGGTGTAGGGATCACCAGCACCACGCCGGGTGTGAGGCTCCCCTAACTGCCTTGCACGGAGGCTTGCCGGGAGGGACGGCACTAGGCAGGACACGCGTAGGAAACAATGTTCACACTGAGGACAGAGAACGGCCAACCGACTGGCCAAGCCCAGATCGCGACTCTATATACCGGAGGGACAACACCCTCAGGTCGGGCCTAAGGCCCTCTATCTAGTTGCCATCAGTCTGGTAAGTGCCACGCGAGGCCAGCAGAACATCCAGATACGCCTGGTAGTGGGCCACATCATCGGCATTGTCATGCCTATCTACAGTGAGGAAAACATCGGCCCACACACCATCAGGAAAAAGGCCCAGAAAGGCCCAGTAATACTTATGCTGCGTGAGAACGACCTGACCACGGGCCCAGTCCAGGAACCCACACTAAAACTAGCGCACGAAGGGCTCTGCCGACAGCAGAAGGAGGGCGCGCAGGAGGAACCGATAGAAGACCAGCTCACCCCGAGCAACGGAGGTGAAAAACAAGTCCAGGAAACGCTCCACGTTGTCGGGCCACACTGACAGGCCACAAACGCACGTGCCGGATCTCACGACTCTCGCTAACACGCGTGACCGAAGCTGAGGACTTCCCAACAGGAGCAACGCGCGGTTGGTGGATGACGGCGGAGGCGGGCACGACGGAAGAAGCGGTAGCGGCAGGAGCGGCGACAGGGGAAGACGTCGTGGCCGGTCGGGCAGCTAGAGGTCCAATCACCCATGGCCGAATCATACGTATCCTCGGTAGTGTCAAACACCCACTTGCCCGTCGACGCCTTGCCCAAATCTGGATGACGCTGAGGCTCGGCCGACTGAACAGGCGCGACGGAGGGAGCCACGGACGGAGCGACAGCGGCCGACTGAGCATGCGCGACGGAGGGAGCCACGGACGGAGCGACAGCGGCTGGCTGAGCAGGCGTCGTCTGACATGATGGCTGCGGAGGGCGGGGGACAACCAACCGACCCACAGCCAGAGGAAATAACATAAGGCAAGGAAGGAAAACATCTAGAGGTTGTGCAGGTTTTCACTCAACCAAACATAGGTAATCTTCCCAGTCACTACCAGACGGGTCCATTTACATAATGTCATAGGGCTTCTTCTACCACTCTATTTAATCGCTCTACTAGGCGTGAGGAGGGGGAATGGTACGCAGTGCCAAACATCACTTTAGTACCAATAGCAGCAAAGAACTCTGTCCAAAAGTCCGAGGTAAACAGCTTGTCCTTATCGGAGATAAACTGCCTGCTCAACCCATGGTAACGATAAACGTTTAGAAGGTACAGCTGAGCACAGTCACGCGAGCAGTAAGCTCCAAGGGACAAGGGACAAGGTGACAACGTCTAGTAAGGCGGTCTACAAACACGAGGATCTGCGCATTGCCTTTGGTATAAAGGGATCCACAAAATCCATCATAATGGAATCCCAAGGCATTATAGAAGGATCAGGGAGGGTACGAGGCTCGATCCGCTATCTGACCCACATTACTAGGTTTCATCTCCTGGCATGATTGGCATGTCCTACCAACATATTCATCCACATCAAGTGCTGAGGAGGGAGGGCCAGAAGTATGAACGGGTTACCAAATCCCGCACACGCTTCCCGCCCTAGCTGGTGAGCAGCTAAATCATGTAACTCAAACAACAAGGACGAGCGGCAAATAAGGGGAAAATACAAACGTCATTGCAGAGGATCATCCTTTAACAGCACATACAAGAAGCCACCACAAACTTGCACGGGTACTTCCCGAATTTTCGAGGGTGTGAGGATATTGCGACTAAGGCTTCCAGCTCAGTGGCCGTAAACACTGATAAGACGCTCTAAATCTGACGTAGGACTGGCTACCGAGGCATCTACAGAAGGTTCTACAGGAAGTCACCCACAACTTTACCAAAAAGAGGGGTGGACTAGAAGGAACAAGATTACCAAACGACTTCCCAGCCCTAGTGGACACATGACGGAGGGGAAAAGAAATAATTTTATTAGTATCCTCCCCCCCACCGAGGTGACAGGTGTGCCCTCACACCGAAGAGAAAGGCCCACATGAGAGAGGAGATCAGGAAAACGAACACAGGTATGGAAAAGGTAGTCTGTATACTGCCCGTCATGAGGGATGTCACCATAGGGGAAAACACCAAGAGGAGTAGGAACGAGGGTGGTAGTGAGGACATCTAGATCCTCGAAAAAGGAATAGTCAGGACGTCGGGATAAAGCATCAGACAATATTATCTACACCCTTGACGTATTGCAGGGGCAAATTGCGCACGGAATTCCATCCACCGCGCTTGCCGAGGAGTGAGGTTGGGTTGTGACAGAAGGTGAATCAGAGGACGATGGTCGGTTTGAATAACCAACAGGTAAGGGTCAGCATCACAAGGCTCACTGATACAGACATCGAACTGGGCACCTTTAAGGAAATGTTGCCATGCATGACAGCAATATACCACAGCCAATAACTCTTGTTGGTGAACAGGGTAGTTGCGATCAGCAGGTAACATAGTCCTAGAGATGTATTCGATGTGTTGCAAACCATGACCTGGGACTTGGAGGAGAACACCCCCAAGGGCTACCTTACTAGTCAGTAGCTAATACAAACAGTTTCGAGGTATCTAGCAAGACGAGGAAAGGAGTCTGCTGACAACAAAAACTTCAACCACGCAAAAAGGAAAGGATTATTTTCGCTCACTCCTTCCTAGTCACCGTGATTGATAAGGAACCAAATTCCACAGTAAGAGGGGTCTCAATAGAGGAGGAAGAAAACCCCGTTCGTGGGTTGGAGAAGGTAAAGGAGTAAGAAATATGTCAGGGATATGAGATGGAGAAGGAACAGCTTTTGTACGAATTGTAGGAGGACCTGCAGGACGAGGATGTATTCCTATGTCGGTTTGACTATACCAAAGACATGAACTGCTGATGAATGTCTCTTTGATACCAAAGACAGAACTGCTGTGCTTCTTCAAAGAGGTGAAACTTCTTATACCTAATCACGTAAACGGAGGGGTTATTAATCATAGTATGTGCATCAGCCCAAGAAAGGAAAATACTAGACCATGAGGAAGTGATGTCTGCGTAGTATTTTGCACGGCTATTATCATAATCAACTTTACAATAGTCTGTAACTAGGCTAAATTTGCCATTGGGCAGAGGGACTAGCAAAACACTGGTAGAATATGGGGAATTACTAAGATCCCTTATCTGCTTCTAATAACGACACAAGTATTTGTTATAACTCTTATAATTCGGAGGGGCCCATACGAATGATACGATACATCGGAGAAAACCACACGAGGAGGAGGGTATGAGGGAGTCTTTTCTTCAAAGACCCGAGAGGAATCTATAATAGACATGTAACGGACTTCATTGGTAAGACACGGAGGAACATACGCAATAAAACATCTATTGTCATTGTTGGTCATTAATGACCAGCCATAGGTCATACAGGAGGATCACCGGGTAACTCAATAGGGGTTACATCTACTAAGGATAAATTCTCTACCTTACAGTGTCGTTCCGGCAACAGGGCTAATAGGTGCTATCAGGGAACCAGGTAACAGCTAGCCTCCGGCCCGAGGCTTACTATAACCATGGTGTCATGTTCTCGTCAGAAGGCAACAAATGTGAAAACGCTAGCTGCCCAAATATCTAAGATTCCGCGGAACACGTAAAGTAAGAAAGCCTAGAAGCTACCAGCAAGGAATCGAACCTAGGACCATAATAGTGTCATAATTAATAGTGATTTTATGGCCTTGATGCCAATCTAAGCCCAACAATACATCAACAATCGTTTTAGGGCCTATGGTCGCCACTAATTTAATCTGGCGACCCTGAATGAGGAGTGGTAAGGATACCGTACCATGAGAGTGACTAGTGCGACCATCAGCATATATAGTGCACAGTCACATGAGAGGCATGAGGGATAGCTACTATGTAATCCTAGTCTCCTAACAAGGGCCTCGCTCACAAAGGAGCTGGCAGCCCCACTATCTACGAGGACAGAAACATTGAGGATATCATGAGGATGCAGAAAAGGGTCTACCACGGTAGTAGGAACGGTAAGGCCACCATTTAGAAACATCAAAGGACGAACACGTAGGGGTGCAGAGGATGCAGCATCCACAGTAGTGACAAAACAGGTAAACAAAAATTTTCTGAGCTTGGGATACTAGCTGAGGACCTTACCAGGCTACCCCCTGCTGACAGGTCTACTGTTTTCCCTCCCCCCCCACATCATCCAAGGGAACGACCCTGGAGGAAACCCCGGTGAGAAAGCCATTGCTGGAGAATCACGAGGGTATTGAGAGGGGATGGCATCCTGATCAGAATGGGGATTCACTAAGGAGCCTGTCTGTACAGCATTTAACCTAGAGGGTTGAGGAGCGACCAGAGGGTGGGCGAAGGGGAGAGGCCCGCTGAGGAGTACGCGGAGGGTGGGCATTGGGATGAGGGGGGCCAGAAAGAAACTTGGGGCACTCCCTCTTAAGATGGCCCACCTCATGACAGTGATAACACGTGATGTGAGACACATCCAATGCAGGTATATCGGTAACACAGATATCTAATTCTTCTACATATGCCTCTTCTTCTTCAGGAGTGAGGACAAGGTTATGGACCCTAGTACGGACAGGCTAGCAGGAGCATACATAAAATAAGCAACACGGAGGAGATGGGTAGGAACAGCAGCCAGAGGAAGGTCACGAAAACTATACGCAGAAAACCGTTTCTTAACTTCACGCAAGAGGTTTTTATTAAGACCTTGCAAGAAGCGAGCACGGACTTCCGCACCCGAGAGGTCTAGAATGCGTACCATCTGGGCATCAAATTCCCATTGGTATTCCCTATAAGTTTCATTGCCTTGCTCGAGGGATCCAAATCTAAGGCGCTCTTGCCAGTCAGCGTCTGGAGGCACTACATGATTTTCCAATCTCCTAAACAATTCTGCTACTGAGTTAGGGGATGCATGGGACGCGAGGGACTCACATTGAAGGAGGGTGACAAGGGCAGGAGCCACACAAGTGGTGAGGTAATGAGGGAAAAGAATAACATGCATCAGGGAGTTTCCACCTATAATACTCTTCCCAAGAGGCCGTCTGCTGAGTGAGGAGCATAAGAAAGGTGAAAAACTGCTGAGGAGTGGAACTGGTATCTAACTTAGGCACACTAGCAAAGGTGGGAAGGAGAGGGGGCTTAGATGCACGAGAAGGATCAGTTTTATCCATAGGCCCACTCTTTTCCACAGGCACATACTCAGGCAGTAACCAATTATGAGGAGCAGGATAGGACTTAGGAAGAGGACGTGAGGGCACCTTAGAGTCAGGGTGGTGACCAGAGGTGTGAGGAACAGTATAGGCTTCTCTGATTGTGGAATATAGGAAAAATGATCATAGTTTTTATCATGGAGAGGCGGGGTGCTAAAATCCTGATTAATCTCTAACTCTGCTACACGTGAGGGGATTTGGGCTGCCTCATAGGCCGTGTCTCTGCTGGCCTGGCCGGCGATGCTCCTCCCATCACGACCTGGGCGGACATGCTTAAGCAGCACACCACCTCCACCACCTCCGCCGTCGCAGCCCAGCTCCAGCGGCAGACGCTTGACCTCCGCGAGGAGGCCGAGCTCGCCAAGCGC
>RPFO01000104.1:1397154-1427154 GCA_009746045.1 Mesostigma viride | reverse complement strand
CTCATGGCCTAGTGGAGGCAACCGTTGGCCCTTCATGTACAGCTAGTAGTACACTGCCTGGTGTTTAATTTTCTGTACCTTTTCAAACCAAATTGCGCCAAATGACCTCAGTGCTCGTGGGGGGGGGGCGGGCCGGGGGGGTCCAGGGGTGGCCCTTCCAGGTGTTTACGTTACGCCAAGGAGACAATGTAGGCAGGGAAAGGATGGAAATCTACTTGCATGTCATGTCATGTCGACTGTCTGCTTCAACTGGGACAGCGAAAGGCAACATCACATCTGACTTCGCGCGCATCTCGAGCAAAAACTTGTCAGCAGCATCTACGGTACTACCGTAATGGGTTAAGACGGATATGTACGGCTGGACATTCACTAGTGAAGATGATGACACGTCGCAAGGAGAGCCGGGGATTAATTTGGGGGTTGCACAAAACTAGGCATTCCGTACTCCGGGCCTTTTTAGCTCCGAGACTACGAGCAGTCCTCGGCCAAGCGGATCTGCCGAGTGGATTCTGGTCGCCCATTGCCAGCCATTTTACACCTCGCCATCACTCCAAATAAAACCACACCAGGCAAAGGAACAGGACGATCCCCGTCGGATCGCGCGGCCATAGCAGCAGGCATTTGTATTTTTCTCAGCAACTCGTTCCATTGAGGCTATACTTATCACCGTTATCCAAGGTTTGCGCCGTTACGCAAGGTAAGCCGCCCTGGCTTCCGAATGGAGGATATGTCTTTCATACGACATGAAATCAGTATCGGGGAGTTGTATGCCCTCAAATAAGCTGATCTATGCGTCTTCAAGTACCTGCTAAGTATTTCAACTTGTTAACACCCCAGTGACGTTCTATATGTGTGCTTGTCACATGGATATGCCGGCAGAGGGGCTTTGACGACGATTTCACGGACTTGCATCGCCTGCATTTTTACTCATTGACAATCAAACATGGCGTATAATTTGTATCAAGTTCAACTAGCGCAAGGTTGGACGGAGGTAAGATGTGTATTGCATCTGTAAATAGCGTAGCTCGGTCTCAGCGTCAGTATCACCTCCATAGTAAGGAGAGCCTTGCACCTTCTGAACATGGAGGAATATTCACAGGATGTTTTGGGCATGCCGTAAATTCTCCATACGTGTTACACCCTATCGATATCGTTGTTGCGCTGCCGCGGCCATAGATCATGCCGTGCATGGGCCCAACTTCTGACTCACTGATATCGCATCTGACTGGATGTACGTGACTTTTCTTGAGTTCTTATCACGAGTGCTTGGATGTCACTCACTTTCCCTAAATGGAAATTTGATGTATACTCCATGTATGCAGCGTAGTGTCAGTGATTCTATTAATGCTGGTAAGGATTCTATACAGTTCACGTCACTTCGGCGATTTTGAAGGCATGTCCAACCGCATGCGTGCTACTGCACCTACTATGCCTACGAACCGTGACGCGATGTGCGAGCTGTCAAATATCATGGCGCTTTGTTTGATGGGATGTACGCATCAGGTAATCCATGGCTAAGGACCAATGTCCCTTGTACTGTGGCAACTGCCTGTTGGTAGGGATCGCGCAAGGACTGCAACCACCTTTGCGCCTGGCTGCCCACCTGGCATGGCCTTTACAGACATAACAAACCATGCTGCCTGTTTCCACGAAATGCACCCTCATGGCCTCATCTCTCATCCACAACGAGTCCAGGGGCTGTCACCGCTGGCTTGCCGCAAGCAAAACAAAATGGTATTAGCAACTCAAAGTTGATGTTTGAGCTACACCCCATGGCCCTCGGCCCTTAGAGCACCATCGCCACAGCCCGTATCCCACCCCCGTGCGCAGTCTTGCCCACCCCAGTTGTAACCGTTGCCCTCGTAGGGATTGCAGCGGAATGAGCGGCCGGTTACCTGGCTCACGCAGATCCATGCATTCGTGCTCATGGCTCGTGCCGTCACTGTCACAGTCCTGTACCCAATGCAATCGTCACTGCTCACTGGTGGCATGCGTCTGTGTCCCTTTGGCGCATGTCAACCAGCTACCTCTGCCGTCGTCCTTGTCTTCTCTCCCCCTCCCCCCGTCCCCCTCCCTCACAACCCCCACTCTCACTCCCCCATTGTTTTGCCCCCCCCACCCCTTACCCCCCAACCCCAACCTCCCATGCCCCTCATCTTTCCTTACCCGCCCGCCTATGATCTCTCCTCCCCCCCCCTCGCTCCACCCTCCCCACACACACACCATGTGCCATCACCCCCACCAGCGCGTGAACAAGGAGAATGCGGTGTCGGAAAAGTTCTGGGCGGAGCAGGCGGCCAGCCTCAGCCCTGACTCCACGGGCGTGCTGTCGCCCTCCAAGAAGAAGGTGGGGGGGCAGAATTATCTTCATGCGAAAAATGCAAGAACAAAGTTTGTTGTGTGTGTGTGTGTGGGGGGGGTGTCATCGCATATCACCTTCTATTACTATTATTATCTATTATTATTATTATTATCTATTATTATTATTATCATCACCTTGTATTACGTCTCAGCTGTTGTGAGGCACAGACCATGTGCTTGCAGCGCACGATGCAAGGGAAGCGCGGGGCCGGCAGCGCTACTATTTTCTAGCATGATCTCAGATGATCTTACGCGACCGTTTATGACCTCACATGGTCTTACATGATCTGATCTTTTTTTTTGGCGAAACACAGGCCACACATAGTTGGTTTTATGAATACAGCGATCCAGTCGCGACATCACGCGAGAGGTCCTGTGTTCGAATCCAGTATCGTACCAAAACCTCACAGCAATGTGCGCGAATATACAGCAAGATGAGGCACTGCGCCATGCCCAGCCAGATGGCCTAGTGCAGCGCGCTTGGGCCACATTGTGCAGGCGGGAGGGGGGAAGGGGGGGGGGGGAGGAAGGTGCCGTGAGGGCGGCCGCATGGGGATCCAAACTTGGACACTCCATGGCGCGGCAAGCTGGTGGGCCCCGCAAGCAGAACACGGGCGCCTGCCTGGCGCTGCACCATCCTCCTACAGCCTCGCCAGGCAAGCCCCGTGCTGCGCGCACAGGATAGCAAAGCTACCGTCCTCTGTGCGTGCACTAACCAACGCGAATGCTCGCTCGCCCCCTCGCTCCCGTCAGGCATCCATCCCTTGATGGATATCCATGAGACAACCAAAGCAGGCCAGAAATCTGGAGCAGCAATCTGTGTATATTCGTGTACCGGTCGCGCGTGCTGTGCTGCTACTTATGTGTGGTCTGGCGCGCCGCTCCATGGCCCCCTCTGTGCCCTCCCCACGCCCGCCGAACTGGCAGGGACCCAGCTCGGTGGCGAGCGGGGCGGGCTCTACCTACTCGTCCACGTCGACCATGAAGACGGGCGCGTCCGCGGTGAGTGCTGCTGCTTGCACACGCAGCACACAGGGCACAAGCGCGTGCACACACACACACGAACGCACGCACACACACAAACACACACACACACACGCACACTACACACCTGTTTCAAGAAGAGGGCACACACACACACACACACGCACACACACACAGGCACACACGAACGCACGCACACACACAAACACACACACACTACACACCTGTTTCAAGAAGAGGGCACACACACACACACATACACACACACACACACACCTGTTTCACAAAGAGGGCACACCCACGCACACAGGAAACGACCGCACAATTGCTGGACCAAGGGTGCCCGCGCGCTGGTGGCTGCTGGGTGCTCGCTGTGTGGAGCGGAGGGGGGGGCACGGGGGAAGGATAGTTAGGGCTGTGGCATGAGATGGCAGGTTTGCACGCCCCGCAAACCGCGTGGTGGATGGAACGCACATGTCATGTTGCCTGGCACATGTTTTGCCAGGAACATGTCCTGTTGCCAGGCAATGGTGGCAGCTGGTACCAAGGAGACGATGAGTGGCAGATAGGGGTAGGGGGAGAAGATGGGGTTGTTGGACGTGGCACGCACGGACCCATCCCCGGCTGCGGACCACGGCACCGTTGTGTTGCTTTGGGGTTGCCCATGGTCAGGCATGTGCGAGGGAGAGAGGAGCGGGAGCTGTGGGAGTAAGCGCATCCCTGTACGTTGCCCTGCGTTCATGTTTGGTCCCATTTGCCCTGCCTATACCACGCCTGCACGCAACGCACGCAACCCGGGGTGCTGCCCATGCCCGCGCCCCATGCCAGCACGCGGAATTGACTGCAGTTTTAAGGTTTATTATGGGTGTAGACAGTGTGAATACATATTATTGGTGCTGCGTTCCCCACGCGTGCCTTGGGCCGATGTCGCAACGCGGCGTGTGCAAGCCCGATGCATCCTGCTGCCTTGGCCTGGTGTGCTGACACGGCGGCCCAGCATGGCCATGTGCCCAGGAGCGAATGTGCCTTGTGTCGACCCGAAGCATCCTGCTGGGTGCTCGCGCTCACTTGTGTGCCTCGTGTACGGTGGCGCAGCGATGTGACCTGTCTGTGTGCGCCCTCCTCACCCGTGTCTGTGAGCGCCCCGCGCGTGCGCCCGCAGGTGCTCAAGGACCGGCTGAGCCTGCTGGAAGCCGAGCTGGCCAAGGAGAGGGTGCGTGGCCGTCTGCGTGACATGAACGGCATGATGTGCACGCATGGATGCCTGCTATTCGCAGATGCATATATACACCCTTCGTGTACGTATGTACAATTATACACAGATGCCTAGATCTGCTAGATGCCTACAGCGCAGATGCACAGGTGCACAGGTGCATAATTACCTACTCCACATATAGAACGGTACATAGGCAAGTGCCGTACGCACATCCACGCCATGCTATGTAACGACACTACTGTGCCTGCCTGCCTGCCTGCCTGCCTGCCTGCCTGCCTGCCTGCCTGCCTGCCTGCCTGCCTGCCTGCCTGCCTGCCTGCCTGCCTGCCTGCCTGCCCGCCCGCCCGCCCGCCCGCCCGCCCGCCCGCCCGCCCGCCCGCCGCCCGCCCGCCGCCCGCCCGCCCGCGCCGCCCGCCCGCCCGCCGCCCGCCCGCCGCCCGCCCGCCCGCCCGCCCACGCGCCCGCCCGGGGAAGCCCTGTGGGCATTGCGTCTGCGAACGGTCCAGCTCCGGCCGTGGTGTCCGGATGCCCCCCCGCCTATGCAGTTGCGCCTGTGGGCATGATAAGAACTTGCGTCGGAAATGAATGCTACGGTGCGGTGTGCACATGTGGGCCCATGGACAACTTAGCCGCTCTTTCGTAGCTTTTTGAGAACCGCGGCTTCCACCCTGCGATGGTGGCGGTGTCCGTGTCATCCGGGGTGGGAGCGTGGACAGGGTCGCAGTATGCAAGGTACAGTAGCATGTTTTCCGCCGCGAGTGGGAATGAAGCGGTATCGGATGTCACGGAAAACCAACGCACAGTAGCACTACGTTGTGACTATGTATACACATTTCCATCACCATTCATCTTCATCATCCTGAACGACTCGAAAACGCGGAAAAGATAACGGCAGGCTCGAGCTACCATGGTCCGGATTCTCCCGATTTCTGGCCTGCGCTGGTTGTCTCTTTGATGTACACCGCCCTTTCCGGCATCAGTGGCCAATCCCTGGCCAATCCTTTTCTTAGTCACGTGTATTTCCCAGACCCCTTTGTGTCATGGTGCCTGTGCTGACACAACCGGGATGCATGGGACTGTATAAAAGCGCATGTGATTGTAAAAGAGCGCTGCGGTCATCATCAGACCACTTCTGGAGAAGCGACTTGAAATCAAATCGACTTATTGCACCGACTTAAAACCGGCACCGTGCCACAAGGTCGAGCTGACGTAAACTATCTGACATGAAGCTGCGAAAATGGAAGAATAAGGCGGGCCACAATAAGGCTGAGCTTGCTCAGAAAGTCGGAGCGGCCAGTACGATGGACCATACTGATGACTCCTGATTCCCACGGTTTTAGTACCGTCCATACAATTGGCCTGCCGGTGCCCCCCGACCGGTATGCTCTATCTCGGAACGCGCAGCGCAGGTCGTGGTATCCTGGCCTCTGACCAGAAAATTTTGGTCGGGGTAGCAGAAGGGGCGCAGCTGGCCCCAAACTGACCTCCTGTATTTGGCACCTCCCGTACCAACGTAAATAAGTTCGACCGAATCTAAGTTGGAGCAACCTTCAGAAGGGGCCTATTGTCGTGTCGCCTCACCGTCGCAGCAGCTGAACCCGTCTATCGACATCCCTCGCCCCATGGCGATGCTTTTTTAGCATTGTGGTCCTTTGGTGGTGACGTCAGTCCTAGTTACGTACTACTAGTTGCGTAATTTTGTCAGTAATGCTGGGCATTTCGTCAGCCCATACACACACTCACCCCTCCACACCCCACACTCCACCCCACCCATCACCGCCACCTGCCCACCCCACCCGACTACCCGCCCTCCTGCTTACCCGCTCAAGTCCTTGCTTTACTTGCCTGTGCTCACCGCCACATGCCCACGCGTTCACCCCACCTCTGCTTGTTCACTTGCTCTCCCCCTCCCCAGCCCCGACCCTACTCGCCCTCTCTAGTTCTTGCTTCCTTGCTCACGTCCTTGCTCGCGTCCTTGCCCGCACCACTGCTTGCTTGCTTTCTTGCTTACCCTCCCCCTTCCCCCCCCCTTGCCCGTCGCAGGACTCGCGCAAACAGATGGAGTCTGAGCTGGAGAAGCTGCGCAACGCGGTGCTGGGACCAGGGGCAGCGGGCAGCAGCAGTCCCTCCGCCGCCGGTAGCCCTGACGGCGCTGCCACGTCCCCCTCGTCACGGCCAGGGACGAGCATGTCTGGCCGCAGCGCGGTGGCCGCACTCTCGCACGCGCCGCGCAGTAATCCTGGCAGCCCCCGCACCGACGCACGGAGCCCCAAGAGCCCCTCTGTCTTGGGGCATAGCCGGCAGGGTGCGCGTGCGGGCACGCCGGGGGTGTGAGGGGTTTCATCCTTGACCTTTGTCATCCACCTGTCAGCCCATGGGGGGCGCCTTGCAAGAGCTAGGCACGCTGGGGTTGCTTGGCTAGCCGAGTCTATCGCGTGTGTGGGACACGAGGCATGGACATACCGTGGTGTGGATGTTGCATTTGCCGGCACTACCTGTTCTGCTCTCCGGCTCTATTCCCATACTACTACCGCATGGCTAGCGGCGTGGATGCGGGCCATGATCCTCTTTGGGGTCATCTCCATAGTGCACAGTTGGGCCCGTAGCAAGCCGTTTACCTATGTTTGACCTTCCTGCCTCATATGTTCTCCCGTTGAATCCCGGGGCAAGCCTAGGGTAACACAGGCTGTGCCTGGGAGGGGGCTTCACTGGCAAGGCATGCCCTTGCTTTGGCCCTTCTTTGTGGTATTTCCCTAGATGGTTACCTTGCCAAATTCTCGCTGGCTTACGGCCTGTGTTTGGCCACTGGGCACACGCGCGTGCGCAGGGTGCCATCCTGCAGCCTTGGGGGCGAAAGTGCCCTCGTTTCGTGACAATTAAGGTTTTGTTCATTGGCGAGGTGGCAAGTTGTAGTGCCCTTCTGCGTACTAAACAGTGTGTACATAATACGGTCTGCATGGCAGCACACTCAGGCAGACCGTACTATTGGTGCTTAGTTATGAGACTTGCCGTGTTCCGGAAGAAGCTCTAGTCTGCTTATCTCTTGCCATGGCACTTCGTGCATGCAAGTGCACGTATCTTTTGCATAGATTATGCTTGACCTCATGTTGAAAACCGGCCCTGTTATTGGAAATTAGAATACATTCAACATCATGCCGCAACATGATGAAGTGAGACAACTATGCCTGGACGCATGGCGATCCAACGCCGTATCCAGAATTAATTAATTAATTAGACTCGTGCTCCCGTTGGCGAGTCACGGAGCATTAATCCCGATGGGTGGATGGGTGGGTGCAAACAGTCCTACCGGTCTAATCGTATCCAGAAGGACTAGGGTAGTTGTCTGAGAGGAAAGACGCGAAGGCCGCGGGAGCCGCGTGGCTATCTCTAGGAAGACCTGCATGGAGGGAGACAGAGGGTAATTACAAGAAAGGTTGATAGGGAAAACACACACACACACACACATGCACACCAACAACAAAAGCAACCAAACCTAAGAAGGAAAAGAGGGAACGCATACACACATATGTACACGAAGGGCTTAATCAGAATTCATACACGAAGGGGCTAGTAAAGAAAAAGTAAGGAGTATACATTACAAAGGGAAAAAGAAAAAAGAAAATGTAAATGGTAATAATAAGAACAATAATAAATAAAGACAAATTAGTAAAGAGTAATAATTATAACAGAAACAAAAATGGAATAAAGAAAGAGGTCATTGCTGGGATGTGGTGAGGCACAGGCGATGTTGGAGTATGGGTCAGGAGTTCGATTTTTCAGCTCCCATTATGACAATATCAGCGTATTTCAAAGAGACAACCAGGGCAGGCCAGAAATCTGGAAGAATCCGGACCATGGCAGCTCAAGCCTAGCTGCTGTTATCTGTGTTCCATCCAAAGATGCATGGACATACACCTGACCCCCGCTCAGCAGCAGCAGCGACGCGATCGTCTGTGGCCTGAATATACCTCCGCCACAAGCAGGACCCCCAGAAGCCCAAGGTGTACTGGAGGGGCGGGGACCTGATGATCAACCACAAGATGTGGACGCCCCGTGCGGGCTGGAATAGCCCTAGCTTGTAATCATTGGTAGTCACTGCCGCCATGGCAGCCATGCCTAGAATGTTTGCCTAGTCGTGCCGCCATACCTAGTCACGTGCACCGCTAACGCCGACGGTACACAACCAGCCATAGCCTTATGTAGCTTAGCCCTTCTCAGTACAGCCAGCCATGCTACGTCCTGGCTATGATCAGATTTCTTGCCCACGCTCCTTGTTATGATATGCTCACATGGGTCTTATTGCACCCACAGAACTTGACGGATCGTCTACCGTGTTCGATTGCAGCTGTGGCATGCCTCTGGATTGCATGGACACTCAAGGACACACTGGCCGCCAAGCTAGACGGCACGGTTTACAGGATGCTCTGACAGGTCCTGAATGTAGGGTTTTCCACGCATAGGTCATTAGAGTCTTTGTAGATCAGGGTATGCCTCGCATTTCGGACCGGAGATTAGGCAGCGTAGCCGGGATAGCTTTTGTAGGACATCTTGCTTGCACCAGTCAGGTAGATACCGCCCTTGGTCTGGCCCGTCCCCAGCGGCTTGGCCAACCAGGGCGGCATGTCTTGACCTGGCCTGGCCCCAAGGACATGCATTCCCGGGAAGCTAGGTAAACCTGCCATGAACTACATCCAGATGTTGCTGGCCGACCAAGTGGTCCCAGCCCAGTTTGAACACCGCATTCACTCCCTCTCTCTTCTTTGGACTGCTATGCAGAACCCTGGAAGCCACCATCCGCACCCTCCTTAAGGAAGCTTTCGAGCAACATGTGACCCCCCTTGCCGCAGATGTGGCGGCAGTTGGAGGCACGCTGGCTGCTGAGCTT
Organism: Mesostigma viride; assembly: GCA_009746045.1. NCBI lineage: Eukaryota > Viridiplantae > Streptophyta > Mesostigmatophyceae > Mesostigmatales > Mesostigmataceae > Mesostigma > Mesostigma viride. The sequence continues at coordinate 1,417,708 of RPFO01000104.1, read as the reverse complement.
CCCACCATCCCCACCGCCACCGCCACCCTCCTCGCCTCCCCCCCCCCCTCCGCCTCCACCGACTCCATCACCGCCCAGCTCCGCGACATCGACCAGCGCCTCAAGGATAACGCAATCGCTATCGAGGTCCTGCAGAACACCGCCGGGCGCCGGCCTCACCGCCCAGGCAGTCAAGGACATTGCCGCCAAGCCAGCCCTCGCTGGCCCGGCTGGCGATGCTCCTCCCACCCAGACCTGGGCGGACATGCTTAAGCAACACACCACCTCCACTGCCACCTCCGCCGTTGCAGCACAGCTCCAGCAGCAGCAGCTCGACCTCCGCGAGGAGGCCGAGCTCGCCAAGCGCAGCCTTAACATCATACTCAAGAACTTCGACATGGATGGTGCTCAAGAATAGGAAGGTAAGAATTCCGTGAAGCTTGCATGCACGTACGTTTGAGAGCAAAATCCTTGATCGCATGGGCCCTCTTGGTGAGATTAAGCTGACCGCCCACCGCCTTCCCCGCGTGCGGGGTAAGGCAGGGGCGCCCCCGCTTCTTCTCATCGATCTTTAAGAGCCCAGCGGACAAGATTTCGTTTCTCAGACGCCGCAAGCGGCTCGAGAACACTCCCTTCACCGTGGACGACGACTTGACCCTGGCGCAGCAACAATGGCGACGGGAGCTATGGCCGACCTACTCTCCAGCTCCGGCAAACCAAGGCGGGACAGCCGGTGTACTGGAAGGGGGCGGCCATCTACGTCGGCCACAAGCCCTGGCACGCGACCCCCTCGACCACGGCGGCCCCAGCGACTCCAGCCGCCCCAGCTTAGGGGAATACAGCAGTAGCTAGTAGTGTAGAATAGTTAGACAGTGGCCTTGTACATGCACGCCTACTACAGGCACTATACCAGCTGATTCATGAGCATTAATTAGTCATGTACATGTGCATGCCCATGACGCGCCACACACCAGATGATGCCTAGCGTTATTATTTAGTTATATGCTGCGACTACGCAGAGAGCCACTCTCTGCTGAGAAGCCATGCCTTAGCTTTTAATTGTCTAGCCATGTTGATCTTCCCTCCCCACATGTGACAGGCTCCCCCTTAGCTGGGCATAGCTTAATAGATCATGGGGGTGCAGGTGCCCTTGTGCACCCCGAGCAAGTGTCGTTTACATTCCCACCCTCGCAGGGAGTAGCTTAGAATGTATTAAAAGCCATGTGCCCCTTTTCTACATTAATAGACTCGTGCTCCCGTTGGGGAGTCACGGAGCATTAACCCCGATGGATGGATGGATGGGTGCAAACAGTCCTACCGGTCTAATCTATCTACATCGGCTACATACTACATCTATCTAACAGCATTCTAACTACAACATCTATCTAGACAGCCGCACGCTGCCCTAGGGGAGCTGTCTGGCGTGCCTCCCACGGGATTGCACACGCGGGCGCTTCCCCACTGGGGGGGGCTCGTTGTCCTCTATGACCTGGGCCCACTTGGCCTTGTCCATCATCTTCTTCCAAATCACAGAGAGGCCTAGGCCCCCCATGTCCTCTACTAGCTGTTCTTGGAAGGTGCGGGCCTTGCGGCGTCTAACATCACTGGGCCCGGCCCACGTCAGGAGGTGCCGGCCAGGCTGGGCTGGTCGCAGTCCTGCGGGGGGGCCACGTGAGGTGTCTACCTGGTTGGTGCGAGCTAGGTGCCCTACTAGCTGCAGGCGTCGCTGCTTAATGGTGCTGGTGATATAGGGCATGCCCTGGTACAGGTCCTCATTGCGGACATGAGCAGCATATCCTACTCTGAAAATGGAACGCAGCATGTTGGTGACCGCGCCGTCCAGCTTGCGGGCCAGGTCGGCGGTGAGGGTCCACGTCTCGGCCCCATACGTGAGAACAGGAAGGACGAGGACCTTGAACAGGTCCTGTTTCTCGATCTTGCCCAGGGGCTTGCGCCACAGGGCCCGGTACTGGCGTAAAGCGTGCCAGGCGAGGGAGATGCGATGGTCCGCATCAACCTCGCAGCTGGGGAGCAGGCTGCCCAGCAGCTTAACGCAGTCCCGATACAGGACTCGAGAGCCGTCTAGGAGATAGAGGGGCGGCGGTGAGTTGGTGAGCCCAACCGCCAGGGCCTCTGTCTTCTTGCTGACCTCAAGCCCCACTGCACGGGCCTCGAGAGCCAGGCAGTCAAGCCATGTCTGCACGTGCCCAGTGTCCTCGAAGAGGGTGGTGTCGTCTTCGTAGATGATGTCTGCCAGCCTGATCTCCCGTGTCCGCACCGCCATGCCAGAATTTGTTAGCAACCTGCACTCCTGGTTCCCTGCCCACGATGCGGGCAAATCGCTTGCGCGCCTGAATCATTACGTATTCGACAACAATAATGAACAGGTATAGGGCGACAGCACGCAGCCCTGCCACACACCCTTCTGTAAAGGGCATGGGGGCGTGGTCCCGTAAGAAGTGCGCACCAAAGTGGTGGACCCTTCATACAGGTTGCGGATGACAGCAATCAGGGGGCGGGGGATCCGGAACAACTCGAGGATGTCCCAAAGCGCAGGCCAGAAAACCGAATCGAAGGCTTTGATGAAGTCCACCAGCACAAGGTGCAAAGGGGACTCACCAGGCTGAAGGCGTTGCAGTTCCTCCACCAGTCGGCGAGTAGCGAAGAGCGCCTGTACTGTGTTGCGACCTGAACGGAAGCCGTGCCATGAGTCTCGCTGAGGTGACCGTCCAGGGCCGTGCGCAGGCGGTTCAGGATGAGCCGCATAAGAAGCTTGAGGGGGGCACTTTGAATGCACACCCCTCTGTAGTTGCCGGGGTCGGCAGGCGACCCCTTGTTCTTGTACAGCATCGTGCGAAAACTTTGTTGCCAGGCCGCTGGAGGTGGTTGCGACGACAGCAGAAGGCGGTTGCAGATGTCCCGGAAGAGCAGCATAACACCTGTGTCCTCGAATTCGGCTGCAAGTTTTACAACTGCGGCAGGAATCTCGTCAGAGCCGGTGGCTGCGTCATAACGCAGGTGCTGGACCGCCTCCGTGACCTCACGAGAGGTGAAAGGAGGCATGTCAGACGGGTCGCCAAGTGGGCCGACCAGCCGGGGGACTAGGTAGTCCGCCGCTGACCTAGGCGGGGCCGGGGGCCCAGCGGGGCCGGCCAGGGCAGCCGGGCGGGCGGCGGCGGCTGGGAGCAGGGGTGGGGGCGGCGCAGCTGTCCCCACGACCTCGGCCGTGGCCGTGGCCCAGGTACGAAGCCGCTTGGCTGGGGCGCCGGGGACGTCGTGGCGGTGGGGCCGGCCGAGGCCGTCCGGGTGCCCGAGGCGCTTGTACCAGAACCAGGCCCCCTTGCCGTCGTGCTTCTGCTGGCAGCTGCGCAGGTCCTTGACCATCTGCTGAGCATCTGCCTTCTCAGCCTGCTCGTAGGCGGCCCTCAGAGCTGCTTGCAGCCCAGGTTTGGCGATCGGATCTCTGTTGCGGCGGAGCATCTGCCTGGCGGCGACCACTGTCGGTGCGTGACGATGGACAGCAAGCTGGCGGCGCGGAGGCAAGGTGGGGAGGGTGCGGGCAGCCAGGCGATACTTGGCAGCGACACCACGGAGGATCACTGAAATATCACCCGGCGGCGGAATGGCGTGTAACTGCTGTCGGCTGCCCCGGGCGTCGAAAACGGCCAGGAAATCATCCCTGTGCAACCGCAATCTGATGCGAGCGAGCACGAGACGATGATCAGATTCCACCGTGCTGACAGAATCTTGCAGGACGCGAGCATCGACAACTGAGGGGCGCTGAGCCCGACGTACGCAGACATAGTCAAGGCACACCACCCGATCCGACGGCCCCCAAAAGGTGGCCAGCTGCTCAGCGGGGCGTGCGAAAGAAGCATTGCATGCAACCAGCGCAGATTCTGCCAGCAGATTCGCAAATAAAGGCGTGTTACCGTTGGCTGTCGTGTTGGTTGGGGAATACTGAGCGCCCCCAGTGCCAACTGGCAGCGTGGCGTTGGCGCCGTCGAGCAGCATAACCACGAAGTGCCGAGCTGGGATGTTGGCCTCCTACTCCTTGAGGGCGTCGAAGAATGCCTCACGTTCCGCCTGAGCTCGACCCGCATGTGGTGCATATCCCACGATAACGGTTAGCGTGTGGTGTGAATGGCCCTCACGGTGGCCGAAAAAGTGGCCACTAGCACACGCGGGGACCGCAGCACGATGCGGACTGGAGCTGCTCTGATGCTGCCGGCGAGCACAAGAGGCCCACACCACCTTGGCCCGGCGCGTCGCCGCCACCATAGTGGAACCGCCAGCCCGCACGCAGGTCGTCGACCAGCAAACCGTTGACCCCGTGCTGAGGGTCAACGGTGCGTCGGTGCTCCTGGACCCAAGGACGGCGATCTTGTTGTCGCGCACAGGCGATCAGCTCGTCGACGCGTTGGCGTGCTGGGGTGCCGCCGCTCGTAGAAGGATCTGCAGGGAGGGTGCGCACATTAAAGCTTGCAATACCAAGAATGGGCCGTTGCCCTATTAGCGGGGGGGTGGGGGTGGGGGTGGGGGTGGAGAAGGGTAGTGCTGGAGGTGGGGGTGGGGGTGGGGGTGGGGGGGGAGGGGGAGGGTGGCGATTGGGGTTAATGCTTGTCAACGCATGGAGTCTTTCTTTCAGGGCGGATATGCGTCGTCTCCGTCCTGGCTGGGGTCGCCGGCGTGTCGACAGGGCCTCATCCCGCTCAAGGCGGGCCAAGAGGCGTGTGTGGCTGGTAAATTGGCGGGAAGGTTGACCGTGGCGTGCCTGGCGACCTTGCATCCTAATCATGCTCGCACGGTGCGACATGAGGATGGAAAGGGGCTTGTTTATTAAAGGCTATGCCCAAAGCCTATTGTACCGCGAGGCCGCGAGGGTGTGCCCTTACCGGGCGCCATCCATACCCAGGACGTGCGTAGACGATGATGACACAGCTGGGGCGGGCCTGGGACGGCCCGACTTGTGCCGCTTGTTAGGAGCCTGCACATCCGTGCGCTGGCCGTTGATGAAGAGCACGGGGGTGTCGTGGACGAGGCGGACGTAGACCTTCTGGCCTTCATGCCCTGGCCTTGATCGCCACGTCGCTGCCCAGCAGACCGTTCTTGATGACTAGCTGGGCCGGGGAGAGGAGGTCGTCGAGGCTCGGCGCGTTTCTCCCGCCTAGGAGCTTGCGGGCCTGGAGTACCTTCACCTTGCTGGCCACATTCGCGAAGGTCACCCGGATGGGGCCAGGCTGGCCCGCCATCCAGGCTGCCGACTCAATGCGGATGCGTTCGTTGCCCAGATTCAGCCGGCCCACGATGAGGCTGTGATACAGGCGTTGCGCTAGCATCAGGTCCGTTGGCTGGCTGCTGCGCGACCTGGAAATACCGGACCACTATACTGCGTGAGCGCAGGTCCTCCTCGACAGCAGTCTTGTCGGTGGGCTGCAGCCCCCCTGCGTGCGGCATCCTCCATCAGGTTGGCACTGTCGGTCTGTTTCACCATGTTAGCGTAGCTGGTGGGTGCGGGGGCGGCTGGCTGGGGCGGGCTGGTCAAGGCGGCCTTGACCTCGGCAATGCTGGAGTGGAGCTCAGCAGTGTCTTGACGGATAGCGGTGGACAAGGCGCCGATTTGGGCAGCCATGTCTGCGACTTTCTTATTGAGCTTGTGCAGGTCTGCTTCCGGGGAAGCATCGGGGGTGTTGGCGGTGCCGTGCTCGGCGTCCTCGAAAGCGGCAAAGAGTGCCCGGAGGCAAGGGGCCTGCGCGTGGCTCAGGAAAACAGAAAGTCGAAGCTCTGGCTCGTCCATGTCGTCGAGCTCTTCCACTGGAATGGTCCCGCCAGACGTGGGAAAATAGATCGGAATGTCGTTGGCTTTCAGGTGGTGCAGGATAGCCTGCGCCTCCTCCGCGGTAAGCGAAAAGAACCGGTGCTCGGCGACAACCTGGCCAGGCATGAAGCCGGATGCTGGGTCGAACTCAGCGTCGTCGGTAGCGTCGTCGGCCGGTGGCGTCGTCAATGGGGGTGTCCTCGCTGGGTTTAGAAGACGATGGCGGAGGGATCTGGCGATCCATCTCGTCGGCTGGGTTGACGCAAAGCCGCTTGGAGGAGGCGGAAATGGCTGCCTCGCTGGCCGGGGGCTGCGTCGCAATGGTTTCCGCATCTGCAATTAGTTGCGTAATCGTGTTGGGCGCTGAAGCCTCCCCCTCCGAGAGAGTATGGGAGGCGGTTGACGGAGTTTCTGCCATAGCTGGTTCCGGGAAAATACGAACCCTGCCTGTGCTGCGTTTTATGATATTGCGCTAAATCTTGGGCGATGGCGGCTGAAAATTATATCATCGTGTTCGTCATTAAAAGACGCATCTACTGCAATTTACCTGACCAAATTTCATGCCCGGATGTAAAAGTTATGAGCATTCTCGGCATCCATAGCTCGTCATTTTCTAGATAGAGTTAGGATAGTTCGATCCCGCGGCTTCCTCCATCCCATCCATCATGAAATATGTGCTACATGACCTCCCCACGGAGGCATGTTATAATTTAATTTAATTTTTTAATAGCTCGTCACACCGTAAACTCGTTGTGATACTTCTCTACATATATGATATGTGCTACATTTACTCCCAACGGAGTTATTTTCTGATTTGGCACGCCGCAAAGGTGAAAACCATTTGCGTTCAGTGCCGGTCCGCGGAAAACGCGATCTGCAAATGAATCCAGGCCGGAATCGAACTGGGGACCTCTCGCACCAACTTTTGCTGACTGTAGGACGTACGTCTCCTCGGATCCTAAGGCATCGCCAGCTGACACCTACAGTCCAATCGCAAAAGTTCTCCTTTCCGGGGAGTGATGCAAGCCATTCGGATTTTGCACTAGATAAATCATTCGAGATCTGTGTGTGTAGGAGTACTACACACGTGTCCACTCGAGACTTGTTCAGGAGTTCTGTTTCTAATTAATTCATTCACTCCCTCTCTCTTCTTTGGACTGCTATGCCGAACAAGAAGAGGTGGCAGAAAAACAATCGTCCAGGCTCACACGCCAGCCCCTGCATGTGGGCAAGCCCCCTCCCCCCAAGCGGAAGGGGTGTTTTGCTGAGTAGTGTAGTTAGGATTTTCTAGACTACATTGCTTAGTTCGATTACGCGGCTTCGCCCACCTCAACCCATCCAGCAAGGAATATGTGCTACATGATCTCCCAACGGAGTCATGTTATAATTTAATTTAATGACGTTCCAGCAGGCATACGGTGCCTTAGTTTATGTACTAGAAATTCTTAATCGGGAGATCCCGGGAAGGAAGAAGCTGTGGAGACCACGTGGCTGTCTTGGACCAGCATATATTATCACTTGGAGACAACTAGGAATATAATTATGGAGACAGTGAAAATGAGGCCGTGCCCCGAGTTGTGCAAAGCGTGAAACACTGTAAATACCATCACCGGCCTATCTGCAGGAAGAAGTGACAGCGTTCATGGCAACTGGGGCACTGCGACTTGAGCAAAAGACATGACAGCATGCATTACAATGGATCCAAGAAACATTCCACTCGGCACAAGTCTCCATGACTGATGATACGCCATGACTTGACAGGTATTTTAAGCGAGACTAGGTATTTGTTGGTTCAATGCTGTGCGGCTTCCTGATGCAGCCACTCAGACACTCTTCATTATACCAAATGCAAGGTGGCTGCAGCATGGTTGTCACCGACTACATTGTGCACACACACTCTGAGTACTTCATTCCAAATGACACCCAGGCATGCACAGCCAGCTTTTTCAAATGTTTCTTTAAAAATGTTTTAAAATAAACATTGAGTATGCACAAAAGGCGCCCCCGAATGAACTGGCACAGGTTACCAGTTTACTTGCCAACCACGTTGGGCAGGTTGGCAATGGAGGTGATGAAGTTGTTGTTGAAGGGATCAGCAATGTGCTTCTCCAGGTTGGTGACTGGGCCCTCACGGGTGACCAGGGCCTGGACCATGAAGCCGCACCACGCGAACATGGCAAGGCGGCCATTCTTGACCTCCTTGACCATCATCTCCTTGCTGTTCATGCCGAGGGGGTCAAAAGGGAACCAGTTGAGGAGACCATTCTGCAGGACGCACAAGCAACCGTGGACAAATACAAGTAGCGAGCGCAAGGGTGACGTCAACAAGCACGCACGCAGAGCATCCCCCCAGGTACGTGTTCTTAGCAATGGCAAGTGCAAAAGATAGAACATATGCACACCCAATACTGGGACACACCAAGACGATTGCAGCTTTGTTCTCCACAGGGACTTTGATTTTCTTTTCGTTAGCACGGTAGCATGAATCACAAGAATGGGGGGCGGGGGATTCCATTTGCCTTCCATGCCATGATGCTGCTATTGATATGAAACAGCGTCGTAACTACAAAACCCAACAATTAACCCCATACTACAGTCATTCACGATTTAAGCTGGGTTCACAGATTAAGAGTTGGATTGCCTGGTATTTCCACATCGTGAGTTGAAATTAGTACAACCATTCACGCCTTCAGTTGGATGGACCCCCAGTTATCCAACGAACCCAACTTGAGGCGTGAATGACTGTACTATAAACAGGCAGCAGGACCAGGGGTAAGCTTTGGCACATAAGAATCCGGACACACACTTGCTGCCAAGTAATTACAGACAAGCCTGAGACGACAAGACTTGGTTTTCCAAAACAAAAAACTAAGTCTTACATTTAGATAATGGTGAGATACCCACATATAAGATCGTATGGCCCCGCCAAGACGGCCAGGGATCGAGCAAGGGCGACCAGACCAAGGACTTTCACTCGACCCAAGTTTGTGGCCAAGTCGGCATTCTTGACATAGGCATGTTCAATGCTCACCTGGCCAGTCTTCTTCCAGCCCTCAAGGCGCTTCATCTCCAGGAAGCCGAAGATAACGAACTCAATGGTGGCAAGGCCCCACAGGGGGATCGGGCTCTCCAACTCGGCACCAATGCTGAACCAGGGGGCGCTGCCGATGTGCAGAGCATCGGTGAAGAGGATGCCCGCAACGCCGGCCATGGCCCAGCGTCCGTTGGTCCTCTCGGCCTCAACGAACCAGGCGAGGCGGTCGGGGTCGGTGGCCAGGCCGATGGGGTCATAGCCGTAATCGCCGGGCAGGGTGCCGTTGAGGTGGGCAGGAGGGACGGTGTTCGGCAACCTGTGGAACACCATCGCGCACGCAACAATGGTTGATATAATCATTGGGAACGAACATGCATTTGCCTTGGGCGCGACGTGGACGTTCCAAACTGTCACGGTGGAACTTCATCGCTCCTGGGACAAGCATTTTGGTAAGTAGCACACTGAGCTTAAGATATAACAGGCGTTGTAATCACGAGACTACCGTCACCTACGCCCAAAATGTCCCCCACGCTACCGATCTTACAGTCCCGCTATCCTGCCTCGCGAACCCATAACAATGCGCTCTCCCCTCGCGAGCGTGTTCACGCACCACAGGGTGCGGTCCGCGGCGCGGACGGTCACGTCGCGCGCGGCGGTGGCCTTCTTGACGCCGAAGGAGGCCTTCAGCAGCGGAGCAGCGCTCACGCCGGCCATGGCAACGGTGGCGGCAGCCATTTTGATTGAGGTTGACGGTTGAGTGTAGTGGGGGGGAGGTGGATGCCTAGCACGAACCTGGTCGGGCGGTCAGACTTCTCCCCTTCTTTACGTGCGCGCAAGCGGGCGAGGTGCGTCGCGTACCTGTGCGCTGGTGCCGAGAAACCGATGTAGGGCCGCGCCAGCCAATGAGAAGCTTCAGCGCGACATGGCCCTTATCCGCAGATCGCGCGAGGGGCGAGGGCGCGTGTAGATTTGGACAGGGCCGGGCCAGCGTCCAAGGCGGGTCTCACACCACTCAACCACATTGCACCCCACCTCAACCCTCAATTATCCATGGCTGCCGTTGCCTCCATCGCCGCCAGCAATGTGGCTGTCCTGGCGCGCAAGGCCTTCGTCGGCCAGGCCGTGAAGGCCAGCGCCAAGCCCGCCGGCGCTAAGCCCGTGAGCACCGTCGTGCGCGCGGACCTGGGCAAGAAGTGGTGAGCAAACAGCCCGGGGGGGCATACGTAGATGTTTCGATGACGATGAGCAGGCAATGTGGATGAAACACAAGAGGCTTAGATGTTAGCACGTGAGTGCTGGCGTACAAGGTTTTATCTAGCGGTATGCGCTTGGCAGAGTACTGAGAAAATCCTGAAGTTTTTATTAATGTGGGGGCCTCCTGCGCGCTCTCCTTGTTTGATTGCAGGTACACCGGTGCCAAGCCCCCCGCGTACCTGGATGGCTCCATGCGTAAGTTTCATGCTTGTTTCAGTTACTGTATCATAATAAGATATTTTGTTTTTCGATCTCCCGAATCACGATGCATGGCTACCTTGCGTAGAAATCGTCATAGTTCATGTCTGACTCTCGTCGTCACAACTGTTTCTGTAAACTTCTTGCAGCGGGTGACTATGGCTACGACCCCCTGCGCATGGGCGGCAACCCCGAGCTGCTGAAGTGGTACCAGCAGGGCGAGATCGAGAACGGCCGCTGGGCCATGATCGGTAGGTTCCCCTATGAGAGGAGACGATCTTCGACCTGGCTCGTAGCCAATGCAGCCTATCGTTACTGGAAGCGATCCCCTAGACTGTGGGCATCGCTCTAACAAAGCTCTTCCCTGCTGCTTCCAGTTGCTGAATGATAGTCGTGATACGGAATGATAGTCCTTTGGTCCCCCCATGCCGGCCCACCCAACACATCCCCGTCGAGCAGCGACAGGATCGCCGACGAGATTATAGTCACTGTTTTCCTTTTCTGTTAGCAAGACTCCAGCTGTCTGTTGGACCACTTGGTAGCCACCCAGCAGCGGTTACCTGTGTGTTAAGGTGTATCCTGCCGAGCTGGCCGCTTCCTTAGGCTGCCTCTTGGTCATACCTGTGTGCTAACAGTTTTGGCCAGGACGTGACTTGTTTCCAATCCTTCTTACTGGTCATGCGTCATGTGCTTTGCGTGGTGACGGCATATCCCTCGCTGACCCTCTTGGACCTTATGCTCCTCTTTGATCCCCCTGTCCACTTTCATGCGTCATCCTGCTCTCCCAGGTGTTGCTGGCATGCTGTTCACCGATGCCCTGACACAGTTCGGCATCTCGGACCTGCCCGACTGGTATGAGGCCGGTGCCGTCGCCCAGGCGTCGTCCCCCTTTGACCTGCAGACCCTGATCGCCATCGAGATCTTTGTCTTCGCCACCGTGGAGGGCTTCCGCATTTCCACCTGGAAGAAGACCGGCAAGGTGAGGGTGCCACACAAGATACTTTCGCCTGTGCCGGGTGCCACACAAGATACTTTCGCCTGTGCCGGGTGCCAGTTAATTTTATTTTGTGTGTGTGTGGTGTGGGGGGGGGGAACAGGGAGCAAGATCTGTTGATAGTCAGTTGATTGGCTTTGTTGCTGGCTCACAGTGTATGGCCAATCCACGTCTCTAAGGGGGGTGTCATGAGGCGCGTTCTGCGTGGGGCTTCTTGCGTCTTTGGAGCCGCTACTCACGATGCCCTGCCCACGAAACCCTGCCCCCTTTTGTCCCCTGCAGCCCGGCTTCCTGGACATCATGGGCATGGACAGCCCAGACATGCGCCTGAAGGAGATCAAGAACGGCCGCCTGGCCATGTTCGCCTTCGTCGGCTTCGTTGCCCAGTACTTCGTCAACGGCATGGGCCCAGTGGAGGGTCTCCTGAACCACCTGGAGAACCCCCAGCAGAACAACGTGTTCAGCACTGAGTATGCGCCCCTGTTCTTCGTGGCCACCGTTGCCATCAACCTGTGGGGCCTGATTGCCCAGGCGCAGACCACCCTGCGTGACCCGTCCAAGGGTGAGGAGGAGTTCCGCCCCATCCCCTGGTAAACAGCTTTATTTTTATGGCTGACATCATGTAATTAAATGTAAATTTCATTACACATGACAATGGGGTATTTATACTGCCCAGGTATAAGCCCAAAAGGCCATCCCAGCTGCGGAAGGAAATTGTTGGTATCTGTAGTCTGCTGATTAGTTATGAGCTGTACAACAGGTAATGTAATTTTTCATTCAAGCCATTGATAACAGGCGTGCATTTGATTGACGTCTTCATGTAACCAGCTTACAGCATCGATTGCATGATAGCTTTGCTGATGCACTTAATGAGTGCACACCAGGTCTTTACTCTGAAAGTTTATTCAGTGTGAGCAGTTGCCTACAAAGCAGCAGTAATGGCTGCTCACAATTCCAGGCTTGCATGCACTTGTAAACAAATAATGCTGGAGTTATACGCTGGCAGCGTGTGCCAACACTGCCGCAAGCCTTCTCAGATTTGGTGTCTGTGAACAGGGGCAAAAAGATGTTTTGCACATCTAAGTTAGCAAACTTAGCCAAACCGGGAGAAGGCTAGTGGTGAAATAAAGCGGGACAACTAATAATACGGACCGGCACTGAACGCAAATGGTTTTCACCTTTGCGGCGTGCCAAATCAGAATAATACGTAACACCGTCCGTGGTAAGTTGACCGTGGGGAAGGAAGTACCTGAAGACATAAGGCCGTCATGTGTAAAATTTGTCTCGCCTAGCCCAATCGATGGAATCACAGCGGTAGGATCCGCTCGTAAATCCCAGCAACAGATGGGCGGCATTCAGGAGTCTACACGAGCTACGAGCAGACATACCCTAGTCCTTCCACGGCGTTGTCACGGCATGTCACGGCCAAGACATGGAACGAGCCACGAGGTAGCCATGGCTGACGGTGGAGCTCATAACTTTCACGTTTGAGCACCGAATTTAGCCGTGAATATCACTATCGCTTCGTCTTTCTAAGACGCAGATGCTGATATAATTTTCCGAATCTATTACGCAATATATGACGAGCAAACGCCCCCCGACGCAACGCAGTTTGGCGGATGCGCTCGGCCATGAAAATCCGTCTGCAGCTCAGGCTGCAGCTTCACCCTCAGGTCCGGCAGGCAGCGGTGACACTAGTCGTGCACTGGTGGTCGCCCAGCAACCTCCCGGGCTCAATGCCTCGCCATCAGCATCGCCTGACCCTAAACGCGCCCGACAAACAGGAGGGTCTTCACGCCCCTCAGAACCGCGCTTTCGGCCCCGGCCTTTCCAGGTCAATGATTACGACTGGAACAACTTGTCTCCGACCGATGCTATGACATGCATCTTCTTCGGGGACTACGCTTCGCTTTACGACCTGTGCCTCCATCTCCACGACAACAATCGCCTAGCTCCTCACGTACCCCGAACGGCAGCCGCTGGGATAACATCCACCTGCTTTTCGGATCGACCACCCGCCCCGAACTCCAGCATACCATTCTCAACTGAGTCCCTCCTCAAGCGCTCCGATGGCGAGATCTGGGCTCCATCCATCTCCCCCCCCACACTCCGTTCCATCCTGACGGAAGCCTTCCAGCAGCACGTGACCCCCCCTGCTGCCGACATCTCAGCAAGTGCTGGGCGGCACGATAGCTGCTGAGCTTCCTCACCTTTCCACCACCGTCGCCTCCACCTCCACTGCCGAACGTTTCCGCCTCCGTCCACCGCCGACATCAAAGCCCAGCTCCTCGACCTCGACCAACGCCTTCAAGCCACGGCCACCGCCCTTGAGTGCTTGCATGACACCGCCGGCCTCACCGCCCAGGCGGTGAAGGAAATCGCTGCCCAGCCGGCACCTGCTGGCCCGGCCAGTGATGTTAATTCCCTCCACCTGGGCGGACTTGCTTAAGCATCATACCACCTCCACCACCTCCACCATCGCGGCACAACTCAAGCAACAAGCCTCGACCTTCGCGAGGAGGCCGAGATCGACAAGCGCAGCCACAATGTCATCGTCAAGCACCTCGACCAGCCGGCAGGTGAGACCCCGACGAGCCTTCTCACGGCACTTAAGCGCGGGCATTCTTGCCCCCATGCAACTCACTGGCGAGCTGCAGATGTCGGCTGTCCGCCTCCCCCACGCGCGGGGTAAGGCTGGCCCGGCACCTGTGCTTCTCACCTTTAAGTACATGGGGGACAAGCTGGCGTTCCTTAAATGCCGCAAGAAGCTCTCGGAGACTCGCTTCACGTTGGACGACGACTTGACCCTGGCCCAGCAACAGCGGCGACGCGAGCTATGGCCGACCTACCTTCAGCTCCGGCAGCGCGCAGGGGGGAAGCCGGTGTACTGGAGGGGGGCGGTCATCCACGTTGACCACAAGCCCTGGCAGGCCCATCCTGCCACCTCAGACTAGGGAACCTATACCAGTAGTGTAGATTAGTCAGGCTTAGCCTAGCATGTGGCCCACGCGCATGTGCGCCCATAATGGCCCCCATGGATGATGCCTTCAGTATTTAGCTACGCCATGCCTACAATTGTATTGCCATGCCTTCAGTATTTAGCTACGCCATGATCCTCAACCGCCTCCGTTCTGCTCTCGACTGTCACCTTGGGGAAAGTCAAATCGGCTTCCGTCCTGGGCGCAATGTTCACCGTCATGGCCATCTTCGTCGCGCGTCGCCTCTTCGAGGAAATCGCTCTCCTGCAACCTGGTGAGTTTCCCGCCATCCTGATCTTCGTCGACTTCATCAAGGCTTTTGATTCTGTCCTCTGGGACGCTCTATGGGCTGTACTTGCTCGCGCTCGCGTCCCCACTCCCCTGATTACCGTCATCCGCACGCTGTATGAGGGGTCGACCACTTCGGTGCACACTCAACACGGCATTACCCCGCCATGCCCACTGCAGACCGGCGTCTGGCAGGGTTGCGTCCTGTCGCCGTACCTGTTTATTATTGTAGTGGATTATGTTATGCGCCAGGCACGTGCTCGCCTTGCTAGCATTGCAGGCCGTGCCCCTGGCCTAGCGATCACGAACGAGCTTGGGGAAGGGGGGCCGACTAACAGGCAGAATTTACTAGCTGACCTCATTTATGCCGACGACATCACGCTCATCGAGAAGCCGGAGTCTGCCCAACTTTGGCTGGACTGCCTGGCGCTCGAGGCTCGGGCGGTTGGTCTAGAAATCAGCCCCAAAACGGAGGCCCTGGCTCTCGGCATGGCAGGGCCCCCACCCACACTCCGCCTCTTAGACGATGCCGAGGTCAACTACCCTCCTTCAGGCCGCTTCAAGCTGCTCGGCAGTTGGCTTCCCGACTGCGAGGACGACATGACGACACGGATCGGCATGGCGTGGGTGCACCTCCATGACCACCGCCGCTGGTGGAGCAACCCCGCCCTACCCCGGATCGTCAAGCGTGACCTCTTCAAGGTCGTCATTCTGACGATCCTGACCTACGGCGCCGAGACGTGGGCACTGACGCAGGAGCTGGAGCAACGACTCGACGGCGCCGTCACCAAGATGCTGCGCAAGGCCCTTAACATCCCCTTTGGTTTGCACATTAGTAATGAGGATTTGTACGCTGATTTGCCCTATGTTTCCCACATTATTAGGCACAGGCGCCTGGGCCTAGCCGGGCACCTGGCTCGCACAGATCAGGTAGATACCTCAGATAGACTAGCTGGCACCAAGCCCGCCCAGCCTGGACGATATGTCCTAACCTGGCGTGCCCCCGGCCGCGCGCGGCAGGGCTGCCACCCGTGGACATTTCGTGATAGACTCGGCATGGACATGTGCTACACTAGACGTGACGGGCTCACCCCCGGGCAACCTCCTGGTTTGTCTGTAATATGGAGGCAGATGGTGCGCAAGGATAGATTGAATTGAATTGAATTGAATTGGAACATAACTCCGTTGGGAGTATATGTAGCACATAGCCCAGAGAAGGGGCATATGGCCTATCATACATTCTAAGCTACTTCCTGCAAGGGTGGGAATGTAAACAACACTTGCTCTAGGTGCACTAAGGCACCTGCACCCTCATGATCTTCACACTATGCCCAGCTAAGGGGGAGTATGTCATGTGGGGGAAGATCATCATGGCTATACAAGAGCTAGGGCATGGCTTCTCGACAGAGAGCATCTCTCTGCACTGCGTAGCATGGCTAAATTCTTAGTGCAACATCCATGGGGGTCCCGTTATAGGCAGGGCTTGGCTAAATTCTGTAGACAACATCCATGGGGGCCATTATGGGCGCACATGCGCGTGGGCCACATGCTAGGCTAAGCCTGACTAATCTACACTACTGGTATGGATTCCCTAGTCTGAGGTGGCAGGAGGGGGCTGCCAGGGCTTGTGGTCAACGTGGATGACCGCCCCCCTCCAGTATACCGGCTTCCCCCCTGCGCTGTGCCGGAGCTGAAGGTAGGCCGGCCATAGCTCGCGTCGCCGCTGTTGCTGGGCCAGGGTCAAGTCGTCGTCCAGCGTGAAGCGAGTCCTCGAGAGCTTCTTGCGGCATTTAAGGAACGACAGCTTGTCCGCCATGTACTTAAAGGTGAGGAGCACGGGTGCCGGGCCAGCCTTCCCCCGCGCGCGGGGGAGGCGGACAGCCGACATGTCCAGCTCACCAGTGAGTAGCATGGGGGCAAGAATGTCGCGCTTAAATGCCTCAAGAAGGGTCGTGGAGGTCTCACCTGCCGGCTGGTCGAAGTGCTTGACGATGACATTGTGGCTGCGCCGGGCGATGTCGGTTTCCTCGCGAAGGTCGAGGGCTTGTTGCTTGAGTTGTGCCGAGATGGTGGAGGTGGTGGAGGTGGTGTGCTGCTTAAGCAAGTCCGCCCAGGTGGAGGGAGCATCGCCGGCCGGGCCAGCAGGCGTCGGCTGGGCGGCGATGTCCTTCACCGCTTGGGCGGTGAGGCCGGCGGTGTCATGCAAGCTCTCAAGGGCGTTGGCGGTGGCTTGAAGGCGTTGGTCGAGGTCGAGGAGCTGGGCTTTGATGTCGGCAGTGGAGGCGGAAATGGCCGTGGAGGTGGAGGCGGCGGCGGTGGAAATGTGAGGAAGTTCAGCAGTCAGCGTGCCGCCGATTGCTGCTATGTCGGCAGCAAGGGGGGTCACGTGCTGCTGAAAGGCTTCCGTGAGGATGGAGCGGAGGGTGGGGACGGAAAGGGGTGGAGCCCAGATCTCGCCGTCAGAGCGCTGGAGAAGGGAGTTGAGGATGGCGTGCTGGAGATGGGGGCGGACGCAGCCGGACAGCCCGTAGAGGTTGTCCCAGCGGCGGCCGTCTGGGCAGAGGAGGCGATTGATGGAGTGGAAATGGAGGCACAGGTCGTAAAGCGAAGCGTAATTTCCCCGAAGAAGATGCAGCGCATAGCATCGGTCGGAGAAATGGTGGCCCAGTCGTAATCTGCGACCTTGAAAGGCCGGGGCCGAAAGCTCGGTTCTGGGCGTGAAGACCCTCCTGTGTCGTCGGCTGGGCGGGTGCGCTTGGGGTCAGGCGATGCAGATGGCGAGGCGTTAAGCCCGGGGGGTTGCTGGACGACCACCAGTGCACGACTAGTGTCATCGCCGCCTGCCGGACCTGAAGGCGAAGCTGCAGCCTGAGCTGCAGACGTATTTTCATTGCCGAGCGCAGCCGCCAGGCTGCGTTGCGTCGAGGCGCGTTTGTTCGCCATATATTGCGTTTTAGATTCGGAAAATTATATCAGCATGTGCGTCTTAGAAAGACGAAGCGATAGTGATATTCACGGCTAAATTCGGTGCTCAAACGTGAAAGTTATGAGCTCCGACAGCCATGGCTACCTCGTGGCTCGTGGCTCGTGGCTCGTGGATGGATGGATGGCAAGTAGTAATGAAGGAGACCACCCCCAAGCCTGTGGGGGCTCCGCGTGTGACCAAGTATGGCATTCATAGCGATTCGGGCCGCGGTGCCCACACCCCAGGCTGTAACTAGGACCTAGATAGCTTATACAATCCATGCATTCCATCCCATGTTCCCCTCCCACTGAGGACTTATGCTCACGCGACGCAGTCACGTGTCTATTAATTAATTAATTAATGCCTACAATGGGACCTCCCATGGATGTTGCAGTCAGCATTTAGCCATGCTATGCCTAAGCAGGGAGCTACTCTCTGCTGAGATGCCATGTGTTTACCAGCTATAGCCTAGCCACATACCTTCCACCCCATATATGTCATGCAGGCCTTCTAGGCCCTCTCCTCAAGCCGCCTTGTGTGCTTGTGCTTGTTTAGGAGGCATGAACCATCTGATGGCAGTGCAGGTGCACCTTGTGCACCCAGAGCAGATGATAGTTGTACATCATCCGCCAGTTCTATGAAGGGTCCCAAGCCCAGGTCCGTACCGCTGACGGCGTCACTCCGGCGTTCCCCCTACTCACACGGGGGCCGGCTGAAGGTCACGCTCCCTGTGGGCACTGCTGGCAGCCGCTCCACCCCTACCGCGGGCCGGTTGCCGGCAGCGACAACACCCCGCCTTTTTTTCTGCATTCTTGCTGCATGGATTATTAGTGGGCCGGTTGCTGTCAACTGCCACTTCCACCGTCCCTCACCGGACTTGGTTACTTTTGGGGTCGCTAACAACCGTCAGGCTTGCCTCGGGACTACGTGGCGGTGCGGCAGCCCAGGTGTGCTTTCGGTTCTGGATACCCGAGTGTTTGAGCCAGCCACGGTGAGTTCGGTTCCGACCACCGGTTGGTGCGTGCGACCATTCGGCTCCGGTTCTCAGTAGGCCCCCAAGCTTGCGCCGCGCGCCCAAGTGGCCCGCCCTGACTGGAGGGCCGGCGCTACGCCCGGTACCTGGTGACCCTGAGGACTGGTCCGGGACGCCGACGACAAGCGGGCCCGGTGCCAGCGAGCATACCTGCCCGCACATTCAAGGAGCAGCTAGTAGAGGATATGCGGGGCACAGGCCTTTCAGTGATGTGGAGAAAGATGCAGAACAAGGCCATCTGGGCGCCCAGTTTGTAGATCGAGGACAATGATTCCCCCCCATGCAGTGGGGAAAAAGTGCGTCACCCGGCCATCACGGGAAGAACGCCCGGCGTGACCGCTAGAGCTTGGCACTAGTTACCTGCTACGTGGCATGTCCTTTGGTTTGTTAGTGTAGGCATCAGATAAATAGAATAGATCCGCTGGATTGTTGGTCCATCCATCCATTCATTGAACTCCGTGACTCCCCAACGGGAGCATGTGTTAAATTAATTATAGCGGATTTGTATGTCACTTGCCAGCCTCCCCGGACCCCACAATGTAGAGCTAGCAAGTCTGTTCCTTCACCTAAAAAGCAGAGTATCAAACACTTGGTATCTCCGTGTCTCCCTCGGCCATCGCTTGTCCAAGTAATACGACGCGAGGCAGCACACCATCCACGCGCTGTCGCCGCCCTCACGGGGGGAAAGCAAGGGTCCGATGGCGGAGCCCAGTGCATCCACGACCTCTGGTTGCTCGCGCAGGTTGCAGGCCCGCACTCCCTGGAAGAACCTCTCCTGGGGATCATGTGCCGGGGGGGGGGCATGGACAGGGGACGTGGGTTCGAAATAAACAGGGGGCATGGATTCACATTACACAGGGGACGTGGGTTCACAATACACAGGGGATGTGGGTTCACAATAAACAGATGCAATAAGGGAAGGGTGCAATCAGGGCAAGATTTAAAAAAATAATAAAAAATCCTTGCTGGTCATCAAAATGCTATACTACTACAATAATAAGAGCTAGAAGTATACGTGTATGGTAATCTTGTGGTAATTACTAGAAGTACTTGCGTGCCATGCGCCAAGGCATGCCACTGAGCTAATCTGATTATAAATAACACAAAAGCATACAAAACCCCCAAAAGATTTTCTGCATCATTCCCCAACCCCAGCTGCACTATACAGGTCTAATCCTCATCCGAGCTGTCTTCTGGAGTAATGGCAGAAGAGGCGGTAGAGGATAGTGTAGAGGCTATCCTCAGAGGCCATAAGCACCTGAGGCTACCCTGTCTAGCAATGGGCCGCGGGGGCCGTGGGGAGACGCCAGGCGAGACAACAGGGCCAAACCCTGGGGAGAGAAGAGGGCAAAACAAAAGCTATAGAATCAGCTGGGCCACATGCAATTGCCTGATGTCCAGGAAATCAAGGCCCTGTCTATGGCCTGTAGCTCAGGCAGCCATGTTAGACACATGGCGCGTTTGCCAGCACCAACTAGGGCGCAGCGCCCTCCCTCCCAAAGCAACTACAACTACATGGCCGGCCAGCGACACACCAGCCAGGAAGTGGTGATCTTATTACAATTAGAACAGCGGATGCGCCGTATAGGCGCCTCCATGCCACCTGGCACTTTTACTATAACAGAACTGGGACCCGCGCTGGTTGTCTCATTTGTACTGTCTCACGCCACATATACTGTAACCGATGTAACGCACAAGACGCACGCACGATGTGTATGCACTACGTACACATTATGCAATTCTTATTACTGTTAGACTTTATACCCTTACATGCACTTCTTCTAGCGCATTACTAGTACAACAAAATGGTTGTCTTATGCTGGCCACTCACCGCACTATGCCCACACAGCAGCGCATCCACGGCCCCCGTGGCATCTGCCAGGCGCAGCTTCAGCCCAAACGACCAACGCCGCGGTGTCACCTGGCCGCAGCACCCGCCGCACCTGCCCACATCCCCAGCTCCTTGGCGGGGCAGCGACACAGCCTGCGCGGAGGTCATGCATGCGGCAGGCA
>RPFO01000104.1:1277154-1392154 GCA_009746045.1 Mesostigma viride | reverse complement strand
GGCAAGCTGGTCAGCAGTCAGGCGGGCTGGGTGGGCAGGCAGGCAAGCAGCCCGGGTGGGCAGGTGACCAGGGTGCCCCTGTCACATGATTACCAGGGAGGTGAGCCACTACCGTGCTGGTAATTACCATGGTACCACGTCAGCCAGTAGCCCAACAGTGGGCAATGGGCCAACCGTGGGCCAAGGATGCGCCAAGAATGGGCCAATGGGCCAACGACAGGAGCCCGAGCTTCAGCTGAAGTAGGTATTGCTACTAGTACGCCAGAAGAAGAGGACAATACCCTATATCCTGATGATGATACACCCTGCAGGAATAACCTGTACGAATAACCTGTTCGAATAACCTGTACGAATACCCTGTAAGAATATCAACAATAGCCTACCAAACCACCTGCTTCCCGATCAGCCCCCCGCGCTGCCACCTTGGTGAGGTTGATGGAGACTGCTGGCCGCCACGCTCTCTTAGCTGTGCTGGCCACCACGCTCTCTTAGCTGTGCTGGCCGCCACACTCTCTTAGCTGTGCTGGCCGCCACGCTCTCTTAGCTGTGCTGGCAGCCACGCTCTCTTAGCTGTGCTGGCAGCCACGCTCTCCTAGCTGTGCTGGCCGCCACGCTCTCTTAGCTGTGCTGGCCGCCACGCTCTCTTAGCTGTGCTGGCCACCACGCTCTCTTAGCTGTGCTGGCCGCCACGCTCTCTTAGCTGTGCTGGCCGCCACGCTCTCTTAGCTGTGCTGGCAGCCACGCTCTCTTAGCTGTGCTGGCAGCCACGCTCTCCTAGCTGTGCTGGCCGCCACGCTCTCTTAGCTGTGCTGGCCGCCACGCTCTCTTAGCTGTGCTGGCAGCCACGCTCTCTTAGCTGTGCTGGCAGCCACGCTCTCTTAGCTGTGCTGGCAGCCACGCTCTCTTAGCTGTGCTGGCAGCCATGGCGACACGGTCACAGCTACGGCTTTGATAGGCGACCCCTTTGTTGAAGGGTGATGGCTTGCGCCTGGCACCGTGGTGGTTGCTTTCTCTAAAGCCTTGGATGAGTGGTTGCGACGCCGACGCGGACCTGGCATGTTGCATGCCTTGGACCCCGCGGTGCTGGTGACACAACCCACCATATGATCATAGCCTGCTCGTGCATATCTACAAACAAGGCCAAGCAGCGGCAAGGAAGGGAAAGCAGTGACAGCGCAGCAGCATAACTAGTGTAAAACCATGCACGACACACTGCCAGGTGAGTGTGAGTAGCGAGTCCTCTACAGAGTGAAACAAGATTTGGCAAAAGAGTGCCACACTCACCTCTCTCGCTCCTCCACCCCTTTTCCATCGGCCACACCCTCGGGCAGGCCCCACCGACTGGGGAACTGCTTGTTGTCCTGCCAGGTGGCGACGAACGAGCCATCTTTACACTCCAGCCGCACGTTGCGCAGGCGCACCCAAGCACCCAGGGGGGGCACCCGACGGTCACGTGCCAGCATGCCGTACTCCGTCGTCACCTGGCCTATTGTGTACCCATGAACTTTGCGATACTCGGCCACTGGCGCCACGTGCCCATGAGCCGGTAGGGTTGCGCCACTAGAGGGAAGCCCGCCAGGCCCAGCGCGGGTGTTGTGACTGCGGCCGGCACCTAGATCCTGTATTGGCATGCGCGCAGCACCTGATTGAAGGCCACCCTCACCCTCGAGGTGGGCCATCTCGCCCTTGCCCTCGCCTTGGCCTTGATGGGCAGTTGAATGGCCTTGATGGGGAGTTAAATGGGCAGCTCCATTACCACCACCACCTCTGCCCTGATGCTCCCCGCCCTCCCTCCCTTGGCCTTGGCCACCAACCGGCAATGTGTCTCGGTCACGCCCCGCACTGCCCTGCGGTTGCGGCAACTGATTGCTACCATCTGCAGCAACCGCCCCGCCCCGGGCCCCCTCCCCACGCCCACCCTCGCTACCACCCTGGCCTGACCCCCCCACGGCCCTCCTGGCCTCCTCTTCGGCCGCTTCCTCGGCCCCGCTGGGCTTGCGCCGCACCCACGCGTACGCCAGGCCCGCGGTCAGGCGGGAGAAGACGCTCAGGCGCTTGCGCTTGGTACCCACGCCGCCGGCCCCGCCGCCATCATCATCATCCACACGTGCGATGTCGGCATCCCCACGCGTGTGAACAAGAGCGCCATTGCCATCCGAGTCCCTGTGATCAGAATCCCTGCCACTGCCATGGCTGACTGCATCGCTGCCATCTCCATTGTTGCTGCAGAGGCTGGCATTGTTACCATGTTCGTTCCCAGTGCCAAGCGCATGCCTGCCATGTCGATCGGAGTGGCCATCGGCGGGAGTGCGGCCCTCAACAGAACCGTGCGCGGCCGCTGCACCTGCGCCATCTCTCGCCACGCCAACACCCTCATGGCGCGGCGACATGCCCTGTGCCATCGACAAGTGGGAGCGATCAAGGGAAGACCTTCCACCACCCTGGCCCGCGCCAGCGCCCGCACTGCCCGTGTAGTGACCACTGCCACATGACACGGCGCCAGCATTATCCCCCGCGTGTACCACAGCCTGCGCCACAGGGAGGGAGCAGTCCCAGGGAAGCCACATGCGCAGCAGCGTGCCAAGTGCCGGCAGTGGCTCTTCTTCCGCCGGCTTCTCCTCTCCTTCCCGTCCCTCCTGCTCGTGACTCGCCCTCTCCTCCTCTCCTTCCCTTCCCTCATCACCTTCGCTTCTGCTCTCCTCAGCTTCCTGTCCCTCGTCTTCCGCATCCATGGCACCACCGCTCAGGGGCCGACTGCGGCGGGGACTGCTGCCAGCTGCCACAGACCTGGCCGCCCCTGCCGTGGCCTTGCGTGGCGACCTGCCCTGCAGGGCGGCGGCGGATGCAGATGTCTGCTCTGCCGTCACTCTTGCCGCAAGGGCAGCAGGCCCCAGCATGACCTCGGTCCCTGAGCCGCCCTCGTGGGATTGGGACGTGTAGTCGTGGCTGGCGGTTGCACGTGTGGTGGCGCAAGGCATGGTCACGTGAAATGCAGGCGAGGCCAGGTGAGGCCAGGTGAGGCCAGGTAAGGTGGATGTACAAAATCCATCAGAGCGTATTACGGAAAAGCATCCCTACACCAACGGGATGCTGGCTGATAAAATAAAACGGACGGCCAAGATGTGCAATGACTTTACATGTGGTGAGGCGGAAGATGGTGACAGCAGAGAGGTATGCCGTCAAGTCTGTGCTGGTTGTCTTTTGGACATTGCCATATGTTTAAATACTTGGCTTTATTTGGCCAAGAGACAGAGGCGAGGGCGCGCCATGGCCAATGGGTGCAATATGCAAGGCAAGGGCATCCTGTCAAGCAGGCATATGTGGGATTCATAAAGGCCAAGCGTGGGAGTGTTGGTTATGTCTGTTCGCCGTTACACGGAGGCAAAGCGTGGGGGCGTTTGTGATGTCTGTGGGCTGTTACATGGAGGCAAAGCGTGGGGGCGTTTTTGTGATGTCTGTGGGCTGTTACATGGAGGCAAGATGAGAGTAACATGTAGGGCCACACGACGGACATGACGACTATAAAGGTACCAAGTGGCAGAGGCAGAGGCCAGAGAAGCGCTAGGGATGCGCTGTGACATATAAGAGCAGGCAGGCATGTCGGTAGAAAATGAGGAAATTCAAGTAATGCACCCTTCTGACATGCAAGCAAGCAAGAAAGCAGGCCCACAGGCGGCCAGGCGCAGGCAAGCAGATGACCAGGAGGTCAGGCTCACGGGCAACAAGCTCCACCTACGTGTGCGCCAGAGGGTAGGCGTCGGTGCCGTCCCACAGCAGAAGCGACGTGCGGCGTGTGGCGGCGTCTACGGTGAAGCGCAGCACCTGCGGGGCATCAGCCAGGGGTCCACAGTGGGCCATGCAAGGTGTAGGAGTGTGAGAGGACCAACATCAAGTGGGATAACAAGCACTTATTTTCTGGACCATAATGTGCAATGGCGTGAGCGCGCTGTAATGGCAGGGTGGGATAGAGTGCGTCCTCTCGTCCCACGGCGTGGCAGCTGCACAGGCACATGTGATAGGTAGACCGTGCGTGTGGCAGCACCCAGGAAACAAGACGACAGCCAGCCTTGTGGCAGCCATCCGCATGCTGTCATCGGCGACGGCGGCGACGTGGCGATTTCAACGGTGTCTAGGATGGTACAGGGTGACCATGATGGTGGCAATGCCAATGACTACGAATATGATGATGGCGCAACTGTTTATGGCTATATCTCAACTCAGTCGTAATACCATCTGCATCTGCCCCCTCTGACGCAACCGCCTCGTCCTTACCACCCCCATGCTTGCCTGCGCCGGTGCAGTGCCCTTTGCACCCATCCCCTGCACTTTGCGATCCTGTGCATGCCAGCTTCGATCCACCTGCTTCGACCAGACTGTTCCGACCCCTCTGTTAAGACCCCCCTGTTCCGACCCCCATTTGAAGGCCCCGTTTTCAGACGCCCTGTTTAGACCCCCCTGTTGCGACGCAATGTTTCGAGACGCCTGCCTAAGGGTGCCATCAACCGGCCCCACAGGCTGCAGCAGCATGGCAGGGATAGCCTGGTTTGCTCCTCTCGGTGTCTTCCTCATCACTGTCGCATGGCCGGCTTACCCCCCTGGCTGTACTCAGCCCCTGGCAAAAAATAATGGCGACGCATCTACGCCGCACCCAGTTCCCTGCCTGTGAGCGAGAGCACACGTCAAAACACAGACAGAACCGCGCCTGGTGATGAAGACATCAGCAGGCAAGCTTGCTGTGGCAACCGCACCTTGACGATGACATCAGCGTACTTGTTGTCCGGCCGGATCTCATCGATGTGTCGCAGGTACTTGGAGTTGCTGCTGACGCCTGTGGGGCAACACAAGCACAGGCATACCCGCTGTATACTCAAATAAAAATCTTTCATTGTTACAGGTCATCGAACAGCCAGACATTGGCTTGGCAGCATGGAGGGATGAGTGTGAGGTCAATGGTGGCAGGGACAGGGGTGAAGGCAAGGCAGATGCAGGCATATCAACAGGGATTGGGCTACACGGGCACCCACACCCACATGCCAACTTTCCCACACAAGAAGGAGATCCCCACCATCCACCATCCGGGGAAAAAAAAAAATTAAGGATGCACAAAAATGGAGCTAAGAGAACAGAAAAACATCCTGGCGCCAACCTTCCCCTGAGAACTAGAACGTGAGTCCCTGATGAAGAGGCCCAAAGCCCCAGCAAATAGAGGTTTGTAGCTACAGATATTAACTCGCAGTAACAATGGAACAGCGTTTTCCGTACAGTGAGTTGTCTCGACCCATGAATAGGCAGTAACGACTTTTCCCATGGAAGTGTCTCGTCCCATGAATAGGCAGGCAGAGGGTGCTGTACGAAGGTAAGTAAGGGTGGGTGCATGGGTGGGTGGGCGGGCAGGCGAGGCATACGCGTCCTTCACACGCCACGAGGCAAATAGGGCCCCACCTGGCGCGACGGCGACGGCACCAGAGAATATGCGCCGCTGCGCCACGCCCCAGTCGCGAGCCAGCGCCACCTGGCGCGCCTGTGCGGGGGACGGCAGCCAGCTGGCCACCCCAGCCCCCGCACAAGCAACCGCATGACTGCGGCCATCTCCCCCTGCCTGTGTGTGGCTGCTCTGGTAGGGCCTGTCCTCGGCGTCATCGGCCACCGCGTCAAAGAGGGCAAAGTAGGCCGGGCGGTTGGCCCCCACGCTGGCGCTGCCCTGCGGCCGCCGTTCCCAGTAGCGCACCTGCACGCGGGTGGCAGTGGCAGATGGGAGCACGCGGATGGGTGTGTGCAGATGGGATTGTGCACATATTGCTGGAGATTCGTGTTGCGTGCTGCGCTACGCCACCGCGAAGGGAACAAGGGACCGCCTCAGACATTCAAGACCACAAGCAGGCGTTAATGTGCAGCGGCTACCCAAGCGTTGGCGCGCTGCTGCTGCCAAGTATCGCGATGAGGTACAACACAGGGCTGGCCGCGTCTGAGTAGACCACGTGGGAGCAGGCAGCCCACATTCTATCATCATTCTACCCACATTCCATCATCATTCTGCCCACATTCTATCATCATTCTACCCACATTCTATCATCATTCTACCCACATTCCATCACCATTCTACCCACATTCCATCATCATTCTACCCACATTCCATCATCATTCTACCCACATTCTATCATCATTCTACCCACATTCTATCATCATTCTACCCACATTCCATCACCATTCTACCCACATTCCATCATCATTCTACCCACATTCCATCATCATTCTACCCACATTCTATCATCATTCTACCCACATTCTATCATCATTCTACCCACATTCCATCATCATTCTACCCACATTCCATCATCATTCTACCCACATTCTATCATCATTCTACCCACATTCTATCATCATTCTACCCACATTCTATCATCATTCTACCCACATTCTATCATCATTCTACCCACATTCTATCATCATTCTACCCACATTCTATCATCATTCTACCCACATTCTATCATCATTCTACCCACATTCCATCATCATTCTACCCACATTCCATCATTATTCTAACCACATTCTACCATCATTCTACCCACATTCCATCATCATTCTACCCACATTCTATCATCATTCTACCCACATTCCATTATCATTCTACCCACATTCTATCATCATTCTACCCACATTCTATCATCATTCTACCCGCATTCTATCATCATTCTACCCACATTCTATCATCATTCTACCCACATTCTATCATCATTCTACCCACATTCTATCATCATTCTACCCACATTCCATCATCATTCTACCCACATTCTATCATCATTCTACCCACATTCTATCATCATTCTACCCACATTCTATCATCATTCTACCCACATTCTATCATCATTCTACCCACGTTCCATCATCATTCTACCCACATTCCATCATCATTCTACCCACATTCCATCATCATTCTACCCACATTCTATCATCATTCTACCCACATTCTATCATCATTCTACCCGCATTCTATCATCATTCTACCCACATTCTATCATCATTCTACCCACATTCCATCATCATTCTACCCACATTCTATCATCATTCTACCCACATTCCATCATCATTCTACCCACATTCCATCATCATTCTACCCACATTCTATCATCATTCTACCCGCATTCTATCATCATTCTACCCACATTCCATCATCATTCTACCCACATTCTATCATCATTCTACCCGCATTCTATCATCATTCTACCCACATTCTATCATCATTCTACCCACATTCTATCATCATTCTACCCACATTCCATCATCATTCTACCCACATTCCATCACCATTCTACCCACGTTCTATCATCATTCTACCCACATTCTATCATCATTCTACCCACATTCTATCATCATTCTACCCACATTCCATCATCATTCTACCCACATTCCATCATCATTCTACCCACATTCTATCATCATTCTACCCACATTCTATCATCATTCGAGTCATGCCTCCTCTGCTCTGTGTGGCATCAGCCCATATTCTATCATCATTCGAGTCGTGCCTCCTCTGCTCTGTGTGGCATCAGCCCATATTCTATCATCATTCGAGTCGTGCCTCCTCTGCTCTGTGTGGCATCAGCCCATATTCTATCATCATTCGAGTCGTGCCTCCCCTGCTCTGTGTGGCATCAGCCCATATTCTATCATCATTCGAGTCGTGCCTCCTCTGCTCTGTGCGGCATCACCTTGCCCGATGTCACGGCGCGGTGGCAAGAGCATGCGTGGCCACATGGCGCAAATGGCGTGCATGGCGTGCATGGCGTGCATGGCGTGCATGGGGAGGCATGGGGAGGCATGGCGAGGCATGGGGAGGCATGGGGAGGCTTGGGGAGGCATGGGCAGGCATGGGGAGGCATGGGGAGGCATGGGGAGGCATGGGGAGGCATGGGGAGGCATGGGCAGGCATGGGGAGGCATGGGGAGGCATGGGGAGGCATGGGGAGGCATGGGGAGGCATGGGGAGGCATGGGGAGGCATGGGGAGGCATGGGGAGGCATGGGGAGGCATGGGGAGGCATGGGGAGGCATGGGGAGGCATGGGGAGGCATGGGGAGGCATGGGGAGGCATGGGGAGGCATGGGGAGGCATGGGGAGGCATGGGGAGGCATGGGGAGGCCTGGGGAGGCATGGGGAGGCATGAAGACAGAGGCATTGATGCACAGAGCATGACGTGGCAGTGAACAAAAATCTTCGAAAACACTCTCATGTTGCCAACTGGATGGGTGTGAGGGACCGCGAGGGCCAGCAACCGCAGTGGCGAGCCTGCCCCCCATGCATGTCGTGCATACATGGGTCGCGCGGGTCATTGTCAAGAATGTTTTGCCCCATGGCAGGGGACTAAATGGACTGGCTGCCTGCGCAGCGCAGAGTTTCATGCCCACTCACAGCCCACCCACAGCCCACCCACAGCCCACCCACAGCCCACCCACAGCCCACCCACGGCCCACCCACAGCCCACCCTCTCCAGGCTCCTGCGCATGCATGTGGATGACATCAGCGTACCTCCAGCTTGTGGATGAGGATGACATCGCCAATGCTGCGAACCTTGGGCAGGCTTTCCTCACTCGGTGCGAACACGTTCACACGCAGACCTGCATGTGTGGCGCGGTCACGTGAGGGGGGCACTGTTTAGTGGATAGGGGTTGGGGCAGACATCCAACAAGTTTACACAAAGACCTGCATGCGTGGTGCAATGCCGCATTCTTTAGTTGATCAGGGGTGCAGAACAATTAATGCATCGACCTGATGGGTCAGGCAGGGGGGCATACAAAATGCGGCATTGTGTAGTCAAACGCGGGACAGGTGTGTTTGATTGACACAAGGACATGCCAAGAGGGCCAATCACAGGTTAACACACAGACCTGCCAAGAGGGTCTATCTATATCTACGAATTTAGCCATGTCACATCATCCCCGACTCTTGGGAGCTCCCCAAGTACGCGACCAATCTAAAAGGAGGAAGTGGCTGCCGGGCCAATCCGTGCAAAGCGCAAAGCGCGCCGTCAGGCGCGCGGCCGCTTCAGCGGCGTCCTCTCCGGAACGCAACGAAGGAGCACGTTACTCCGAACTACGCGTTGGCCTGCTACGGTAGGGGCACCGCAGGCAGAGTAGCAGCAGGTAAATGGGCGCAGGTGGCACGCCGGGCAAGGCTAACCTTTGGGGCTTAGCGCAGCGCCAAGCTGGCGCAGCGCCAAGCGGGCGCAGTGCCAGCGGGTGGCCGCGCGGGCAGGGTGGCAGGCGGGACTGCGGGCGCGGCAGGGCGGGCAAACGGGTGGCGTACCTGGCAGGCCAGCCTTAGCAGGGCCAGCCGGCCACAATTCACCAGTGGGCGGGGATGGCCGCGGGGGCTCCCACATGTGCTCCAGCACTTAGTGTAGGGCGGGCCCTGGCGGGGCCTGCGGGCGGGCCAGCACGGCGCTGTGGGAGGGCCGCGGGTGACCAGACCCTTTTTTGGGTTGGGCGGAGCCAGCGGGTCACACTAGTCACCTCTAAAGCGGCGAAACCATAGCCTGGTTGAAACTGCGCCCCCATTCCGTCCTTGTCACCCATGGGGGCTATCCAAGCGCCCTGTGGAATTTCATCTGAACGAATGATCAAGATGCCACAGAGCATGGCATCTTGAAGGTTGCAATAAGCCAATGACTGAAAGAGAATCATAGCCCATACTCCAGTCACCTATGCCTCTATTGAATAGGGTCATTGCCTAAAGTGCTGTCCCCTATGCCTCCAATGAAGCCCTTACACATCCGAGGAATAGTGCCCTCGGCATGTGGGTAAATGCCCTTAGTGATAGACCTTTAATTAAGAACATACCTCCAAGGGGAGGATATGAAACACATATCCCTGAGAAGGGGCATATGGTTTTTAATACATTCTAGGCGACAACCTGCAGGTGGTGGGTGTAAACTGCCACCTACTTGGGGTGCACAACTGAGGTGCACCTGCACCACCATGAATTCCAGCAGCTCTGCAAAGTTGCGGACATGGGGTGGAAGATGATCAAGGCTAAGCAATTGCTAGGGCATGATGGCGTCTCAGCAGAGAGTGCCTCTCTGCATGGGCAAAGCATGGCTGACTCATAGCGGATGCAGCAAGGCTGCCCCATGGTCCAGAGCCCATGCTGAACGCGAAAAATCCTTCCACTGCCTGTCAACTCGGTGGCTCGAGGCTTGCCAGCATTAACAAAATGCATGTTCCAAACACCCCAGCAAGCCACGGCTGGGGGCCCTCAGAAAAGCTCCCTGTGGGCCTTCAGAAGCTAAAAATATAACCACGGTAATGCCTGCTTGCCATGGGCATGTTGCAGCCCCGAGAATGCAAGCCACACTATGGCAGACCATAGACAGCAGAACAAGAGTGCCTACATACTAGACCAGAGTACCACACAAGCGTGCCATGCTTTGTAGAACCCGCGTGCCATACGAGCGCGCCTCACACCGTAGAACGAGCGTGCCTCACATCATAGAACCACTGCGCCTCACACTGTCGAACCACCGCGCCGCATATCGTAGAACCACCGCGCCACATGAGAGTGCTATACATAGAAGAACCAGCGTGCCATATGAGAGTGCTATACATAGTAGAACCAGCGTGCCATATGAGAGTGCTATACAAAGTAGAACCAGCATGCCATACAGTTGGAAAGAGTGCTTGCATGCGAAACTGTAGAAGATGTGTCATAGAAGCCTGTAACACACGCACGCAAGGTTGTCGTGCGTTCACGATAGGCAACAGACAGGCCAACACAATACCAATTGGAGGGGGCTCAAAGCTGAATCGCACTTCGGAAAAGAGGCTGGAAGCTGCAGATGGTAACACTACAGCTGGCACTCGGCACCTTCTGTTGCTCAACCCAAGGCATACCTCTACGTGATGCTGAAAGCGTCAAGGTGGAGTGTGCTGCTCACGGCGGCTCACGCACACATAGGCACACATAGGTTGCCAAATTATTTAGAGAACTTAACAGATTAGGAAAGCTGACGACCGGAGGTTAAAAATTAAAAGCGTGTGATCGTGTCACGTGCGTACCAATAAAGGAACCTTCAACCCCTATACACAACGGGAAGGACGGAGGGCGCCCTAGCTTCTCCCGTACTGCCTCGAGTGAGCAGGCCACAGAGGCCACATAGAGGGGCAGGCATATACAGAGGCTCATTGTGCTGCCTCTCACCATCCTTGATGCTGTCACAGTTGGCGCAGCTGGAGTCTTTGATCCGTATTGTCATGATTTTATCTGAAGGCATCAGCGGCGCGGCAGAGGGAGCCAGAAGAATGGAACGAGATAGCAAAGCTGCACGATTTACTGATCGGGTGAACCGGGGGTGTGCTATCACACATCACGGGATCAATTGATGATATCACAAGCAGGCCAGCTAAATCAGGCAGTTGGGCAACATGATAGCCCAATCGTCCTATTCCTGTCGGCTGCGAAAGAAGGAACCGAGTCATCCTCGGCAAAAAGAAACCAAAATGGAGAGGAAACGACAACTAACGACAAGGGGATTTAACAATTTACCAAGCAGAGCCAACACAAGCAGCAGCCAAGGCATTCACAAAATGCCGGCCATTACCAGTTTTCCTGGTGTCCCTCGGCTGGTCAAATTCCACTACGACAGCTGCCACTTCGTACTTTCCGCTAGGCCGCTGGACAGCCTCCGCTAGGGAGACGCCGTGAGCCATCTCCACAATCTTAGAGTGCTGTTCCCGCGGTTAAGCTGCGCGAGGTATTTACTTTGCTAGCCATCGACTTATCAGGAGTTTCGTAGATAGATAATTGACATCAATAAACATAATTTTCCACTGAACCGACTGTGTTTCGATTTACCCTTGATTGGGAAAATGTATTGACAACTATGTAGTTGCTAAAGTAGACTTCGGCGAAATCCATGGACAGCATCAAGCTCTAAATTAGCGGGCTTAGCTACTAGCAGCAGCGGTAGCATCAAAGTCTTCATGGCTTGACCCTGCCATAGATGCCCGACATCGAAAAGAAAGTAATGAGGCTGCACTGCTGCAGAGTGCAGACACAGGCTAGTTCGCCAAAATTCCCAGCAGAGTGCAGACACAGTTCGCCAAAATTCCAGTACGCGCGTACTTCATCAATAAATAAGGCATAACCGCATAATGGCTACGGTAAATGGTGAAGTAAATTAGTACTGTGTGTATATTTTACTACAGCCTGTATACCACTCCAGCCGTCAATCGTACTGTAGATTTTTTTAAAAATATCGCTGTTTTGTAGGTCGCTTTTATATCCAGGTGTTATCAGATGTTATCAAAGCTGTACTATATCCAGTTATCCACCCGGACCCGTGATTTCTTAGGATGTCAGTCGGAATATCCGACATATCCACAGTTCCACCCTGGTTCCACACGTGATCTAGGACCCGCCTCGGCCGCCTCCATATCCTTCGGCGACTGGCGACTTTCCGGAGACGCGAGACTGCACGTGGGTGAACACTGAACTTTGGGGAAATTACGACCTTGATGACAATTATGGCCTTCACGGCATCGCATGTAAGATATTACCGGCCCGCGGTTTTTTCGCATTTAGAATTACTTGCCTAGTACCCTTTCCGCGCCAATTCGCCGTGCTTCGTGAAACATTACGTAGTTTCTCCACGATGTCAAAACCCCAGCCCCTAGGTAATCAGTTCCCTAGGTATTTATCTTGTACCTAGGTATACACATTCTAGCGCACCTACAGTCCTCTGAAAACCTTGTTATCCGCGGTGTGGCCCGCGACAGCGCACTGCATCGCTTGGGCATGCAATAATGCCGGGGGGGGGAATGGCCACATTTAGCTGAAGCTTAGTTTTGAAAGGGCGTTATCGCTGGAAGCTAGTGCGATGCCCACGTTCAGTCAGTTCAGCACCCCTTCGGTTGCCTGCTGTTGTCCCGTGTTTGCCACTTTGCCTGCTGTTGTCCCGAGTTTGCTTGCGGCACCTATTAATTGGCACTAGTACATACTGGCTCGTACACCAATGTACCCTGCGACCCCTTGGCCAGTGAGAACCGGCTTGTGGCTCGCAAGTGTACTGACCGCTCCTGCCGTTCTCAACTATGAATCTCGGCAGCTCAACCGCGGACATCGTGCGCATGAATTTCGCTCTCTGACGTCACGATGTGACGCTCGCTGCGGCGATGCTGCGTTCCAGGGGGGGGGCACCGTTGGCTGCGGGCTGACGCGATTCTGCTTCCTCCGTCCCTTCCCCCTGTCTGCCGTACCATACTCACGTTGCTTGCCACGATGACCGCGTCGCAGCCATGTGCCATCCTCCCGAATGATGTCGTGGCAATGCCCGCACGGTGGATGTCCATGAATACGGCCAGGCCACACAGCAAGCTCGTGCTTTGTGCGCGCCACATGGCAGCACACGCTGCTGTACGGAGCTTTGGGGCAGCACGGACGGCTCCCCCCTCCGCCTGCTCACCCGCACACGAGACATCCTCAACGGCAGCTGCCGCCGCAAGTCCGTGCCGCGAGACTGACCAAGTGCCCTCCGTGGCCCCACCCTCGCCACTGGCACCCGCAATGATGTCATGGGACCGGTCAATGCTGGCACACGCGCAGCGTGGGCTAATGCTGGCCGCCCTTTCCGCTTGCATGGCCCTGGTGCCCCTGCCTCCACCAGGTACTTTGCTTGCCACCTGGCCGCACACGTAGCAGTAACACACGCCACTTGTACACGTTGTGCTTCCGCCGCCCCCCTGCATCTGGGGGCACACATCCCCAGACTGCTTTCACGGTTGGGCGCCAGAGCCATGAATAATTGCACCACTTTTCTGTCAGACACGTCAATACATCCACACCACTTCTTGCCCCCACCCACCCACCCACCCCACCCACCCACGCATGTACCCACACCCACGCACACACACACACGCACACACACACACACACACACACACACACACACACACACACACAAATCTTACTCCCCACCTGGCCCGCTTCCCACCCAAATGCGCAGGCCATGCGGCGGACGACAGCACCGTGGCCGTATTCCAACGGTCATGCGCCGCCTGCCACAGCGCTGGCGGCAACATCCTCGCGCCGGTGTGTAGACCGCGATATAAATAGCACCACACGGGGAGTTCTATATATATATATTGTGCAGCTGGGGTGATCCTTGAATGTCCGTGTCAGATTACTATTAATTTCTTTAGGGCTCTTCTTTTCGGGGTTATCCTTGTGTTGCATGCCAATCTCACCTCTGTAATTTATCATTCTCAATGAATACATGAATATATACAGCACCGCGCGAGGATCGGTGGTGGGTGGAGTGAGCACCGCGATGGGGCACAGCGCACAAGGAACGGTGGTGGGTGGAATAGGCCTGGGCGTCGACATCCTGGCACCGGGGTGTGGCCACCCCTTGCGCAGCACGATATTGGCCCAGTAGATAGTTGGTGTTATGACATGAGTACAGCCAGTGGAGTAGATAGATAGTACTTGCCCCGCCGTACCGTAGCTGCCTTGCGAGAGCACAGCATGCTGACTTACGTGTTTCTCCCCGCCGCGCCTCGTTGACGAGTGCCAGGGACACCTGGTGGTGACACAAAGGATCGCGAGGGAGGGTTCCTGCCAGGGGCATCAGCGCTTGTCCTGGTCACTGTCCCAGCGTCTCTTTCATCGCATCGCTTGTGTGCTTGCGCATGCGGTGGTCATCTCACGCGATTGTTTGCATGCGCATGTGGTTGTCATCTCATGCAATTTGCTTGCATGCGCATATGGTGGTCTCGCGTCATCCACGACCTCCCCCCGGTAGACCAAGGGGTTGACAAAGGCTGACCTGCAGCGGTGAGCGCGGGGGGTGGCCGTCGCACTTTTGGATACTTGCAACGGTGGCATGGATGGGGGAGGAATAGGCCAGGTGGCATGGATGGGGTGGGTGGCATGGATGGGGTGGGTGGCATGGATGGGGTGGGTGGCATAGATGGGGTTGGTGGCATGGATGGGGTGGGTGGCATGGATGGGGTGGGTGGCATGGATGGGGTGGGTGGCATGGATGGGGTGGGTGGCATGGATGGGGTGGGTGGCATGGATGGGGTGGGTGGCATGGATGGGGTGGGTGGCATGGATGGGGTGGGTGGCATGGATGGGGTGGGTGGCATGGATGGGGTGGGTGGCATGGATGGGGTGGGTGGCATGGATGGGGTGGGTGGCATGGATGGGGTGGGTGGCATTCGTAGATGACGTTGATAGGATCCGGTGCAGGGGTCAGGAGGGTTGATGAGATGGATAGCATCAATCAGTAGCTTTACGGGTTGAAATGGTTGCTTTGCGAAGCCGTAGTAGGTTCCTGGTTTTGATCGATACGTAGCACGATCCACCACGGCTACCACCAGCCTGCCGGCAGCCATGGGTGGCACCCGACCACCTGCCAACCAACGCACCTGTGCTCCTACCTACCCACCCTTCCCATGCAAATTTTGGTCATTCCAGCCAGCCAGCCTGCGAGCCATGCGCGTGTGGCGATCCGTGGGTGCAAGCCGTGAGCGTGCAATGTGCGGTGTGAATATACGGAGAAGGAGTGTGGGAAAAGTGTATGCTGTGCACCCCAGTCGGACCCTGGATTTCCTGGTGCAGGGAGGGAGAGTGGATGGGTGGGGGTGAGGGGGGGGGAGAGGCGGAGGCATGCATAAGCAGCTTGACGATTCGTGCACGTGGGCACAAAACGGGAGGGCACGAGTGATTTAGTAGAAGCATTGATTAATTTACTTAATTTGTCTCGTGTCCCCGTTGGGGGACCACGGAGTGATTTAGCAGGAGCATGGTCAATGCCATCCAGCCAATGGGCATGCTGTCGCGATCACGTCTTCGACTTACTTATGCACTCCCCGCCAAGCACTGATTTATCAGCTCAACGTCGATCCATGTACATGAGCATTGCCCTCCCTGCTTTGCTGTCGCCTCCAGTCGCTTCCTGCGGCGAACATATGCTCGCAGCCTAGCATGCTGGGGCCATGTACTAGTAGCTAACACCCGCATGTGTGCGTTGGCTGGACTATGGCGCTGCGGCGGTGTAGATCCATGAGACATACCAATGAGTGAGGTGTATACTCGCATCTGTGCGTGCATGTGTGCGTCTGGACATCCTGTTGGGTTCGCAGCGAGGGCCTGCTCGACGAAGAGAAGCTGTACACCATCATCTACAGCGGCAAGAGCCGGATGCCGGTAAGTTCTACGGCGGCGGTTGTACTAGAGTAAGTGGGTAAGTAGTAGGTCTGTAGCAGGTAAGTAGTATGCCGGCCTCCATGTGCACAGCGGCCCGCTTGTTACCCTTGCAATGGGAATCGGAAGTGATTTCGTGGGGAGGTTGCAGAGCGCCACAGCCACCTCTCGGCCAGGCTGTACACACACTTCTCAGCCAGGCTGCACACGCCCACCACTCAGCCAGGCTGTACACGCCCACCTCTCAGCCAGGCTGGACACGCCCACCTCTCAGCCAGGCTGTACACGCCCACCTCTCAGCCAGGCTATACGCTACACCTCTCAGCCAGGCTGCACACTTCACCTCTCAGCCAGGCTGTACACGCCCACCTCTCAGCCAGGCTGTACACTACACCTCTCAGCCAGGCTGTACACGCCCACCTCTCAGCCAGGCTGTACGCTACACCTCTCAGCCAGGCTGTACACGCCCACCTCTCAGCCAGGCTGGACACGCCCACCTCTCAGGCAGGCTGTACACTCACACTTATCAGCCAGGCTGTACGCTCACACTTCTCAGCCAGGCTGTACGCTCACACTTCTCAGCCAGGCTGTATACGCCCACCTCTCAGCCAGGCTGTACACGCCCACCTCTCAGCCAGGCTGTACGCTACACCTCTCAGCCAGGCTGTACACGCCCACCTCTCAGCCAGGCTGTACACGCCCACCTCTCAGCCAGGCTGTACACGCCCACCTCTCAGCCAGGCTGTACACTACACCTCTCAGCCAGGCTGCACACGCCCACCTCTCAGCCAGGCTGTACACTACACCTCTCAGCCAGGCTGTACACTCACACTTCTCAGCCAGGCTGCACACGCCCACCTCTCAGCCAGGCTGTACGCTACACCTCTCAGCCAGGCTGTACACGCCCACCTCTCAGCCAGGCTGGACACGCCCACCTCTCAGCCAGGCTGTACACGCCCACCTCTCAGCCAGGCTGTACACTACACCTCTCAGCCAGGCTGCACACGCCCACCTCTCAGCCAGGCTGTACACTCACACTTCTCAGCCAGGCTGCACACGCCCACCTCTCAGCCAGGCTGTACACTACACCTCTCAGCCAGGCTGTACACGCCCACCTCTCAGCCAGGCTGGACACTACACCTCTCAGCCAGGCTGGACACGCCCACCTCTCAGCCAGGCTGTACACTACACCTCTCAGCCAGGCTGTACACGCCCACCTCTCAGCCAGGCTGTACACGCCCACCTCTCAGCCAGGCTATACGCTACACCTCTCAGCCAGGCTGCACACTACACCTCTCAGCCAGGCTGTACACGCCCACCTCTCAGCCAGGCTGTACACTACACCTCTCAGCCAGGCTGGACACGCCCACCTCTCAGCCAGGCTGTACACTACACCTCTCAGCCAGGCTGTACACGCCCACCTCTCAGCCAGGCTGTACACTACACCTCTCAGCCAGGCTGGACACTCACACTTCTCAGCCAGGCTGTACACGCCCACCTCTCAGCCAGGCTGTACACGCCCACCTCTCAGCCAGGCTGCACACGCCCACCTCTCAGCCAGGCTGTACACGCCCACCTCTCAGCCAGGCTGTACACTACACCTCTCAGCCAGGCTGCACACGCCCACCTCTCAGCCAGGCTGTACACTACACCTCTCAGCCAGGCTGTACACGCCCACCTCTCAGCCAGGCTGTACACTACACCTCTCAGCCGGGCTGTACACGCCCACCTATCAGCCAGGCTGTACGCTCACACTTATCGGCCAGGCTGTACGCTCACACTTCTCAGCCAGGCTGCACACGCCCACCTCTCAGCCAAGCTGTACAACTTTACACTAAGGCGGTTCACACATGGCCTGGTATGTGACCACGTAGGGCTTTCGCTGCTCGCACAATAGAGCAGGTTCGGCTGGGCTGCTGTCGAGGTCGCCTGTACGACTGTGCAGACCAGTGGGGCAGGCCATGACTGCTCGTTCAGAAGTGACCAGTCTTGTTTCGCTTGATTTGCCCGTTGGTAGCGGGCGCCTGCTGCGTGGGTTCCACCAGGGTGGCTTGTTTGGATGTCTAGTTTCAATGGCACTAGGGTTTTTGCGTTCCATGGCACTAGGTTCCATGGCACTACATTCCTCTGTACTAGATCTATGGCTTCTGGGAAGGCCCACCCACGCCTCAGCACCCGACCTTGAATAATTTGCTGCTCAAGCCTATGGTTTTTCATCCTAGTTGCTGGCACCCGGTCAATCGCCAGCTGGCCAACCCTGGAGGGGACCAACAGGGTTTCTTGTAAGTAGGAGCCAGTGGAGGAGACAACACCGGTTGGCACTCTGGCAGTTGGGACGCACGGGTTCAATATCATACGTATTGGTCCACACTGGGTGGGGAAATGGAACAGGCACAAAATATATCCCCATCTTCTGCCGCCCCGACGGGCCTGTGCGGCCCTGCCTCTTTTGGAACTGAGGACGATGTGGCAATCATGATAAGATCTTGAATGTTGCCTAGACTCCGCCACACATGCGTTACTTAAGTATACTTCCTCCCCGAATGCCTCCTGCAATTTTCTCATGCAGGGTTTTGGCGAGGGGTGTGCGCCTAAGGGGCAGTGCACATTTGCGGCACGGCTGAGTGACGACGAGATCCGCAAATTGGCTTCATATATTAAAGAGACCGCTGAGACGGACAGCTGGTGAGGTTGAGATCAGGGGTAGTCCGTAGAAAACCATGTCACCCGTGATGGAATATCACCATCAGTTCACTACATTGCGTCACCATGCACATACCTGCGCAGTGTCAGACGTGGAAACAGCATGTTCACGGATGCTGCCAACGGTTCAGATTGTGCAGTATTACCATTTGAACGGTGCTGTTGGCTATAGCTCTGACCTGGAAATGCATGGGCATTAGTCCCAAAGCTTGGTGGATGAGTACTTCGGTTATGGATGAGACAGCCAATGAACCTGCTCCGCCATCGCAGATTCTTCAAGCGATTAAAAATTAAATTATAACAAGACTCCTTTGGGAGATCATGTAGCACGTATTCCACTGCTGATGGGTGGGGGTGAACGGGGCCGCAAAAACTAACTAAGCTAACTCTAATCTAGTCTACCAAGATCCTAGCTACTCTCTACTATGGATGGATGGATGGATGGATGGATGGATGGATGGATGGATGGATGGATGGATGGATGGATGGATGGATGGATGGATGGATGGATGGATGGATGGATGGATGGATGGATGGATGGATGGATGGATGGATGGATGGATGGATGGATGGATGGATGGATGGATGGATGGATGGATGGATGGATGGATGGATGGATGGATGGATGGATGGATGGATGGATCGATGGATCGATGGATCGATGGATCGATGGATCGATGGATCGATGGATCGATGGATCGATGGATCGATGGATCGATGGATCGATGGATCGATGGATCGATGGATCGATGGATCGATGGATCGATGGATCGATGGATCGATGGATCGATGGATCGATGGATCGATGGATCGATGGATCGATGGATCGATGGATCGATGGATCGATGGATCGATGGATCGATGGATCGATGGATCGATGGATCGATGGATCGATGGATCGATGGATCGATGGATCGATGGATCGATGGATCGATGGATCGATGGATCGATGGATCGATGGATCGATGGATGGATGGATGGATGGATGGATGGATGGATGGATGGATGGATGGATGGATGGATGGATGGATGGATGGATGGATGGATGGATGGATGGATGGATGGATGGATGGATGGATGGATGGATGGATGGATGGATGGATGGATGGATGGATGGATGGATGGATGGATGGATGGATGGATGGATGGATGGATGGATGGATGGATGGATCGATGGATCGATGGATCGATGGATCGATGGATCGATGGATCGATGGATCGATGGATCGATGGATCGATGGATCGATGGATCGATGGATCGATGGATCGATGGATCGATGGATCGATGGATCGATGGATCGATGGATCGATGGATCGATGGATCGATGGATCGATGGATCGATGGATCGATGGATCGATGGATCGATGGATCGATGGATCCATGGATCCATGGATCGATGGATCGATGGATCGATGGATCGATGGATCGATGGATCGATGGATCGATGGATCGATGGATCGATGGATCGATGGATCGATGGATGGATGGATGGATGGATGGATGGATGGATGGATGGATGGATGGATGGATGGATGGATGGATGGATGGATGGATGGATGGATGGATGGATGGATGGATGGATGGATGGATGGATGGATGGATGGATGGATGGATGGATGGATGGATGGATGGATGGATGGATGGATGGATGGATGGATGGATGGATGGATGGATGGATGGATGGATGGATGGATGGATGGATGGATGGATCGATGGATCGATGGATCGATGGATCGATGGATCGATGGATCGATGGATCGATGGATCGATGGATCGATGGATCGATGGATCGATGGATCGATGGATCGATGGATCGATGGATCGATGGATCGATGGATCGATGGATCGATGGATCGATGGATCGATGGATCGATGGATCGATGGATCGATGGATCGATGGATCGATGGATGGATGGATGGATGGATGGATGGATCGATGGATCGATGGATCGATGGATCGATGGATCGATGGATCGATGGATCGATGGATCGATGGATCGATGGATCGATGGATCGATGGATCGATGGATCGATGGATCGATGGATCGATGGATCGATGGATCGATGGATCGATGGATCGATGGATCGATGGATCGATGGATCGATGGATCGATGGATCGATGGATCGATGGATCGATGGATCGATGGATCGATGGATGGATGGATGGATGGATGGATGGATGGATGGATGGATGGATGGATGGATGGATGGATGGATGGATCGATGGATCGATGGATCGATGGATCGATGGATCGATGGATCGATGGATCGATGGATCGATGGATCGATGGATCGATGGATCGATGGATCGATGGATCGATGGATCGATGGATCGATGGATCGATGGATCGATGGATCGATGGATCGATGGATCGATGGATGGATGGATGGATGGATGGATGGATGGATGGATGGATGGATGGATGGATGGATGGATGGATGGATGGATGGATGGATGGATGGATGGATGGATGGATGGATGGATGGATGGATGGATGGATGGATGGATGGATGGATGGATGGATGGATGGATGGATGGATGGATGGATGGATGGATGGATGGATGGATGGATGGATGGATGGATGGATGGATGGATGGATGGATGGATGGATGGATGGATGGATGGATGGATGGATGGATGGATGGATGGATGGATGGATGGATGGATGGATCGATGGATCGATGGATCGATGGATGGATGGATGGATGGATGGATGGATGGATGGATGGATGGATGGATGGATGGATGGATGGATGGATGGATGGATGGATGGATGGATGGATGGATGGATGGATGGATGGATGGATGGATGGATGGATGGATGGATGGATGGATGGATGGATGGATGGATGGATGGATGGATGGATGGATGGATGGATGGATGGATGGATGGATGGATGGATGGATGGATGGATGGATGGATGGATGGATGGATGGATGGATGGATGGATGGATGGATGGATGGATGGATGGATGGATGGATGGATGGATGGATGGATGGATGGATGGATGGATGGATGGATGGATGGATGGATGGATGGATGGATGGATGGATGGATGGATGGATGGATGGATGGATGGATGGATGGGTACACGCAATCCTGCACCGGTCTAATCTATCTATGTACAAAATCCTACTCTATATCAAGGAGACAACCAGCGCAGGCCAGAAATCGGGAGAATCCGGACCATATGGTAGCTCATGCGGTCCCGCTACTGGACGCGAGAGCCATCAAGTAGAAAGACGTCGGGCGGTGGCTGCCGGAGTGAGATCTCCCAACCGCCAGGGCCTCTGTCTTCTTGCTGACCTCGAGCCCGACCAGGTGCCCGAGCCTCGATTGTGAGGCAGTCACTGAAGCCACGTGTGCTTGTGCTCAGTGTCCTCGACGAGGGTGGTGTCGTCTGCATACATGAGTTCCGCGAGCCGAATCTTCGTGTCCGCCCCGCGATGCCAGAAACGGTTGTCGACCTTCACCCCTGGTTCCCGACCCACAATGCGGGCAAACCGCTTGCGCGCCTGAATCATTACGTATTCGACCACAATAATGAACAGGTATGGCGAGAGCACGCAGCCCTGCCACACACCCGTTCTGTAGAGGGCATGGTGGCGTGGACCCGTAGGAGGTGCGCACCGAGCTGGTGGACGTACCCTTCTGATGTTCAGGTTGCGAATGACAGCAATAAGGGGGAGGGGGATCCGGAACAGAGCAAGGATGTCCCACAGCGCAGACCATAAAACCGAGTCGAAGGCGAGGAGAAGAGTCGAAGGCGAAGAAAAAAAAAAGGAAAGAGTGTTGCGGGAAATACTTGCGGGTATTTCCTCGTAAATGGTGGGAGAGAGATCGCAGCAATGGTGCTCACCACAGACACCACTAGACACTCCCGGCCAGTAAGGCTCGAAACACACGCCCTGATCAACAAGCTGTTTCCGGCCCCACCGTATAGGTCATCTAGTCGCTCTACACGTAAGCCAACCATAATTTCAATGAACCAGGCTACACATTTCCATCTCCATTCGTATGCATCATCCTGAAAAACTCAAATACGCGGAAAAGATCACGGCAGGCTCGAGCTACCATGGTCCGGATTCTCCCAATTTCCGGCCTGCACTGGTCGATCAATGTCTCCTTGATATGCATGGCATGTACATAGCATGGGGCCCATACAACGCTGGGCTGGTGCTCAAGACACATCGTAACTTTATTTAGTTCCACTGCATGAGCCACTGACAGTGGTATACTGGCATACGACGCAGTTACATCTGAGCCACTGTCCAGCTTTGCCGCCTCAAGGATGGCATTCAAGCCCATGCATGCACTGGCATCATATGGGAACAGATGGGCTGAAAGAAGCCGGACGACAGAAACTGGACAGGAGGTAGGTGTGTTCAGTGTGTGCACAATTTTGACCCAGTTTTAACCAAGATGGGCCATACACACTGTTAAGGGAGACCATGTATATGAAGTGGTTGAAAAATGTGTAGCATCTTGCATTAGGAATATGAATTATTAGAACCATATTGTTTACACATCAATCAACTGACGTGAGCGTTATTGAACGCATGAATATTTCCTACAGGAAACACTGTCTCTGCTCAATCCAAAGCTGTTGGTAAAAGTTTGAATCAAGCATGCAATGGGGTCATCAGTGGAATGGTCTTCCCCCCCAAGGAGTTGCACGCAGCCATCCTCTCCGGCCTGTTTAGGACGGGAGGCTGTACGCTCGCCTGCTTCACACAGACAGCCGCCAGTACACTAGCGGCAAGTACATGTGCCAGCTTGCGTGAGCATGTGTCAAAGCCATCTCACCAAAATGCTGTTTGAAATTGTAGATGCTGGGGAAGCGCAAGATTTTCCCCTCTGAAAAACTTTATTCTCCCTCCACCATTGGCACAGGAGTGTTGTGGAAATGTACATGACCATGTGCGCAACGGTGCCTGTGTAACAACCAGCTTGTGAGTCATGCTTGCTCCAAGGCAAACTTCAGCGTCGTGCAATGAAGAGGAACCAGTCACCATGAAATAAATTAAATGTTGCCCATGTACAATATATGCACATACATGGGGCTCTCAAGTTTCTGTACAAGTTATTGAACGTCCCGTGGGTATTTTACAAAGGGCCTGCCTTCGGCTGGTGCCACTTGGACTCGCCGAGGAAAGGCCGAGGGCAAAATACCAAGGAGACATCTGTTCGCGACAGCGAATCAGACGCATACCA
Source organism: Mesostigma viride (assembly GCA_009746045.1). Taxonomy (NCBI): domain Eukaryota; kingdom Viridiplantae; phylum Streptophyta; class Mesostigmatophyceae; order Mesostigmatales; family Mesostigmataceae; genus Mesostigma; species Mesostigma viride. The sequence goes on along the minus strand of RPFO01000104.1, from coordinate 1,368,033 downwards.
TGGCAGAGCTAAGGTTCTTCGTAGCTCGCTGGCCGATGATTCACCACAAACCAGCAGCATGAGCGCTTGGCGGGCCGCGGAGCTGCAGTGTGGCCACCGGGTCGAAAGGCAGAGTTCATCAGCCGCCATGCCCAACCGGCATGACGGGCACATCAATTACCAGACGGGCACGCAGTTGACGTCCAAGTGATCGATGAGCTCCATGTCTAGTTCATCGGGTGTATGATCAGACTTGATCACCTGACCTTTGTACAGGAATTCTACAGCGCTATGATCCAGCTTTTCTCGCTGGCAGTATGCGTCTTGTAGCAATCCCAACGGCATCCGGCGCTTCATTCTGAAGTACACCTCCCTGCCGTGCAAGTCACGGACGCATAGCTGGACGTAGATAGTTTCCCGCCGCTTCTCGTCACGCCGGGGGTTGTAAACGGGATTTCCCATGAAAGCTGATGGTTGGGCGGCCGCCACACCAAACAGGCACCGCGGTTAAAGAGCGGCGGCAGGGAAGTTAGAAGCCGAAAGGAAAGCTCTTTGGCGAGTCGCGAAAAGGCCTGCGACGAACGATACGTATTGCTTTTGCGGCTTGTGAAAGGTATTGCTTTTGTGGCAGGGTATATGCTCCGACTGGCGACTGCCGGAGATGCGACTTTTCAGGCGCGGACCGCATAAAACTGGGATGATTCTCGGATCAACGTTGGCATAAAAGTCAAGGTCTTTATGTAGGCGCCTCCGATATTGACAAGAGGGCGTCGCACTTTCAAAACAGCTGCAGGCGCCGCATCGGATTTCGAGTACTGACGGAACTCGCGTGGCGTGATTTTTGAAACGGAACCGAAACGGAAATGAACCGGAGCCGAAACGGACAAGAATTTCCAAACGCGGACTTAAAGCATTTCAAAGGTGACCTAGTCAGGTGATTGGGCGCTAGAAGAAGCGCGTGCTTCTGGTTGCCTTTTCATGGGGTGGTAGGGTGCCTCGATGCGGAGTTGAAGTAGAAGGAACATTCGCGAGCCACAGAAATTAGGAATCCTGGACTCATCAGACCCACGCGGCACGCGCAGCCTGTGGAGCCATTCCGTCAGATTCTTTCCCCAACGTGCCGCGCAAACATGTCAGCACACCACAGTTGGATAAAACAGATTCGACGTTGATAAGTATCTCGCTGAAGAGCTCTGAAGAGGCATTTCCAGGATGCCCTTGTGGCCTGTGGGATGTGGCTCGCCTCGCGCCGCGTCATTTCGTGCCCGTATACCGCATGCCACGTGGAGTTCTACATGTACCTGACTGACGGGTCGACCCGCGCCTCATGCATGCGCCTGTGTTTCAGCACAGTTATATCCACTATTGAGTCTATCCACTATCCTGTCGAAAAGACAGACCAGCGTTATGAGCGTGTCAGTCTGTTGTCCTTGGTTGCGGAGTTTCGCAGTACAGGAGTTGTGTACGGGAGTTGACGGGGGTGCATTTTTTTGAGCGGCGACGGGGCCGCAGCAATTTCAGGGGAATTTCAGAGTACAGCCGAAGGTGGTGAGTCCTGCTGCATTAATATTATTGCTGGAGTCAACATTTGGTCGGGCTATAGCTTGGGATGCCTTCGGATCAGGAGACCCCTATAGTCGCGAAATCATGAAATCATGCAAGAGGTCCTGAGTTCGAATCCAGTATCGTACCAAATCTTTCAATAATTGGTCGTCAAATTTCGCCAATTAAAAAGTCCGAATTTCGCCACTTGAATTTCAAGTTCGTCGAGCGACCAATATGTAGGATATAAAAACCCTCCACCCGCCATGACGCACGCAGCGATGACGTCAACGAATGAATCATTTGTTGGGGGCGGGGGGGGGGGGGGGGGGGGGGGGGGGGGCGGGGCGCTTAACTGTTACGTGTTTGGCACCGGCGACGCACCTTCCAATCCTTGGCGCAGCAATGTGCAACCTCCCGCTGGACACGAACGGCCTGGTACCACCCAATATAGTGAACCTAGCATGGCGCGGCTCTCGCATAGTAAAAATCAGCCCCGCGGGCTGCTGTTCACGTAGGTGATGCAATACGGGCGTGGCAACTGGCAGAGTGTCGGCTTCGGAATTCGCTTTGAATGATGCATTCAAAAGTCCCTGACCGCTTGAGGTTCTGAAGAATTTAGGATGACGTAGTTTGCGTGTGACACTCTCCCCGTGCACTTTATGCTTGTTATAGTTGGAAATAGAAATAGCTCGATCACATCAGGCGCTGTGTGCAGGTACCTTGGCTGGGTTCTGTGAAGGATGTTGTCGAAGTCGTTCTTTGCTTTCGAAGAGGGGGGGGGGAGACTGCCTGATCTTGTTCGTGCAGGACAGTTATGGGACAGTGGTATCATACATTGTGCCATGTCTAGGACGTCCAGCTGCGTCAACTGGCAACCTACTTGTGTCTGCCCCTACCAGCACGCCAATTAAACATGCTGGGTGGGCGACGGGCTGTGCTTCCTACCAACACGATGTGCCCTTGTAATTGTAAGTACAATTGTAGCGCCCTTCGTACCGGCAGTTGTTAGGTGTTTTCTGCTCTTTAAAGTTTTTTTGGTGTTTTTTTTTGGGGGGGGGCTCCTTGGGTGTTCAGCCTTCGTTGTGGATAGACTCTCGTGCTGCTGCAGTGACACTAGAGTCATGACCATGCATGTGTGGGTGGGTGAGAGGGTGCTCATGTGACTTCACATGAGTGAGCATGGGAGTTTCTTGTGGGGCAAGCGCGACCTTGGAAGTGGAGGAGGGTGGGATGAGTGGGGATTTGTTTGGGGGGGAGGGAAGAACGGGGTGGTGGCTGTCTTTGTGTGGGCAACCGATGCTGTATCTTTGACCATGTGTGAAGGTGGGAAGTAATGCTGTACGTGAGTAGTAATCTTGTGTGGCGGTGGGAAGCAGGGGGCACAACCACATTTGGTATGGTAACCACCTTTGGTATGGATACTGTTTGCAGACTAGCTAGTGCATATTGCTGTGTTTTCTGTGCATATTGATGTGGTGTGTTTCAATCGTTGCTCGGCCACAGAAACCCAGTAGTTGGTCATGGATAATGGTCCATTTGTTTTCAAGTGAAATGGTGTTTTCCTTCGTCATGATAATTGCATTGATATTTATTGTGAGAACCATCATAATAATGCATGCTTGCAAGGCTCTTTACAAGTGCGTGTGGCCCGGTCATTTGTGCATGTCCAACAATCTCAGTGAGCTGAAATTGTTTGACACAGACATGGGGGGCATGTTTAGGCCCCTCTATTTTGTCTGTCGGGCTTGATTTACGCCGATGATACCACCCTCATCCAGCGCCCCGAGCACATTCAGACCTGGCTGGACTGTCTGGGCTTGGTGGCGCGGGCGGCATGAGCATTGGAGATCAGCATCAAAACTGAGGCGATGGTGATTGGGGTTACCAGGCGCCCGCCGCTCCCGCAGCTGTTAGATGGGTCTGAGGTACCATTCCGTGATCGGTTCAAACTGCTGGGGAGCATGCTCCCTGACACGGCCGACGATGTGGACACCTACATCAGCCTGGCCTGGGTCAAGCTTCACTCGCTCAACTCCTACTGGCACTTGAAGGACCTCAGCGAGGACCGCAAGCGGATGCTCTTCAAGGTCTTGGTCCTCACAGTGAGCACTCACATACGGCGCCGATCGAGGCATGGACACTCACGGAAAAGCTGGTCCTCCGGCTGAACGGTGCACCACAACCAGGATGCTCCGACAGGTCCTGAACGTAGCCCTGGTTTCCCACGCATAGGTCCCCATTAATCATAATCAATAAAATCATAGCTCCGTGGGGAGCATATGTAACACATAGCCCTGAGAAAGGGGCATCTATGGGTTTGTAATACAATCAGGGCAACAACCTGCAGGTGTAGGATGTACAACTATCACCTGCTCTGGGTGCACAAGGTGCACCTGCACCGCCATGATGGCTCATGCCTCCTAAACAAGCACAAGCACACAAGGCGGCTTGAGCAGAGGACCTAGAAGGCCTGCATGACATGGGGTGGAAGGTATGTGGCTAGGCTATAGCTGGTGTACACATGGCCTCTCAGCAGAGAGTAACTCCCTGCATGGGCAAAGCATGACTCGAAATTGCTACTGCTGTTGCAAGGGCTGGTGTGGGCCCATCACGTAGGCATACATGGCCACATAACTAAGCTTTCTAGTCTACACTACTGCTACATTCCCTAGGCTGGGGTGGCTGGCCCTGGGGCGGCAGGGGTCGCCTGCCAGGGCTTGTGGGCGACGTAGATTCTGATTTGGCACGCCGCAAAGGTGAAAACCATTTGCGTTCAGTGCCGGTCCGCGGAAAACGCGGAAAACGCGATCTGCAAATGAATCCGACCGGAATCGAACTGGGGACCTCTGGCACCAACTTTCGCTGACTATAGGACGGACGTCTCCGGATCCTAGGGCATCGCCAACTGACACCTACAGTCATCCGCAAAAGCTCTCCTTTCCGGGGAGTGATCAATGCAAGCCTTTCGGATTTGATACTAGATAAATCATTCGAGATCTGTGTGTGTAGGAGTACTACACACGTGTCTGCACGCGAGACTCATGTTCAGTCTCGCAACGTGAGACGGGCTGAACACGGCTGGAACCTTCTTTATTAGAAGGGGGCGTAGCTGTGGACGTAGATGTCCGCCCCCTTCCAGTACACCGGCTTCTGCCCCGCCGTCTGCCGCTAGCTGGAGGTAGGCCGGCCATAGCTCCCGTCGCCGTTGTTGCTGCGTCAAGGTCAAGTCGTCGTCCAGCGTGTAGGAGGTCCCCCCAAGCCGCTTGCAACACTTGAGGAACTCCATCTTATCCGCCATGGTGTCAAAGGTGAGGAGCAAGGGCCGGGGAGGGGCCGGCCTTACCCCGCGAGCGGGGAAGGCGGGTCACCCCCCGCGGCTTGCCCTTACCAGTGAGAGCCATGGGGACAAGGATTTTGTTCTCAAACGCCAGGGCGCCCTGGCGTTTGAGAACAAAATCCTTGTCCCCATGGCTCTCACTGGCGCAAGGATCTCGGAGGTCTCGTCCTGCAGCGGGTCGAAGTGCTTGACTATGACGTTAAGGCTGCGCTTGGCGAGCTCGGCCTCCTCGCGGAGGTCCAGCGTCTGCTGCTTAAGCTGGGCGGCGATGGCGGAGGTGGTGGTGGTGGTGTGGTTAATCAGCATGGCTGCCCAGGTCTGGGTGGGAGGGGCATCGCCGGCAGGGCCAGCAGGGGCTGGCCGGGCGGCGATATCCTTCATCGCCTGGGCAGTGATGCCTGCGGTGTTTTGCAAGCATTCGATGGCTGATGGCATTGTCCTGCAGGCGCTTGTCGATGGCGAGGAGCTGGGCCGTGAGGGCGTCGGTGGTGGTGGAGGTGGAGGCGAGGAGCTTGGAGGTGGCGGTGGTGGTGGAGGAGAGGAGGGGAAGCTCGGCAGCCAGCGTGCCGCCCATGGCCGCCACATCTGCGGCGAGGGGTGTCACGTGCTGCACGAGGGCCTGAGGTCCCCATGCGTCCAGGAATAGTTACTTAATAGATAGGTCGCTAGAGTCTTTGTATAATGGTATGGCCGGCCGCTTTGCTGAGTAGAGTAGTTAGGGTTTTCTAGAGTAGCTCAGAGTTAGCTTAGTTCGGCTTCGCGGCTTTGCCCACCTCCATCCATCCAGCAAGTGAATACGTGCTACATGCTCTCCCAACGAGTCATTTTATTATTTAATTTAATTGCCCGCATTTCTGATGAGATTGGGCAGTGTAGAATAGCATTTGTAGGACATCTTGCTCGAACCAGTCAGGTAGACACCGTTCTTGGTCTGGCCGGCCCCCAGCGACTTGGCCACCCAGGGCTGCATATCCTGACCTGGCCTGGCCCCAAAGACACGCCCGGCCCGCAGGCCGGGTTGGTAGACCTGATCAATTAGGCAGGGTCCCAGCTCAGCCTGGCCGGCACCTCGGCCTTACGTGGGCCGGGCCCAGCAATGCTCGCCGTCGCAAGGCCCGCACCTTCAAAGAACAGCTAGTAGCTGACATGGGGGGGCTAGGCCTCTCCGTGATTTGGAACAAGATGATGGACAAGGCCAAGTGGGCCCAGGTTATAGAGGAACGAGCCCCCTCCCGTGGGGAAGCGCCCGCGTGTGCAAACATACGGATCGAGACACGCCAGACAGGTCCCCTAGGGTAGAGAGCTTATAGACTAGCTGTTGTAGATCGATGTTGTAGATAGATTAGACCGGTAGTAGGACTGTTTGCACCCATCCATCCATCCATCGGCCATCCATGCTCCGTGACTCCCCAACGGGAGCACGAGTCTTATTAATTAATTAATTAGTTAGGTAGACCTGATCATCAATTATAAACAGATCAGTTGCTGGCCGACCTAGTGGTCCCAGCCCAGTTTGAACACCGCCTTGCCTCCCTCCATTCATTCCATCCCATGTTCCCCTCCCACTGAGGACTTATGCTCACGTGACGCAGTCACGTGTCTATTAATTGATTTTAATTCATTTCCTCCCTAGGTCTGCGCTCTGTGGCCTGCCCACCGACTGGTGGCAGTGAGGGAAGCTAGGTTGCCCTGCCTCCATCTCATTATGTACAGGGGTTGAAGGTTCCTCTACTTTGTAATTGCAACCACGTGACGCAGTCACGTGATAATTAATTAATTATAAATATTTATAATTAATTAATTATAAAGTAAATAAAATAGAAATTAGAGTAAGCTTAGTTAGTTTTCGCGGCTCCGCTCAACCCCACCCACCAGCAAAGGAGTACGTGCTACATGATCTCCCAACGTGCGCTTGCACGTACGTTTGAGAGCAAAATCCTTGGTCGCATGGGCCTTACTGGTGAGATCGAGCTGGTCGCCCACCGCCTTCCCCGCTCGCGCGGTCAGGCAGGGGTGCCCCCGCTTCTTCTCACCCCATCGGACAAGATTTATTTTCTCAGACGCCACAAGCGGCTCGAGAAGACTCCCTTCACCCTGGACGACGACTTGACCCTGGCGCAGCAACACCAACGAGTGCAACCGACCTACCTCCAGCTCCGGCAGACCGCGGCGGGGAAGCCGGTGTACTGGCCGGAAGGGGGCGGCCATCTACGTCGGCAACAAGCCCTGGCATGCGACCCCCGCGGCCCCAGCACCTCCAGACAGCCCAGCTTAGGGGAATATACAGCAGTAGTAGTGTAGAATCCATGAGTAAGGCCTAGCCGTGGCCTTGTACATGTATTAAAAATATAATTACTTACAGCAGAGTGAAATCACTCAAACCAAAGCAAACGCCCAGCTATAAACCTATATACAGAGCCATGTCAAAGCTCTATACTACGATAAGACCAATGGAAACGCCTAACGGGAGGAACCTAATAGCCCTGCTGCACCGCAAAATCAGCCCGCGTACGGCGGAGCATGATGTCAGCCATGGCCCGAGTCAGCGCCACCGACAAGCGCTGACGCCAATATGACGTCCAGGTCCGCGCCGACCATGGGGCCCGCTGGCCCTCCAGGTCCAGCCGGTCCTCCCGGAGCCGGCAACACTCCTTGAAGAAGGCGGAGGTCAGGGGCCCCATGGCCCCAAACTCCTCCAGGACAAAGGGCACCACACGATGGTGCCCGACGTCGCCGTAGGCCAGGAGCTTGGCCCGCTCCGCCCGGTCCGCCGTGTAACCTGCCGTGAGGGAGGCCCCAGCCACGTGGCTAAGAGCCAAGGGCCGCGCCACCGAAACGTCAATAAGCAGATGCCGGCCACCCCCCTCAAAGTCCAGCACCACGATGTCAGGCCGGTGGTTGGGGGAATAGAAGGCAGCGCCATCCGCATCCTCGGACCGGATGTTCGCGTGGGGGAAAACCGACCGAATCATGGCGAGCACCACCGTCAGGAGGACAGTGTGCAAATACAAATACCAATTCTGATTCTGTTGGCCCCCCATGCAGGCAAGGTAGTGAGTCCCCGTGGGATCCAGCGGCTGCCCACAGCTACCACAAGGCCGCCCGGCCGGAACAAGAGGCTGCGGGGCAAATAGCTGGTGCCGGAGCGCCACCGAGTAGTGGCTGGGAGCCAAGGCGAATGGGGGGGCCATGGGAAGAGCACGAAGGTACGCCGAGCCCACACTCCGCAAGGAAAGCGAGAACAGCCACGCACGTCCCTGGGCGTTGAGGTCCGCGAAAAGAGCAATCCAATCAGCCGTGTGCAGAATACCCGCGTAGGTTTTCTGGTGTTTATCGATGACGCGAGCAGGGAATGCGGCGGGAGATTGAACGGAGGCGACCGAGGGAGTGCCGCGAGGGAGGTGGCGCTGTACCGCCTGAGCGGCACGGACGGGAGAACAGGCCTGCTGGATCTCAGCATAGGCCTCCTGGATGGCGGTGACGAAGGGCAAAGGGCTGCTGGGGTCCAGGAGGTCAGGCGCTGCCGTTGCCAAAAGGGGCAGGAGCCGGCAGCTTTCCGCCCACGACTGAGCGACGGAGCCCAAAAATGCTGCTGGGGCCAGCCGGGCGGCACGAGTCAGACCGCAGCCACCCATCCGTGCAGGCAGGGAGGCAATGCGAATAGCATGTGGCGGGAGGTCGGGGCCCGGGACCAGCTGCGCCAAGGCCGACTGGATGCGTTCGTCGTGGCCCTCGGCGGCCAGCCGGACCTGAGCCGGAAGAGCGCCCCGGAGCCAGTGAACGACGCGAGGGTGAGCGCAAAACCACAGAAGCAGACCCTTGGTCTGCGAATCATGAAGGCGCGCAATCAAGGGCAGTACCTCAGTGCGTGCCTCGAGGGCGGCCCGCAGAGCATCGATGACAAACGCGGGGTCGCCAACCGGAACGCCGAGGACATCCAACCCATGGAGGCGCTCGTCCCGGCCCAAGAGCTGGGGCGGAAAGCCGGAGCAATCACCTTGGGGCGAGTACACCGCGCACTTGGCAGGGTCAACTGGAGGTTGATGTCGGCCACCGCGGTCTGCAGTGCCAGCAGAGCCGCGGTGGTGTCCGGCACAGGGCCCAGAAGGTAGATATCATCCAAGTAGGCCTGAATAGCGACCGCCGGGTGGGCAGCATGGACCGCTTGGAGGCAACCCTGGAGGGGGGCGGCAAAGTACAGGGGTCCCAGGGGGTCCCCTTGCTGGGTGCCCGACCGCGACAGCAGGCCGCCGCGAGTGCCGTCCTCCATGATGTGAACCAGTTGGCCGGGCTGGCCGTAGCACACGGCTGTCCAAGCGTACAAGTCCTCGAAGGACTCCATGACGGCCGCAAACATGCTGGCGCGGGACAGACTGTTGAACGCGTTGTGGCAGTCGACCTTGACGACAGCGTGGGTGGGGTGGGCCTCGAGGTAGGCCTGCACCGAATGGATGAGGATATCCGCCCCGCCTGGAGTCGTCACCCCCAGCTGGGCCGCCACCGAGGTCTCACCCGCTGCGAGGGGCGGGCAGAAAAAGGCACGGAGCTCGGGCGCCTTTTGGCGGCAGATCACTTTGCCCACGAGCTTGCGGAGCACCTCACCGCAGGCGATCGGGCGCACCTTGCCCTCGGGGGGGGCAAGACACCCTTGAGCAGAGCGAGGAGGCGAGCGCCCGCTAACCACTCGCGCGCAGCGGGAGGAACGCGACCAGCCGCCAGGTCAATGAGGGTGTCAAAGAGAATGTCCTCGCCCCCATGCCCCACCAGGACCTCCAAGTGCTCGTAGCGCCAGCCCGACGGCCCGGTAGAGGAAGCCCGCGGGACCGCACGCATCACCTCCAGGAAGCAGTCGCGGTCCAGCCGGAGGGGGGCCGGCAGGGGGTCCGGCACGGGCAGCTGGAATCCGGGCTCCGCAGGGTGAAGAGCCTCCAAGGCCGCCAGGGTAGCCGCATTGGCGGGGGCCAGCTTGGCCATTTCCAAGCGGGTCATGGCCCGGCTGAGCTGCCCCTCGCGGACGAGGCGGATGACGTCGGCGGCCACCCGCTCGAAGTTGACCTCCCCCGACAGCCGGGCCGTGCGCGGGGGCGGCACGCCAAACAGCCCCTCCCAGTCCCCCTGCAGAAAGCGTCGGCAACGGGCAATAACCGCACCCTGGAGGCCGCGCACACCACGCCCGAGAGGGGTGAGGAGCAGGCGGGGGGTCACCATGTGCAGTTTAAAGCCCAGCGGGTCGTCCGGAGCGGCGTGCATGCGCCGGAGAGAAACGATTGCACATTGCGCGAAAAGGCTACGCGCGCGGTGGGGGAGGTCGGTCAGGGTAGACGTCGGGTTGATGGCGCATGCATCCCAGGGAACCGTGTCAAGCCAACGCCAACTGGCCGAGTAGTCGGGCGGCGGGGGCTGGGAGCCGGTGGGAGCCGAGGCGGGAGGGGGGGAGGGGGCCGGGACTGCTGGCCGGTTGAGGGGCCGTTGAGCAACACAGGCGCGCGCGTGCTGAGCGCGCCCGTGAATGGAGTACACCCGCTGGCAGTGAGCTTCCGGGCACCGGTAACAGCTCATGGCCTGCAGATCCGCCGCGCCGAGATCGGGGTGCACAGCGCGAAGGTGCTGGCAGAGGAGGTTACGGTTGTGGAACACACCGCACACGGGGACCCCGTGGGAAGCAGCACGGCACACCGGTGAAGGCCGTCGGCGGGCGCTGAGTGGCGGGGAGCGGCGCCAGCAAAGGCAGGACGTGGGGCCTGCGGCGTCTCCCCAGCCGGGCCGGCAGGCGCGCGCACCACGACCCGACCAGCGCCCGGCATGCCCGCCGGGGCCACGGAGGAGGCAGTGCCCACCGGGGAGACCCCCAGCGGAGGGGGATCGAGAACGCCGGCGCCCCTCCCAGGGGGACTCGCCAGCGCGCCCGCGACCACCCCAGGCCCCGGCAACGAGGCCGGGGGCGGCGGCCGAGGGGTCGGGGAGGCAGCTGGCCCCGGGGCCCGGTGGGGACCCGGCAGGGGACCCAGCGAGACCGGGGGCGGGCCGAGAGGAAGCGCAGTCCCAGGGGGCGGCACAACAGCCCGGCACAACGGGCAGCGCGGCACGGAGTGGAGCAAGCTGCGCGCGATGCACGCTTGATGGAATGTGTGGCCGCACGCGGGCAGGCGACACAAGCCATCCCCCGGCCGGAAGGGCTCAAGGCAGATGGCACAGGAGCCCGACTCGGGGTCGTCCCCCTCCAGAAGGGACCGGACATGAGGGGGGGCGGGTCCCAGCCGGCCTCCCAGCAACCCGGGAGAGCAGCAATCTGGGCGCGCGAGAGGATGCCGACCGGTTGGTCAGCCGCGGGGTGCCATTCGTGCGGGATGCCTGCCAACTCCAGGATGTCGTGGAGGAAGGCAGAAACAGGCGTCCCCGCGGTTAGGGGCTGGGCGCGCCCGGCCGAGTCCACCAAGATGGCCTGGCCGCCCTGAACCGCGATGGGGGCCCCGAACTCCACACGCAGCATGGCGGCCTGCGCCAGGCTGAGGGAGGTGATGAGAAAGCCCCCACTGGCAACCGGGCCGGGAGGCGGGGCCTGGGCGTCCAAGAAGAGGCGAAGCTGCCGCGGGGACATGAGGCCCAGGTCGGCGCCGCCCGCGAGGTAGGCCGCCCGCACCGAGACCTGTGCGTCTCGAGCCACCGCCGTGACGAACTCGACCACCTCCTGACCCACCCGCTCGTCCAGGGAAAGCAGCTCTTCCTGCCGGGCGGCCGGGAGATGCCACGGCAGCCGGCAGCCGGCGTGATATCCTTCCAAGACATACCCCCAAAGAGTCGAGGCCGTCACCGGGGGGCGGCGGAAAGAAATGTCGCCCGCACCGCGCAACTAGGGCCAGGAAGGCCGGGGGCCTAGGGAGCGAGGGGAAGGCGGCCTCAACCCGACCGCGTCCAGCAACAAAGGGCAGTACGCCCAAGAAAAGGTGGCGCGGCCCACCACGCCGACAATGTGCGAGGGCGGCCACGAGGTGAACGCGTGGGCCCGGGGGCCGCCGTCCCACGCGGCAAGGACGGGGGTGGCGGCTGGGTGGCCAACCGCGGCCGGGGGAAGGGAGGCCAGAGCGTCGGGGAGCGAGGGGCCGGGGGCGGGCGCCGGGGTCGCCAGGCCCGCCGGGGGTCGGCCGGGCCCAGCCCAGGCGACAGCGCCGCGCCCCCGTCGGCGGGGCCAGGCGACGGGTGGGGCCCCGGGGCCGAGGGCGCCAGGGCCCGAGCAACGGCGGCCCCATCGGGCAGGCCACGGCCCGCCCCGAGGGCCTCGGCAGGGGGGCACACGGGGCAGGGGGCCGGAGCACCCAGCGGGGAGGGCAGCCCGGGGGCCCGCCGGGGGGGACAGCGCGGGCACGTCCAGGAGCCCGGCGGGACCCGGTAGAGCCGGGGAGTAAGACACTGCAAGTGCCACCCGGAATTGCAAGCATCACAAACTAACATGTGGTGCCCGCGGTGCCCGCTCCGGCAGACCTCGCAGACCAAGGAGGGGGAGACCGGGGCGCCCGAGCCCCCCGCAGCCGGGTCGCCCACCTCCGCAAGAAGGGCCGCAAGCCGAGAGGACCGCCGAGGCGCCAACCGGGGAGCGGGGGAGCCGTTGGGCGAAGGGGGTCGTGGGTCGTCCATGAACAATCAGGGCAGGCGTGGCAGCCACCGAGGGGGGGGGGGGGGGTGGGGGGCGGAGCCCCCCACGCGGGGGGTTTGGGGGGCGGCAGCCCCCCAACGCGCTGCGGTCGCGGTACCGCCTGCCGTCCGGCACTTTGAAGCCCGCCGGTGCTATAATTCCTATCGTCCACGCATGTTTTCCCCTGCCTCAAACCGCACGTTGCATTTAAATCTGGAGCCCAAAATTCACTGAAAACGTGTGCCAGCCGGTAGCAAACTGGGCCAAGCTGCCACGGAATGGTGGTACCGCCTGCCGTCCGGCACTTTGAAGCCCGCCGGTGCTATAATTCCTATCGTCCACGCATGTTTTCCCCTGCCTCAAACCGCACGTTGCATTTAAATCTGGAGCCCAAAATTCACTGAAAACGTGTGCCAGCCGGTAGCAAACTGGGCCAAGCTGCCACGGAGTGGTGGTACCGCCTGCCGTCCGGCACTTTGAAGCCCGCCGGTGCTATAATTCCTATCGTCCACGCATGTTTTCCCCTGCCTCAAACATGTACGCCTATTATGGGCCCGATTGAGTGTAGCACATGTGCTCTCGTGCGTTTACGGTGCGTCGAGCTATGGATGCCGAGAATGCTCATTACTTTTGACTCCGGGCATAAAATTTGGTCAGGTTTATTGCAGTAGACTCGCCTTTTGATGACGAACACGCTGATATAATTTTCGGCAGTCATCGCCCAAGATTGCGCACGCTATCGACATCGGCCTGCCCAGCAGATCTCGCTACTTTTCTGCACGTTGATGGCAGCATCACGCACGTGATCAGAGCGCCTGCGTCCCCTGCCATCGTCTAGGTGCTATTAAACGTAGATCTGGAGGCTCCCGCATCGTCTTCAGCTCCTGTCGCCGAATCTCTTGATGCCAACCTTGCCGAAAACAAAATCGCCAACGACATTGTCAGCGCCGAGAACGTCGCTCACAATTAAGCGACCCAAGACTTCGGAAGCAGCCTCCATGGCGGTCAAATCCTCCTTGCCGGACACCATTCCTGCATCCTTCTACACGCCACTGAGGCCAACGTTTGAGCCTGGCCGACATCGCTGCCTTGCTCGCCTACAGCGACGCAAACGTGCTAAACGTGCTTAAGAGTCCGCAACGAACACGACGCCCCGATTCGCCACCCTCGCAGCGACCGCGGGTTATGGAGGCTGCTTCTGATGACTGGCCTCAGTGGGAGCCTAAAGATTGCCGACTTGCATGCCTTATTTCGTGCTGCCCTGAACTCATCGAGCTACCGGCGCCGGCCATCGCCAGGCCAGCCCCCGCGGACGATGCTACCGTGCTGTTGCTGAGCCTAACGCAGTCTCTTACGTGTCTGTGCATGGCCGGCGACATCAAGGCCATGGCGGAGGCGTCTGCTGCTGCGACGGCCTCATTGCTGGAGCTTAATTAAGAAAGCCCTGGCAGCCCCCACCAAACCTAGTATACCTCGTTCGCCGACGTTGCCAGCAAGAACCTGATCGCCATTGTTCAGCAGGCGGCCAAGTCTGCTGCTACGGCTGCGGTCTCGCAGGATGCGGTGCAACAACGCCAACGCAATATGCCAACATCGTAATCAAGAACTTTCAGACCGGCGAGAATGCAAAAGCAAACGAGACAGCAAGCACACTTGCCGAGGAGCTGCGCGGCCCGGCGTTTCTGGGTGTGATGCAGCTCAGAAACCGTGTCGTCATCGAACGAGCCATTCGGCTGCCTGGCCCTATGGGCTTGGTCGTCGTCACCATGGCATCCATGCACGATAACTGCCTCTAGCTTTCTGGGAGCACGTCGCCTGCTCAAGACCACCGACTTCAGCCTCGACGAGGACTACACGCCGGCACAATTGAATTGGCGAGGAGCGCGGTGTGCATGGAACAGCCCCGGCATCCAGGCGGCTCGGGCGCAACAGACACCGGGTAAGCGGTATGCGTCTGCTCCAGAATGGCTCCTTAGCAGCATTCTTTGACGGTGTTGAGATTAACACCCCGGGCGCAGAGTCTCGTGAGGTGTCTAGCAAGAGGGGCATGCCGTGCCTCTGGTGGTGCCATGCAGTAGGCAGGCAGTAGGAGTTGAGTGAGAGTTTACTCCCGAGGGAATCCATGACTCTTGCAGGAAAGTTGCCTTTATTATAATGAGCAAACACAGACGTAAGTCACGTCTCGTCCAAGACTGCACGTAGCACAGACGACAGGGTCGCTGTGCCAAGAGAGCGTGCACGCAAGAGCTAGCGTCCCGGTGCGACCAAGTCACACATATAGCTTGCTAGGGACGCGTCCAAGTATTCAGCTGCACTGTCACAGCTGAACTGTCAATCAATTGATTACACAGACTCTGGCACGCCTTTGGCGCGCAGATCTATCAATTGTCCATACGGCTAGTCCTGTGGACCTATCCGTACACTACTCAGCATCAATTGTCTTATAGGTCCTGGCGCGCTACAGTGCGCCTACCTATCAATTGACCATCAAGTCCTGTACAAGTCCTGTCAACGTCCTGCGGACTATCAAAGTGACACTTGTACATCCTGTGTCCGTACGCGCCCACAGTGGCGCGCCGGGTACTGTCGGCACAGCCTAGGAAACGTCATAACTTTTACGTTCCTTAACCAAATGAGGCGTTCAAGGTGCCGTTGGAAAGAGCGTAACAATCTCTATCCATCTAACGTAAATCCTTTACGTTAACTCCAATCCCTTCTTTTCTTTAGGGATCACATCCCCTGCCAGGGACCCTTGAAGTAGCTTGAAATGTCCTTCACTCCAGCTTGAAGCTTGAACAGATGTCTTTAATGGCCAATGCCATTCCCCCAGCCCTTTCTTTTAAGGAACTGGAAAAGAAACAGATCTGCCACAGGGAAAACCATTTCATGAGAAATGGATAAAAACCTATGGAAGTGGCATTACAGAGTACCACCAGATATTAGAAACACACAAAATTAAATACATACAGGTTAATTCTATGAGGTCTTCTCCAGGAATTAATCCCATCACCTCGGTAGAGCCTCCAGTACAATGACCTTCTGGCGGTGAGTTACATTAATCCCAGATACTAATCCCATAAAACCCAGTACATATCTAATATAAGCACAATAAATCCATGACAATTGAAATACCACTTGACAAAGTAAGACGTATTACAATAGTTTCCCCGTCATACTCTCAACAGGTTAGTATTGGCGCCCGTCTTATGGCGCCCGTCTACTTGTCAGATGATAAATTGCCACAGCAAACAAATGACAAAATGAAACACATAGGCAACAATTAAATCCTGCCCTGGGGAACTAGGGAAGTCTGAACAGGTAAAACACCTGAGCAGGCCAGCTTGTAGAAACATAATACCAGGGAATCGAACCCCGCCCTATAAACCCCAGAATAAAGGTTCCCAGACCATTGTGAGAGGTATGTACAAATATACATTTCTTTTAAATAGAATACATGGTCTGTAATGGACCTGTCAACCTTGTGTAGTCAACAGCATGAACCCCAGCCAAAACCTGGCTGTATCCTGATTAAAATCAGAGTGAGTGTACCATGGTCCATGAGCCTTAGTACAGACTAAAATACAGGTATTATGCCAGTCACAATGCTGACACTACCACACAATCTGCTCTCCAATGCCCTATAACCAGGCACCAGCTTAGACAGCTTGCTGAGATGGGTCCATCAGAGACTGAAGAACCTTGTATTGCACTGCTGCCTTCTGCACTAGCTTGGTCAAAGCATCAGCAGGATTGTCAACCCCAGGGATATGCTCAATATTGGCCAAGGAGGACAATTCCTTAAGAAGGAGATAATCCAAGTCCCTACTTCTGGCCATCTGCCTGTGCACAAACTGCACCATCCCCATGGAGTCTGTTTTTAGAAGAGTGGTAACCTGAAGTGGCCAAGGAGTGTTAGAAGTCATCTGATGAAGCAACTCCTTCAGATAAAGGCTTGTGTGAATGCCTTCACAAATAGCCCTGCATTCTGCCACATCACTACTGACAGCCACCCGTTTGTGCAGGCGACTGAACCAGCTCACCAAACTCCCCAGGCCTTCCTGTCTGAGCACAAAGAGCCCTGCAGCCCTGCCCCTGACCTTGGAGACCTGCCTGCTGTCCATTGAGCTATCCACATACAGCTCCATGCAAATGGGTTGTGATAAATCCACTGCAGACAACAGAATGCCAGACGAAGCCCTGACCTGATCAGCCACCTTGGCAGACCCTAGCTCTGTCAGCATGTCATCAGGCAACCTGGCTATGACCATAAGGTCTGGCCTGGAAATGCCTGCCACCCAAGCAACCATGCCCCTCACCATGGGACACAGTGCCTGTGTGATGACTGGAGGAAGCTTGCTAATGAGGGTCTCTTGATAATCGTTGCCCCCCACCAGCAGCATACGCCACTCCCCCCCTTCTTCACCAGTGTGGCCTCCATGCCCACAAACAGGAGAGGCTCATTCTCCACCTGCCATTGCTCCCTACCCAGAGGAAACTTGGACTTAATGATGGAGATCAGCTCCTTAAGCCACGACGTGGGAGCTATCAGATGTAGGTCATCCCCGTGCAGCGAAGCATACACTGGTAGGCCTTCCCATTGCCCCAGAAACAGACAGGGGTCTACAGGAGAAACCTTCAAGTTGCAATGCTCCTTCAGGAAACGGTTGAGAGTCTCCCTCCAGATTATTGGACTTGACCTCAGGCCCTCCAGGCCCTTGAGGATTTTAAGGAACTCAGTGTGAATGTCCCTTTTCCATACAGCAGGCACCCTGACATAGAAAGGCGTCTTGCCCTCCCACTTTTCCTGTGCCACATCTGCATCCCCCTCCAGAAATGCCCTCTTGAAGTCTACCACCACTGAGCCATAGTCCAAGCCCTTGTTGAGAAGGCCTAGAAATACACACAGCAGCAGCCTCCAAGTGTCATGCAGCATGCCAGGGGTATACAACTCCTCAGCGGTGCACTCACCAGTACCCTTGAACTCATTCAGTACTGGCCTGACGTGTGGTACCTTGACCCCGTCCACCTCCTTCATCTTGATGACAAACTTGAGCTTGAGTAGACGTCGTGCAGGAGGCAGGTCATTGACAGGTTCCACGCATTTCTTGGAGATCCAGTCCTCCCCAGATTTAATCAGACCCAGTGTGACCTGGGGACACATAATGGGAGAGGACATGAGCTTCACCAGGCCTTGGTAGTTTATAGGGCTGTGTCCAGCAAGTGAGTGAGGACCAATGCCCAAACTGCTTGGATGACTAGCAGCTGGCAATATGAGGTCATCAACCAAGGGCTCCTGCCCCTGGCACACTTGCACACGCTTAACCGTCCTGGTTACTGCACGTGATAGGTGAGTGGTCCTGAAATTAATCAGTGGGACCTGACCAGCCCCTTCCTTAGTCAGGAGAGAGGACGTGATCACTACCCCATCCTGGCATAGGAAATTCTGCCCCAGAAGAGCAGGTCCCTGATAGCCCTCCAAGACACAAAAAGCAGTGTCCTGTCCAAGGATAGGAATGGATACCTCACCCAGTACCTTCACGTGTACCCCGCCACTGAAGTCAGACACAAACTGATAGCTGGGTTCAGTCATGCTGTACCCTGCTGCAGCTCTGGTCCCAATGATGGAAACCTGAGAATTAGTGTCTACCTCTAAGGCAGTGTCCAGCCCCAGATTGCCATGCCACCTGAGCTTGGCTACCTTGGGCTGCTTCTTGGCCCTTTGCAGAGCCCCAATTAATCCAGCCAAACTTGTCCCCCTGGGCTTGGTTAGAGCCTTGGGCTTGACAGTTGACTCCCCAGCTGTTGACCTTGCAGCCTGTTCAACAGGTACCTCTGCAACCTGGCCAGGGCTGACAGATTCCCCTGCAACAGATGTGGTCGTTGCATCAGTGATGTCACTTGGGACCTGAAAATCCTGCAGGTCCTGTGAGCCTTGTGCCTGACTGCCCTCATTCATCAGGTTAGGCTTGACATATGACCAACTCAGCCGGTGCACATGCTTTGGTTCGTCCTCCATGCTGACCAAGCATGCGTGGCTAGCTTCATCAACCTGGGTAACCACCCCAGGACTCCAGCTACCACGTTTGCCATAAAGGCTAGGTTCCTTCCAAGCTAGGACCTTCTGACCCACTTGTGGCTCCAGCATCTTCCAACCCCGGTCCTTCTCCCTCAGCTTGGCAAAGGTGACATGTGCAGCATGTTTCCAGCCCTCCAGCACATGTGGTGGGCACAGGCCATGATATAGACCCATTGGGCTGACAGCAACTCCATCATAGTAGAAGTTAACCCTGCTGTTCAGCTGCTGCTCCACGTTCCTCAGCCATGCACTCCTGACAAGTGCAGGTGCAGATAAGGGTACCCAGTCTTCAGAGATAATCAATTTCTTGACCTCCTGGATTGCCCTCTCTATAGCACCCTGCTGCCCATGAGCCTCCCTAGGTGTAACCAGCAACTCAGGAAGGGTGGGATCACCCTTGAGATGCTGAAACTGCATGTCCACCTGGATCCTTGTGGTAGGAAACTTGGCTCTTACATTCTGCAGGGCAGCCAGCAAGTACCTGTTCTTCATAGAAGGTAAATGCTCCAGCACCTTGTATTTTGTGTACCTGTCCACGCACACCAACAGTTGCATGCCCCTGATGTGTTGGATATCACACTGCAGATCACCAATGCTCTGAGGTATAGCTTTGGCATGTGATTTCCTGGGCTTGTTGGAGGACAACTGGCACTTACACCGTGAGGCAGCTTGCTGACACGCCTTAAGAAGGGGTGCCCTGCCCATACGGAAGGCAAAGTTGTTTGACAGAGAAGTGGCATGCCCAAACATGTTGTGGATTCGGGCACCCAACTCCTGGTACACAGAGGAAGCAGTCCCTGGCACAGTCAGGACTGTGCTGTCAGGTTGTCCAGCATCACCATGCTGTCTTCCATCCTGTTCTGACTCAGAGTCTGAGTCACCCTGCTCATGCCCAACACCTGGACCGCCAGCAGGGACCACATGCATACCACCAGAGGCCTTCACACCCCTCTGTGGTTGTACATTGGTTTCTCTCAAAATGAGAGGTCCACCCTCGTGCCCAGCACAAGGATGCATGGGGTCAGACATTCTTACAGCTGCACCAGCTGTCAAGGACGTCTTCATAGGAACCTGTACCTCTCCAGGTGACCTGGGGCCACCATGAACCTGGAGATCACCCTCTTGTTGCCCAGATATAAAATCTGCATTGGAGCACCTGGCCTCCCCCTTGGGTGAATTAAGGTGTGTAGGGGTTGCCTCAGACAGTCACTGCTCCTTGTTGTCTTCTTGCTGACTGCCCTTTGAAGGCTGGCCTGCCTGGGACTTGTTGTTGTTTTGTTGTTGTTTTTCTTGTTGCTGCCCTGGCCCTGGGTCTTCTTGAAGCTGGGACACTCCTTCTTGATGTGCCCCCACCCCTTGCACAGGTAGCACTGGATCTTTGACTTGCCCTGGCCTCCTCCCCCGTTGTCAGGCGCGTTACCCTGCCTGGGCTTACCACCCACCCTCCTGAACACCGACTTGGCATGTGATTGCCCGTCAGGGTCGGGTGAATGGTTGGCCTTCCGCTTGTTGTGGTTGCCCCCACGTCCTCCTTGGCTTCTGTCAGCCTCAGACGTCTTGGAGCCCCCCTGGGCACGCCCACCTGCGTGGGTAGCCTTCACAGCTGGCATTCCACCCTCAAACAGCTCCTCTGCCTCGAGTGCTTGTTTGATTATGACCTTGTAGGCCTTGAGGGTAGAGTGTGGGGCACACATGACCTTTAAAGAGCCACGTGTTGCCTTGTCCAGCCCAGAAACCTTGAGCCAGTTTGTCAGGGCTATGCTGTCAGCGACATTGAAGCCGTGAGCCCTGCCCTCCTCAACCATTTTACAATAGTTAAGGAAGTTCTGGATCAGGTCTCCCTTACCTCCCACCCTGGTATTTATCCTGCCAATGGATCCCCACTTTCTTCCGTTGATCCTCTAGCAGCTCCCTCAGCTCTGCCACGTAGACTGCCCAGGCCTTGTTGGCCTTCTTGCACTCTCTAGTGAGGTCTTTAATCTGATCTGTGCACTTGCCAAAAGTCTGGCTGCCTATCCAGATCTGATAATAGTTTGTACCACCGTACAAGCTTGGAAACCCCTCTAGTCCTTCCACAAACTCCTCTGCCTGCTTTGGCTTTGAGTCTGAAGTGACAGGTTGCAGCTGATTAACAATAAGAGACCCTGGTGGTGAGATCATATCCAGAAACAGCATGTGTAGTATTATTACAAAGGGATATTAGTGATCTCTCCGGTGACCCCCACGTCATCTACGTGAGCGGTCCCGCTACCAGCACCCCCATTATTATTCCCACTGGCTAGGCCCTTGCTACGGCGTCCCTCAGCCATGGTAAACTACACTAGCTGTGTATGGCCCTGAGCTAAGCAGCTGGAAAACAAAAGACAGGTAGATATGTACAATCTGTCAAAAAGCCGCCTGCCCCGGTGCCGACCGCGCCACCATGCCGAATTCAGTCGAGACCACGAAAATCGCAGTAGTCGTAGTCGTAAATTGGATCGTTGGCGACAGGCGCAGGCGCCTCCTGGCCTTGCCCAACCTCAATCGTCACCGGAGTTTCGATGACGATGGGGTCCAACCGACGTCCCGTCACCGGATCAATGCGGCGACGACGGCGGCGGGTGACGATGCGGAGCGGGTTGGTAAGAATCGTTAGAAAATCCCACCCGTCCGGCGCCCACTCTCGCAATGCAGACAAGAACGCGACAAGATTGAGCAGCAATTGCCGCTCACGCGTCCGGAAGCCTCGCGACAGCAACTGCAGAATCGCAAGGTCTTGAAACAGGTTGGTCGTAATCGTCGGAATGACGCCCGAACGAACCGACAGCCAGTTAGCGAGATTGCGCTGGTAACCTGTAAGCGATGAAACCGCGTTGTCGATCTCCTCAGAGACCTCGGCAACCGCGCTGGGCGCTTGCAACCCCGCCCGGGTATGGACCTCGAAGTCCGCGAGCAAAGCTCGAATGGAATCAAGGTAATCGCGAAACCCCGAAACAATCGAAGGTTGCGGAGGCGGGGGCGGCAGTCGTAGGTTTTGCAGCAGTGCCTGCTGCTGAGCGCGTAGCTCCGCACTGGACGCTACCGCCTGGTCAACAACACGCTGCCACGCCGGATTAAGAACCGGACGATCTTCACGAACAGGAGTCGTCGAAGGACCAGCCGGAGATTCGGCGATGTCCGCTGGACTGCCCAAAATTTCAGAATCCCTCGGAATGCGGAACTCCATCGAGTCCGGCATTTTTCTTGGTACGAAGATTGTAATACGAGTTGAATGAGAGTTTACCACCGAGGGAATCCATGGCTCTTGCAGGAAAGTTGCCTTTATTATAATGAGCAAACACAGACGTAAGTCACGTCAAGTCCGAGACTGCACGTAGCACAGACGACAGGGTCGTTATGCCAAGAGAGCGTGCACGCAAGAGCTAGCGTCCCGGTGCGACCAAGTCACACATATAGCTTGCTAGGGACGCGTCCAAGTATTCAGCTGCACTGTCACAGCTGAACTGTCAATCAATTGATTACACAGACTCTGGCACGCCTTTGGCGCGCAGATCTATCAATTGTCCATACGGCTAGTCCTGTGGACCTATCCGTACACTAGTCAGCATCAATTGTCTCATAGGTCCTGGCGCGCTACAGCACGCCTACTTATCAATTGACCATCAAGTCCTGTACAAGTCCTGTCAACGTCCTGCGGACTATCAAAGTGACACTTGTACATCCTGTGTCCGTACGTGCCCACAGTGGCGCGCCGGGTACTGTCGGCACAGCCTAGGAAACGTCATAACTTTTACGTCCCGTAACCAAATGAGGCGTTCAAGGTGCCGTTGGAAAGAGCGTAACAATCTCTATCCATCTAACGTAAATCCTTTACGTTAACTGTAGGACGCCAGGCCAACGGGTGGCGTTGGTCTTTTGTGTTCGCCGCTGGCAGCTGCCAGCCTCAGCATGCTAAAGTTTTTAACCCCACGCTTTATGGTGGCTTATTTCACCTCAGTTGAGGGGCGGTCTAAACACCACCTCACGGTTGGGGTGGGTTACGCACCCCACAGTGGTCTACCTGAGTTGGAACGCCAGAAGCTCTTCGAGGACGAATTGCATAGCCTTGAGGGGGCCACCCCGGCCCCGTCGCCACTTCTTGCATGGTTATGCTGCTCGACGCCAACGCCACGCTCCCCGTGGGCATGTGCTGGCATGCAGTCGCTTTGCGCCTGCCGGCACGGCTGCCGTAACGACAACACCCCCCCTGTTTTCTGCCTTTTTGCGGGATAGCGGGATGGTTGCTGTCAACTGCCACTTCCAACGTCCCCTACCTCACAGGACTTGGTCACTTTTCGGGGCCCTAACGACCGTCAGGCCTGTCCATGGACTGCGTGGTGTTACGGCAGCCCAGGTGCACTTCAGTTCTGGATACCCGAGTGTTCGACACGCCCATGGTGTGCTCTGACCACCGGTTGGTGCGCGCGACCATTCGGCTCCGGTTCCATGTCCCTGACTGAGCGCCGCGCCCCAGTGGCCCGCCCCGGCTGGTCTGCTCTCCGCCCGGTCCGGGGGGATCCTGAGGACTGGACGGACGCCGAGCTCGAGCCGAACAGGTGCCGACAGGCGTACCTGGTGGCCCTGGACGCCCAGGCGGACGTCGACGCGCTGGCCCAGGCCGTGCTCCTAACGCCCCCATTTTTGCGGGCTTGGCGGCCCGCGCACCGTTGCTGGCGACCCGGCACCTACCGGTCATGCCCCGCGCCGCCGCCCCGGCCGGCCGGCCCGCTCTACCGCCAGGACCCCAAGGTCTTGGCCGCCCGGCACCGCCTCAAGCGTAACCGGGACCCGCTGCTGAAACCGGTGCTCAAGGCCGCCCTTGTAGAGGCCTACCACATGCTCAGGACGCAGAGGCGGCCCAGTGCATCACAGATGCCAAGGCCTGCCAAGCTCGCAAACAGGGCAAGGACATGTGGTACGTGGCCACCTCGACCGGCTCGGTGGCCGGCGGCAGCGCACCCGGGTGGAGCACACGGGGGACGGCACGGCGCCGGTCAGCCTTGACCGCTGGTTGGCCCACAATGTTTCCTTGACAGGTGGGGCTTGCGCCCCCCCCCCCCGCCGCTTCACCCCGAGACGGCCGCCGGCCTCGGTGTTGCTGTATCTCCCCCGCCGCCTGCACACCCCTAATCGGCTACGGACTACCAAGTCCCCGCCTTGAAGGAGGGCTGCCTTGCCACCAACGACGTCGTCCACCCGGCCTTCATGTGCACTTTGCGGAGGAACTGGACGGCCCTTGCTTGCCTGCGGTTCGACGCGGTGGTCGGTGCCGACCACCTTTTCTGCTGAGCTGCTGAATTGACGTCCCCTGACCTGGCAGTGAGGGATCTTCTGCTGGCGTTCTGCAACCGTGTCCTGCTCTCTGATGAGCCTCCGCCTGCTGAGTGGCAGCTCGGCCATCCGCGTCATGCTGTACAAGAAGGGCTCTGCTGCATGCTGACCCCGGTAACTATCGGGGTGTCTGCCTCCATGCAGAGCGCCGCTCTGAAGGTCTTCATGCGCATGATGCTGCACAGGCTCCGCGCCGCGCTGGACCCTGGCACACCTGGGTGAGTCTCAGATGGGTTTCCGTCGTGGTCGTAACATAGCTGTCATGGCTGTATATGTCGCGCCCCGGTTGATGGAGGAGGTGCGACGCCTTTGCCCTGATGGTATGCCGCTGGTCTTCATTTTTGTCGACTATATCAAGGCCTTTGACTTGGTCCTCTGGGAGGCTCTTTGGGCCATCCTGAGCTCTGGATCGGGTACCACCAGAGTTTATAGCTGACATATTCGTCGACTGCATGAGGGCTCACAGGCAGTACTAAGTGCGGACTGCGGAAGGCACCACCCCACCATTCCCCCTTCACCACGGGGTGTGGCAAGGTTGTGTCCTGTCCCCATATCTGTTCATTATTGTCGGTCGTTGATCACGTCATGCGCCGCGGGCACGTGCGCGCTTTACTGCTCTTAAGGGGTTCGAGCCAGGCTTGGACATCCTTAACGAGCGCGAGCGGCGGTGCATGGCACTGGCTACCCCCTGTCCGACCTGATTTATGCGGATGACACCACCCTCATCGCGCGCCCCGAGCACATTCAGACCTGGCTGGACTGTCTGGGCTTGGAGGCGAGGGCGGTGGGGTTGGAGATTAGTGTCAAAACGGAGGCGATGGTGATTGGGGCCTCCAGTCGCCCGCCGCTGCCGCGACTGCTCGACGGCCGGGACGGAGGTGATCGCTTCAAACTGTTGGGGAGCATGCTCCCCGACACCGCCGACGATGTGGACATCCGCATCGGCCTGGCCTGGGCCAGGCTTTGTTCGCTCAACACCTACTGGCGCTCAAAGGGCCTGGGCGGGCACCGCAAGCGCATGCTCTTCAAGGTCCTCGTCCTCACGGTGCATGCTTACGTATCGGGCGCCGAGGCATGGACACTCACGGACACACTGGCGGCCAAGCTAGACGGCACGGTTTATAGGATGCTCCGACAGGTCCTGAAATTATGTAGGGTTTGCTAAGCATTATTAGGTCATTAGAGTCTTTGTATCAGGGTATGCTTCGCATTTTGGACAAGATTAGGCAGCGTAGGATAGCATTCGTAGGACACTGTCTTGCTCGCACCAGTCAGGTCGACACCGCCCTTGCATGGTCTGGCCGGCCCCCAGCGACTTGGCCATGAACCAGGGCAGCACATTGCCAACATCCTGACCTGGCCTGCATGGCCCCAAGGACATTCCCAGAAAGCTAGGTAAGCCTGCCATGAACTACATCCAGATGTTGCTGGCCGACCTAGTGGTCCCAGCGCAGTTTGAACACCGCATGAATTCACTCCCTCTCTCTTCTTTGGACTGCTATGCAGAACAAGAAGAGGTGGCAGAAGATTGTCCTGGCTCACACGCAAGCCCCTGTGGGCAAGCCCCCTCCCCCCAAGCAGAAGGGGCGTTTTGATGAGTAGTGCATGTAGTAAGGATCTTCTAGACTAGTTAGGTCAGTTCGAATACGCGGCTTCGCCCACCTCCATCCATCCAGCAAGAAATATGTGCTACATGATCTCCAAAGGGAGTCATTAAAATTAAATTAAAATTAAATTATAACATGCCTCCGTGGGGAGGTCATGTAGCACATATTCCATGATGGATGGGGTGGAGGAAGCCGCGTGATCGAACTATCCTAACTCTAAGCTATCTAGAAAATCCTAACTACACTACTCATCAAAACGCCTCCTCCGCTTGGGGGGAGGTGGCTTGCCCACAGGGTCGGGCGTGTGCGCCTTGACAATCTTCTTCCACCGCGTCTTGTTATAATTTAATTTTAATATAATAAAGGGAGTCATGTTATAATCTAATTTTAATTTTTTAATTATGGGCCCCCTACCAGCTGATGCCTTAGCATTATTTAACCATGTACCTGTGTGTCTATGATGTGCCACACACCAGATGATGCCTAGCTTTATTTAGCTATGCTGTGCCCACGCAGAGAGCTGCTCTCTGCTGAGATGCCACGCTCTTGCCATCGTATAGCCATGCTGATCTTCCACCCCGTGCCAGGCCCCCTTTGCGCTGTGGCCTGTGAGAGATCACGGTGGTGCAGGTGCACTTGGTGCACCTAGAACAGGTGTAGTTTACATCCTACCCTTGCAGGAAGTAGCCCAGAATGTATTAAAGGCCATATGCCCCTTCTCAGGGCTATGTGCCACATGTACTCCCAACGGAGTCATGTTCCTAATTAATTGATCTCCCAACGGAGTCAGTTTGTAATTTAATGCATTTTAAAATTTATTTTGTTTGGAGGATGGTGCAGGACAAGATGCATGTATATAGCAACGTGTTGTAGAGGCCATACAACATGCATGCCCCACACGGTGGGGACTGGGGAGTTATATAGGGAAACGCGCAGTGCTGCAAGGTATATTGTTTTATCATTCATACAGCATTTTTTCACATTAATATATATTTCTCATATCAAGGAGACAACCAGCGTAGGCCAGAAATCGGGAGAATCCGGACCATGGTAGCTCGAGCCTGACGTTATCTTTTCCGCGTTTTCGCATATGGATAAATATATCATTCAAGCGCCCGCCCGCTCAGCCTGGCCGGCACCTCCTTACGTGGGCCAGGCCCCGTCATGCTCGACGCCGCAAGGCCTGCACCTTAAAAGAACAGCTAGTAGAGAGGATATGGGGGGCCTAGCCTCTCCGTCGGTTTGGAACAAGATGATGGACAAGGCCACGTGGGCCCAGGTCATAGAGGACGACGACCCCCCCCCCAAGGGGAAGTGCCCGTGTTTGCAAACCCGCGGGAAGCACGCCAGACAGGTCCCATAGGGTCGAGAGCTTAGACTAGAGTTGGCTTGATGTTGTAGATAGATTAGACCAGTAAGATTGTGTGTCCCCATCCATCCATCCATCCATCCATCCATCCATCCATCCATCCATCCATCCATCCATCCATCCATCCATCCATCCATCCATCCATCCATCCATCCATCCATCCATCCATCCATCCATCCATCCATCCATCCATCCATCCATCCATCCATCCATCCATCCATCCATCCATCCATCCATCCATCCATCCATCCATCCATCCATCCATCCATCCATCCATCCATCCATCCATCCATCCATCCATCCATCCATCCATCCATCCATCCATCCATCCATCCATCCATCCATCCATCCATCCATCCATCCATCCATCCATCCATCCATCCATCCATCCATCCATCCATCCATCCATCCATCCATCCATCCATCCATCCATCCATCCATCCATCCATCCATCCATCCATCCATCCATCCATCCATCCATCCATCCATCCATCCATCCATCCATCCATCCATCCATCCATCCATCCATCCATCCATCCATCCATCCATCCATCCATCCATCCATCCATCCATCCATCCATCCATCCATCCATCCATCCATCCATCCATCCATCCATCCATCCATCCATCCATCCATCCATCCATCCATCCATCCATCCATCCATATATCCATCCATCCATCCATCCATCCATCCATCCATCCATCCATCCATCCATCCATCCATCCATCCATCCATCCATCCATCCATCCATCCATCCATCCATCCATCCATCCATCCATCCATCCATCCATCCATCCATCCATCCATCCATCCATCCATCCATCCATCCATCCATCCATCCATCCATCCATCCATCCATCCATCCATCCATCCATCCATCCATCCATCCATCCATCCATCCATCCATCCATCCATCCATCCATCCATCCATCCATTCATCGGGGTTAATGCTCCGTGACTCCCCAACGGGAGCACGAGTCTACTTAATTAATTAATTAATTAATTAATTAATATCATTTAAAGTCCTCCTGACCTACGGCGCCGAGACCTGGACACTGACGCAGGAGCTGGAGCAACGACTCAACGGAAACGTCACCAAGATGCTGCGCCGAAGGCCCTTAACATCCCCTTTGGTTTGCACATTAGTAATGAGGATTTGTACGCTGATTTGCCCTATGTTTCCCACATTCTTAGGCACAGGGGCCTGGGCCTAGCCGGGCACCTGGCCCCCACAGATCAGGTAGACACATCAGATAGACTAGCTGGCACCAAGCCCGCCCAGCCTGGGCGATATGTCCTCACCTGGCGTGCCCCAGGCCACGCGCGGCAGGGCTGCCACCCGTGGACTTTTCGTGATAGACTCGGCATGGACATGTGCTACACTAGACGCGACGGGCTCACACCCGGGCAGCCTCCTGGTTTGTCTGTAATATGGAGGCAGATGGTACGCAAGGATAGATGGCAAGTAGTGATGAAGGAGACCACCCCCAAGTCTGTGGGGGCTCCGCGTGTGACCGTGTATGGCATTCATAGTGATTCGGGCCGTAGTGCCCACAACCCTGTAACTAGGACCGAGATAGCTTCCACCATCCATTCCATCCCATGTTCGCAACACAGTACAGGCGCTCTTCGCTACTCGCCGATTGGTGGAGGAACTGCAACGCCTTCAGCCTGGTGAGTCCCCTTTGCACCTTGTGCTGGTGGACTTCATCAAAGCCTTCGATTCGGTTTTCTGGCCTGCGCTTTGGGACATCCTCGAGTTGTTCCGGATCCCCCGCCCCCTGATTGCTGTCATCCGCAACCTGTATGAAGGGTCCACCACTTCGGTGCGCACTTCTTACGGGACCACGCCCCCATGCCCTTTACAGAAGGGTGTGTGGCAGGGCTGCGTGCTGTCGCCCTACCTGTTCATTATTGTGGTCGAATACGTAATGATTCAGGCGCGCAAGCGATTTGCCCGCATCGTGGGCAGGGAACCAGGAGTGCAGGTTGCTAACAAATTCTGGCATGGCGGTGCGGACACGGAGATTCGGCTGGCAGACATCATCTATGCAGACGACACCACCCTCTTCGAGGACACTGGGCACGTGCAGACATGGCTGGACTGCCTGGCTATCGAGGCCCGTGCAGTGGGGCTTGAGGTCAGCAAGAAGACAGAGGCCCTGGCGGTTGGGCTCACCCACTCCCCACCGCCCCTCTATCTCCTCGATGGCTCTCAAGTCCTGTATCGGGACCGCGTCAAGCTGCTGGGCAGCCTGCTTCCCAGCTGCGAGGCGGATGTGGACCATCGCATCTCCCTCGCCTGGCACGCTTTACGCCAGTACCGGGCCCTGTGGCGCAAGCCCCTGGGCAAGATCGAGAAACAGGACCTGTTCAAGGTCCTCGTCCTCCCTGTTCTCACGTATGGGGCCGAGAATATGCTGCTCATGTCCGCAATGAGGACCTGTACCAGGGCATGCCCTATATCACCAGCACCATTAAGCAACGACGCCTGCAGCTAGTAGGGCACCTAGCTCGCACCAACCAGGTAGACACCTCACGTGGCCCCCCCGCAGGACTGCGACCAGCCCAGCCTGGCCGGCACCTCCTGACGTGGGCTGGGCCCAGTGATGTTAGACGCCGCAAGGCCCGCACCTTCAAAGAACAGCTAGTAGAGGACATGGGGGGCCTAGGCCTCTCTGTGATTTGGAAGAAGATGATGGACAAGGCCAAGTGGGCCCAGGTCATAGAGGACAACGAGCCCCCCCCAGTGGGGAAGCGCCCGCGTGTGCAATCCCGTGGGAGGCACGCCAGATAGCTCCCCTAGGGCAGCGTGCGGCTGCCTAGATAGATGTAGTAGTTAGAATGCTGTTAGATAGATAGTACTAGTATGTAGCCGATGTAGATAGATTAGACCGGTAGGACTGTTTGCACCCACCCATCCATCCATCGGGGTTAATGCTCCGTGACTCCCCAACGGGAGCACGAGTCTAATTAATTAATTAATTAATCCCATGTTCCCCTTCCACTGAGGACTTCTGCTCACGTGACGCAGTCACGTGTCTATTAATCAATTTTTTAATTAACTAATTAGTTAATCATTTAAAGTATCAAGGAGACAACCAGCGCAGGCCAGAAATCTATGCAGTGATTCAGTGAACGCGCACTTGCATGCAATTCATATGCTCGCATACTACATGCAGGATCCATGGATCAAGCCTTAATGTTATCACTGGCGCTCGACCTGGTTGTGCAGTTTAATTTCACCCGCCAATCCCTTGATGGCTCCAGATCCCTTGAGGTTGTCTCACTTAATGAGATGGCTCGGGCCCCGTGCATGTCGTCAATCCCTCAGGTGGCTGATCCACTGCTCCATGATGGGCTTGGAGCCGTACCACATACGTGCGGGCGACTCACTCTCCCCCCTCTCCTGCAGGGTGGTGTCGTCCGCGCCCACGGGTGAGTGGTACACGCCGTGTAGTGTCAGGTTGATCGCGCCGGGCAGGTGTGCTGATTCCACAGGGACCACCCCATCCCCCCATACGGCCGCCATACCGCACACCTGCTTGTAACCCTGGGCATGAACAAGGTCAAGGACATATCCAGAAGGGCCATGCATCTCAGTACCCAAGACAACCGCTCTGCGTAGTAAGCGCCATTTCAGCGTGGTGCATGCCAAACGCATCAAACGGTCCATGATGTTGCACTGGTCAAGAATGCATGATGACTCATCAGCACAGTTTACTATCTGTCCCGAACAGATGTGTCTGGTTGAGAGCATGGGCACATCGCGCCCCCTGCTGTGCCCTTAAGGGCCTTACCAACAATAAATAATTATCGTGATTAATAAGGGACTTGTCAAATAGTTGCCTCACCTAATAAGAACCTTACCAAGACGAACCCATCACCCACTATGCGAGTCCCTATCATGAAAGCTTCACAATGTGACCTTCACACACTCTAATGAGATGGGCCACGGTCAGACACGCAATGGGCGTGCGGCAGACTCTATCCCAGCTCGAGAGCCGCAACTGCCACTCCCAGCACGGGCGCCGCAACTGCCACTGCCGACCACGCTTAGCTGGCTATAGGAGCTACCGCTGTCCACGTCGCAGCCAACAAAAGACAATTGACGCAGTTGCCTCGACAGTGCGGGACATGCCGTGGGGCAATTTGCACGCCAGGTTTGGTCATGCACAAGGGCCAACATACCGCGCACCCGCGCGGCATGTTGGCCCACATGAAAGCTTTCATCCACCAGCCAACATAAACCACTGCCAAGCTGGCTGACAGTCAGGCACCTACAGGCACGCA
Organism: Mesostigma viride; assembly: GCA_009746045.1. Lineage (NCBI taxonomy): Eukaryota > Viridiplantae > Streptophyta > Mesostigmatophyceae > Mesostigmatales > Mesostigmataceae > Mesostigma > Mesostigma viride. The sequence continues at coordinate 1,336,846 of RPFO01000104.1, read as the reverse complement.
GGGCCGTTGCCATGATCCATCGCACACACCGCATGACTCCCGAACGCGTCAACAAGTTTAATTAATTAATTCATTAATCCCACACACATCCTTCCGGCTCGAAGCCAGAAAGCAGTTACCCTCCCAGAACAAACCGTGGTGGACCGTGTCCACAGGCCTAGCGTAACCGATTGCCTGCTCCAACATTTTGTAATCAACGAGGAATTCTAAATATTTTGTCATCAAGGAATATTATAAATACAGAGCCACGTAAACCATCAAGATGACGCATAGAAACCTCAGACCTATGTATATGGTTGCGCGCGGGAGGCATGGGGTTATCTTGGTGCAGCCATGCTCAGGTGAGGGCCAAACCCAGACCGGTATAGGAAACCCATCACACAGCAGAACACGCTCAACTGCCTAACCAGTAACCACCCACGCACATGAGCATGAACCATCCCCAACTTGTACAAGAATAGACAAAGAGACGCACTCACCTGGCCCACCACGCGCTGCTGCCACGTCGACTTGGTGGCCACCGACGACGAGCTGGCGCCGCCACCTGGCGCGCCTTGGACTGTCCACACCAGACCAGCGGGCCACGGTGGGCACACACGATAGAGCCCACAAACAAGCCACCGATTGTGAGAGCTTGGACACTTGGGTGCTCCCCTGGAGGATGGTATCACCTAAGGCGCCAGCATTAGTAAACACAGCCCCAGGAACACATGCACAGCTGTATATGGGTGTTGGCGCCCCCTCCGGTACTGGCACTTCTCCACCCAGCCCACGCAGCAAAGTGCGCGCAAGGTGCCCAGGGTGCCCTGGGAGCCCCATCCACAGGGCCCACCTTAGACGTGAAGGCCCACCTTACATCAGAAGACAGCAGAGGCATGCCCCTCGGCCCTCAGCGATATCGACCATCGCTGGCCTTGTGGGGGGGGGAATGGTAACATGCAGTTGTTCAAATATTCAGGAGAATTCAAATTATTAGGGCCAACCCACCCATCCACCCACCCCCCTCGCGTCCTTCCTCCCTTTGCCCTCCGTGCAGCCTGCAATTTCCCAGCAAAACGCTCAAGTTTGGAAAAGGTGCCGCCATCAATCAGTGCCCTCTCCGCTGGCAGCACCTGGTCAGCACCTCTTTGAAAACACCTACCCCAAGGACAGCTGGCACACCGAGGACTGCTGGCACACCAAGGACAACTGGCACACCAATGACAGCTGACGCGCCAAGGACTGCCGGCACACCAAGGACAACTGGCACACCAAGGACAGCTGGCGCGCCAAGGACAGCCGGCTCACCAAGGACAGCCACTCACCGCCGGCCACAGGCTCCGGCTCCCCCCTCAAAGGGCTCCCGCGCAGGTACTGCCCCGCGATGCACACAAACTCCACGTCGGCGTGGGCGTCACGCGGGCACTTCTCCTCCACGTAGTAGAGCAGGCCGCGCGTCTGGTCGATCACACCGGGCAGGTTGCGGGGGGGGGGGCTGGTCACGCCCGGGGGGGGGGGAATGTGGGGGTTGGGATGGAGAGAAAAGGGGGGACAGGCAAGCAGTGAGGAGAGAACGCCAGAAAGGCAGCATGCGTACACCCGCTGCAGTGAGGAGGGTAAAAAACTTCCTTCGCTTGATCCTGAGGCAGCGTCACAATTGCGCAGGACTGCGGCGACCAGATTTGGTGCTAGGCAGCCAGCATACCCCACCTGTTGACATTTCTTCATGTCGGGTCAATGACCCTCGGTCTGCATGGCTCCAGTCGGGCCAACGGAAGAAGTAGATAATGGGGCACCGTACGCGGTGATGTGCGTGCATGCGGTCACTATACGCGGTGATGTGCGTGCATGCGGTCACTATACGCAGTGGTGTGCGTGCACGCAGTCACTATACGCGGTGGTGTGCGTGCATGCGGTCACTATACGCGGTGATGTGAGTGAAGGCGGTCGCTAGCCTCGTTCGAAGGGGCTTGGCATCAGGCTTGCAGAGGACGAGCGCAGACAGGCCACGCAAGGGCAGGCCCTTGCTGGCATTTCTTGTCAAGCAAATGAGTGCACAGCTGCACTTCATCCTTTGTCAAGCAAATGGGCGCAGAGCCGCACTTCCGACTTGTGCAGGATGAACTGGGCTTTTACGCGCAACTCTGCACGCATGTGGTGGCCTTAGTTCTGACATATTCTTGGCACATTGCTTGATGGTTCTGACATATTCTTGGCACATTGCTTGGTGGCCTTAGTTCTGACATATTCTTGGCACATTGCTTGATGGTTCTGACATATTCTTGGCACATTGCTTGGTGGCCTTAGTTCTGACATATTCTTGGCACATTTCTTGATGGGGCACAGATGTGGTCCTAGTGCATAACATACGCCCTGCCCATCATGCATCCCACATGGCCTGCCCACCACGTGCCCTGCCCACCATGCATGCTTATGCCGATCATGCCCCCGTCCGTCCTGCATGCTCCGCCCCCGCGCATGCGACTTGCTTTTGCTGCCCATCACGCATCAACGAAGAGGAAGTGCATCCACATCCTTGCCCACGTACTTGTGGGGCGTCCCCAGGGTGATCAGCTTGCGGACGCCGTCCACACCAAAGTAGTGCATGTACAGCCTGCCATGTGACAGCAACATGGCCACAGGCATACGAGTATGAGACCACACCCACACGCATGGATGGTTTTTGCGGCCGGTGAGGCGATGGGGGACAAGGGGGGAAGAGACGAGAGGTGAGAGGGAAAAAGGGGAGAATGGACAAGTGGTTGAGGACAAGGGGATAGGGTGGTTGAGGAAGTGAAAGCACAGGGAGCTGCTTGCACATGGCTGCGTGTGAGTGGCTCCGTCGGCAGGAGGAACACAGGTCCAGGAGAGTAGAAAAGGGAAGCACTCAGAAAACAGGATTGAGGGGAGCCAGTCAGCAACGGAAGAAATTAACATTATACCACTCGAGAGATTCTGGAGAACAAGACTTTGTTTCAAATTTAGTTTTAGCTAGCGAAGACTAGCGCATTTGAGCGCTAACAAGGAACAACCTGAACTCGCGGTCAGCAGCTTCCGTGACCCGCGTCAGCAGAAAATACGGCTCCGTTTCGCGTCTTTATTCTTCTGTGCACGCTGAAGCGAAATAGTGCCGCGGCACAACATGTTGAAGACTTGCAAACAAGCTTTTGCAAACAAACTTTTGCAAACAAGCTTTTGCAGACAAGCTTTTGCAGACAAGCTTTCGCAGACAAGCTTTCGCAGACAAGCTTTCGCAGACAAGCTTTCGCAGACAAGCTTTTGCAGACAAGCTTTCGCATGGTACGACGTCATGCAACATGACAGGAAAAACGGCGTGCGCCGTGCGCGCCAGGTATCCTGGCTCAACAAGAGGAAGAACCTGTGGGCCTGAACGAAAATAGTAGTTACCAATAGTAGTTACCTAACACCTTTTGGTAGTGAATCGGTTGACATCCGGACCATTCCACGTTCAAAGCGCCGCGCCCCAGGCCAATGACCCCAAGTGAAGCAGAAACGGAAACAAACAAACCCGGCTCTCCTGTTCTCCGGAGTATCTCGGCTGTATAGAATAGTAGGATGAGGAGACCATCCTAGGGACAAAAGATAATGGGATTGTGTGCGAATAGAGTTTTATGGTGCATCTTTGTTCTAGGGGCATCCCAGAGGATGTGGAGTAGGATTAGCTCCGGTACGGCATCGCACAGGGGATGAGGCCAATAAGGGGACCAGGCCAGCAGACCAGGCAGCTACCCAGCAGGCAGCCAGACAAGCCTGTGGGCAGCTGATGAGCTTGCAACCGGGCAGGTACAATAGGGATGCAATCCATGGTGAACATGCATGCACATCACGGGATGGCATGGTGAGGGAATGCCATGGTCATTTCCATGTGATTCACTTGGAAATGACCATGGCATTTGGCCATAGCATTTAACCATGACGACATGGAACCAACCTGGGCGAGCAGCGGCACTGCTGCACGCACCTGGCCAGCCATCCGCCCGCCGAGTGGCCGATCAGATCCACCTCACCCGCACCTTCTGCAGAGCGCATAGGCAGGGTGGAGGAAGGGTGGCATGCGACAGAAGCAGTGGTGAGATGCGTCAGGTAGGCATGGGTAGTGGGAAGAGCACAGCGGGCCCATCCCCTGGAGGCAAGGACCAAGATCACTCATCATAAATGAAGTTTTTGCACCTTCATAAGACCGGTCACATCCATCACAAGAACATTTGTCCGAACAGGACGCGCAAGACGTCAAATGGCAAGGGGTTGCCAATGCCCTTTGCACGGCACTGAATAGGACACCTTGCATTGCATGCCATGCATCCATCGCCGTTGGTCCATCCACCAGCAGTGCGTCCACCAGCCAGAAGGCGCCTGACGTCACCAGCCATCATATCCCACCCGGTACTCCATGAGTGCCCCCTGTAAGGGCATGCTGGTGCAGGGCTGGCTAGTGGCGGGGCCAAAGGCACGCAGCAGCCGGGCGCGCGTCTCCCCTAGGTATGTGTCCACACCGACCGCCACTCACAAACAACAGGTGGCAAAGAGTGCGCACCATGGGCGCCAACCCACCACGGGCGCCAACCCACCGTAGCCCACCTGTACCAGGGGCAACTAGTGCCCCCCAAGATGGCCACCGCCATCCCTGTACGCACCACCTATGTACGTAACATAGCGCCGAATATACACAACCCTCCTGTCCCCACCACCCACCTTGCCTGGCCTTGCCCACCGCCGCGTGCACGCGGGTCAGGTACCTGCCGAGGTTGGGCGAATGGGTGGGGTGGGGTGGGGTGGGGTGGGGTGGGGTGGGGTGGGGTGGCGTGGGGTGGGGTGGGGTGGGGTGGGGTGGGGTGGGGTGGGGTGGGGTGGGGTGGGGTGGGGTGGGGTGGGGTGGGGTGGGGTGGGGTGGGGTGGGGTGGGTGGGGTGGGTGGGGTGGGGTGGGGTGGGGTGGGGTGGGGTGGGGTGGGGTGGGGTGGGGTGGGTGGGGTGGGGGTGGGGTGGGGTGGGGTGGGGTGGGGTGGGGTGGGGTGGGGTGGGGTGGGGTGGGGTGGGGTGGGGTGGTTGGGGGTGGGTGGGTGGGGGTGGGTGGGTGGGTGGGGGGTTGCGGGGGAGGGATTGTTGCAGGTCGACAGGACGGCGGTCATGCAGGGCAAGCGAGGGAACTTGGTGAGCAACAGCCAGGGACATGGCGGAGGGGGCCCGGCAGGCGCCATGTTACAGGAAGAGGCAGCCTAGGGCCTCACGGGGACGCTTCAACAATGTTTGTCTGGGTGGGGGTCATTGGACAAAGTGCCACATGGGACATCATCATGTGTTAAATTTGGTGGTACCACATGCTACCGCATGATACAGCATCAGATATGTTTGGCATTTGCATATATATAGTAGTAGTCTACTGCTATGCTACTATATGCGCGCGCGTGGGATCTCCGACTTGTTTATGGCAGCGGGCAAGATGAGCAGAAAGGGGTTGCGCCTTGCCAAGCCGTTGGGAAGAAGTTTGCAGCATGAAGTTTAGGCAACATTGTCGCAAGCCAACAGGGGTTGCCTTGCCAAGCCGTAGGGTGGGTTCCGCCCGGCGTGGGCCGCGCGGTATGCGGTACACCCTGAACGCCCTACCTCTACCTGGTGGCAGGCTTCTGCTTGGTGGCAGGCGTGGAAAACACTGAATCCATGCAATCGCACTTCAACCATGCTATCTCACCATTCCTTCAAAAAGAAGTATCGCTAGTGACACCAAGCCATGGCCCAGAAAGCTGCAACCAGCGCGTTGCTGGATCGCGCTAGTGGAGATCATACGAAACGAAATGCGCTTTCCGCTTTGCCGGATGGAGGGGGCCGATTGTCTGCTACAGATATAATTAATAGGGTGCAACCGGAGCATTCTCAGCGATGGTCATGCGGGAAGCTAGTAATACCAATAAGACAAGAATGAGAGTGGTATCAATGAGTAATGCCGGCACTATAGCGTATGTAATGTGCCTGCGTTCGCCTGTAATGTATGCATGATGCCTGAAACACCTGAACCACCTTAAGGGACAGAAAAAGCGTAGCAAAGTAACCAAGTACTTGCGTGTCATGCGCAGAGGGATGCCCCGGAGTACTATGCTAATCTCAATATACAAAATAATTACACAAAGCCGTAACAAACTTCGGGGGGGGTTGTCGAGGGACGCTGCATAGGCCACGCATCCACGCATGCACGCTGCACTATGGACGAGCACACACTACACCCTGCACCTTGAGGTCTCTCCCTGCATCATGGGTGGGCATCCTACGCTACATGCACCATGGGACCTCCCTGTTGCATACCTCAGTAACAAGCACGAGGAAAAAAAAATCGAATGCCTACCCAAGCCTGGTGTGTAGGCTACTACCGCTCAGGCACAGGCTAGATTGTCCTCTAGCTGCCTAGCTGCACGATGGCTGACGACATCGGTAAAAAAGATTGGGGAAGGAAACCTGCCGCAAGAAATAAGCGCTTAGGTATACCAGCAATACAGCAGCATGCTGAACCAGGAAAAGAAGAGCTGCCTATTACTAGTTCCGACGGCTATTTCGCGAACAGCGCTATCTTCCCCGTTGGGGTCGTGCCCAGCTGTCTCCCTGAACCAGCTGCACGAGGCTGCTTATACTGACCAGTCTAGGACCGGCCGGGGTTGCAACGTCCCTTTCCAGTAGGCGGAATCCAGCAAGCCCAGAGCGTTGCGTAGCCAGTCAACGCGCGCCACGTTGATGCTGGACGCAGACAGACCGTAGTCCTTGAGGTTTGCGACCATCTTGTCATAGTCGGCCGTGTTGTTTCCTAAACCCTGGGGTTGGGCGAAGCACGAAATGAGAGAGAAAAGAAGGTACGGTGGGTGTATGGGCTGTTCACTTTCACAATGCTGCACTGCGCATAGCAACAAGGTGAAAAGGCTTGGGCGACGGAAGCGAGAAGGCAGAAGACAGCGAAAACACGCTGAGGTTATTAGAAAAGCGATGCATTTGTTGACAATTACACGAGACCACTACCAAAATGCATGCACCCGTAGCAGTTGACACGCAACCATGGCTATGGCTTACAGGCAATATGATGATCGGGCGTGAGGACCCCGCCTTGGACGAGGCACTAGCGTGAAGCCGTTGTTTGGGTGTGGTCAGTCGGAGGCTTCGTGTGGGTTGCAATCTAGTTCCACTAAAGCTAGGTTGGGGAAATGACAACCGTTGCCCAAAGGTGTGCATTTGCAAACCCTCCATCTTTCCAAAAGATTGAAATGGGCGGCTGGATTACGCAACGACAATCTAATACTATACCTACTCTTGTCCTGAAAACAACCTAAAAGAAATTCAGGGCAAGCGGTTAATCCTTCGTCTTCTATCTGACCAGTGACCACGTGAGGTTGCAAGACGTTGGATGGCATTTGTGATCGCGTCCAGGTGGCAGCGTACACGTCTCGAAGCATCACCACCGGGCAACCAGTTATTATTGGGGTGTTAGACGTGGACACGTGGCCGCACCTGAAGTTCCCGGCACCCATGCTCTGCCCAGCCGTGGCCCAGCCACAGCTGTGCGCTGATCCGGAGTTCCACCTGGGCCCGATTCGGTTTACCCTGGCTTTGCCGATTACTACAGTACAGTGATTGCCCCGAGGTTGCCCAGTTGCCAATATCAAGGAGACAACCAGCGCAGGCCAGAAATTGGGCGTTGCCCATATATGCTTCAGTTTATACGCCAGTAGGTAGAAAGGCAAATGTGCAGAAACCGTATTGTGTCGGTCAATCATGATGAGACCGAACGCTGTGGTGGTAGAGAACTTTGACACCCCATAGTCGGTGAACTCTTCCACTCGTTCGCGTCCGCCCCACCATGGATCAAAATCATTTAAAAGCTTGCAGGATTTATTTATTTTTTAGTATAACGGAGTCAGGTTTGGAGATCCGTCCACCTGAAGACTCGCTCTCTGTGATTACTGCGTTCTTACGTCGTCACAATGGATTTTAATTTTACACCAGGCAGTACGAATGGATGCAATCTATTAGTGCGTGCACTACCCGCCTTCCAAAAGGTGCAGGGCAGTGGAAGTCGGCATTGAAGCTTGGCCAGGCTGCCGTTTGAGTGGCGAAGGCCTTTCCGGCTGACGTTGGGCATCGGGCTGGATTTGCTCGTCTTGTCTATTAGACGGCATGCTGCTAGTTTTGTAGCCTCGTGAATCAGGTTGCTGCTTCCAAGCTGGGCTCCTTACTAATGATGTAACCCATGTGCAGGGGTTCCAAATGCTGCATAACCGCAAATACTGCACTCTATTAATTAATTAATTAATTAATTAATTAATTAATTAATTAATTAATTATATTCATAAGCACGTGATTGCGTCATGTGGTTGCCAATACAGAGTAAAGGAACCTTCAACCCTATATAGACAACGAGAAGGAGGGAGGGCGCCCTAGCTTCTCTCACTGCCGCAATTAGTGCCGGCCACAGAGCGCTCTCTCCACAGCGAGCATGGTGCCGGGGCGCAACACTGTCCGGGCGCAATTGAATGGAATGGAATGGAATGGAATGGAATGGAATGGAATGGAATGGAATGGAATGGAATGGAATGGAATGGAATGGAATGGAATGGAATGGAATGGAATGGAATGGAATGGAATGGAATGGAATGGAATGGAATGGAATGGAATGGAATGGAATGGAATGGAATGGAATGGAATGGAATGGAATGGAATGGAATGGAATGGAATGGAATGGAATGGAATGGAATGGAATGGAATGGAATGGAATGGAATGGAATGGAATGGAATGGAATGGAATGGAATGGAATGGAATGGAATGGAATGGAATGGAATGGAATGGAATGGAATGGAATGGAATGGAATGGAATGGAATGGAATGGAATGGAATGGAATGGAATGGAATGGAATGGAATGGAATGGAATGGAATGGAATGGAATGGAATGGAATGGAATGGAATGGAATGGAATGGAATGGAATGGAATGGAATGGAATGGAATCGAATGGAATGGAATGGAATGGAATGGAATGGAATGGAATGGAATGGAATGGAATGGAATGGAATGGAATGGAATGGAATGGAATGGAATGGAATGGAATGGAATGGAATGGAATGGAATGGAATGGAATGGAATGGAATGGAATGGAATGGAATGGAATGGAAAGGAATGGAATGGAATGGAATGGAATGGAATGGAATGGAATGGAATGGAATGGAATGGAATGGAATGGAATGGAATGGAATGGAATGGAATGGAATGGAATCGAATCGAATGGAATGGAATTGTAACATAACTCAATTGGGAGTAAATGTAGCACATATCCCTGAGAAGGGGAATATGGCTTTTGATACACTCTTGGTTACGTCCTGCAATGGTAGGGTGTAAACTACACCTGCTCTGGGTGCACAAAGTGCACCTGCACACCACTATGTATTCCAGCACCTCTAGGGGGCACAACAGACATAGGGGGGAAGATCATCATGGCTAAACAATGGCTAGGGCATGGCTTAGCACTCAGCAGAGAGTAGCTCTCTGCATGGGCACAGCACTAACTAAATAAAGCTAGGCATCATCTGGGGTGTGCATGGCAGTGATGGCACATCATAGGCACACATGTACATGGCTAAATAATGCTAAGTCATCAGCTGGTAGGGGGCCCATAATAGGCGTACATGTGCAATTGGGCACGGTGGCTAGGCCTGACTATTCTATACTACTACTGCTATATTCCCCTAAGCTGGGGTGTCTGGAGGTGCTGGGGCCGCGGGGGTCGCTTACCAGGGCTTGTGGCCGACATAGATGGTCGCCCCCTTCCAGTACACCGGCTTCCCCGCCGCGGTCTGCCGGAGCTTGAGGTAGGTCGGCCATAGCTCCGGTCGCCGTTGTTGCTGCGCCAGGGTCAAGTCCTCGTCCAAGGTAGAGTAAGTCTTCTCGAGCAGCTTGCGGCGTCGATCTGAGAAACAAAATCTTGTCCGCCGGGTTCTCAAATTAAGATGAGAAGAAGCGAAGGCGCCCCCGCCCGTTAACGCGCGAGCGGGGAAGGCGGTGTGCCTCCAGCTTGATTTCATCACTGAGGCCCATGTGATCAAGGATTTTGCTCTCAAACGCCTGGGCAAGCTTCGAGGAGTTATCACCTTCCGCCATGTCGAAGTTCTTGACGATGACGTTAAGGCTGCACTCAAGTGGCGAGCTCGGCCTCCTCACGGAGGTCAAGCGTCTGCTGCTGGAGCTGTGCTGCGACTGCGGAGGTGGTGGAGGTGGTGTGTTGCTTAAGCGTGTCCGCCCAGGTCTGGGTGGGAGGCCGGGCATCGCCAGCGGGGCCAGCGGGGCCGGGCTGCATGGCTGGGCGGCAATGTCCTTCACCGCCTGGGCGGTGAGGCCTGCGGTGTTTTGCAGGCACTCGATGGCGATGGCGTTGTCTTGGAGGCGCTTGTCGATGTCTCGGAGCTGGGCGGTGATGGAGTCCGTGGAGGCGGTGTGTGTGGGGGGGGGGAGGCGAGGAGGGTGGAGGTGGCGGTGGAGATGGCGGGGAGCTCAGCAGCCAGCGTGCGACCCACAGCTGCCATGGCATCTGCAGCGAGGGGAGTCACGTGCTGTGAGATGGCTTCTTGGAGGTGGAGGAGGAAGGTGGATTCGGTCAAGGGGGAGGCGGGGCCGGTCCCGGAGGTCATCGGCAGAGCGCTTAACCCTTAAGGATGGAAAAGAGGGCGGCGAGCTGAAGGCGCGGGTGGGACCAGCCAGGCAGGTGGTCAGGTCGGCGGAGGGAAAACCGGCCATCAACTCCATTGCGGAGGCGAGAACGGTCGCGGAGGCGCTGGCACAGGTCAAGGAGTGAGGCGTACGACCCATAAAACACGAGCTCCAGTATCATTGATGGATGGCATGTCGAAAAAGCCGGGTCTGTCCACGTCAAAGGTGGAAAATAACCGGTCGACGTCAAAGTCGCGCTCAGACCAGCTAGGTTCGCCTGGGCGACTGCGCTTGGGTTCAGGCGATGCAGAGGGCGAGCTGGCAAGCCCGGGAGGGATCTGGGCGACCACAAGTGCGCGACTATTGTCACCGCTGCCTGCCGGACCTGAGGGCGAAGCTGCAGCCGGAGCTGCGAACGTATTTTCAGGGCTGAGCGCAGCCTCAAGGCTGCGTTGCGTAGAGGAGCGTTTGCTCTTCATATATTGCGTAATAGCTTCGGAAAGTTATATCAGCGTGTGTGTCTTAGAAAGAAGAAGCGATTGTGATATTCACAGCCGAATTTGGTGCCCAAACGTGAAAGTTATGAGCGCCGCCGTCAGCCATGGCTACCTCGTGGCTCGTGGCTCGTGGCTTGTGGTTCGTGGCTTGTGGGTGCAATACAACCATGCAATACCATAGGTAGGCTGACGCATAGCTTATGCTACAACGGTGAGGTGGGCTCAAGACGTCGGCTAAGGCGCAAGCTGATCTATAGCTACAAGGTGCCAGAGCTAATTGAAGGTACTAGAACGCTGTGCGCTAATATCATTTCAAGTGCTGTAATGCCTATGCTATCCCATAATCGATTGCCCCCATCTATCAAGGAGACAACCATCTATAGACACCTGAATGGAGATGGAAGTGTGTAGCCTTGTTCGCTGAAATTATGGGTGGCTAACGCTAAGAGCGACTGGAAAACCTAGACGGTGGGGTCGGAAACATCTTCCGTGATTAGGGCATGTGTTTTTAGCCTAACTATACTTATTTCGATGAGGCAATCCGATCGGTATTCAGGGGCATGATACGCACCCAGGTTGTTGTCTTCATTAAATATTATTAGAGACTGCCGCATTATTCTGTGACATGCCCCGGTTTATGACACGCAAGAAATAAGATACTAACCATATCCAAGATAGACTCAGCTGTGGGCTAGGCGGAGCCAAAATGCCACTTGCATCCAGGAGGGCAGTGGAAACTCAAGTTGATATTTTGACGACCTTGGAAGTGGACACATGCCGCTGCTCGTAGCAGCTCAAGGTGCGCTCAGGGGCTCGGACAAAGCACCGCTTTTGATGCCAGCTTCAACCGCCTTTCATCGTATGACTCTGCAGATAGCACACAGCAGAGGAGGCAAGAATGGCCGCGCAGGATGATTAGGGTTAGGCACCCAACAGTGGCAATTGTTATCGGTGTTGTATCCAAGGCTACTGGCCAGCAAAGTGGCTGGCAACTTGACATTAACTGATGTCTCTAGCATAACATACACAACAAAACCTTGATGCCACTAGCACAATACAAACAAAGCCTTTCCCCACAAAAAGCCACGTCAAACAAAGCTTTCACATCCTACACCGCCTTCCCACCTCCCACCCATTCCCTTCAACCTACGCAACTCAGTACAACTCATCACTCAGAGAGTGCACGCGCTTTTGACTGAGTTCACTTCCAGGTCACGTTTATGCCACCGGCGGAACACATACAAGTCTATGCTTCTATCTGCCATGAATGCTTCTATCCCCCACTCAATTTGGCTCGCAGTGCGTAGCAGTTTACTCCTGGCGGCGTGTCCCAGGAATGCAACAACAGGGTCCCTGTGATGTCAGGCCCATGTAAAATGTGATGATTTCCATCAAGCACCCACCATCCAGCTTTTCAAGGAGACAAAATAAAGGCTGAGTGACCTACCCCCCCACAACCCATCTGCCCACCACCCGTCCCCTCCTTGGCCCTTTCCCCTCTTCCCTTGCTCCTCCCCGTCTTTTTCCCCCGTAGCCCCCATCACCCGTGCATGCTTGCATGGCCAAGCCCAAGCCCACGCACACCCACCAACAAGACCGTGCGTGAGACAAACATGCACAACAAATGAAGTACATAACTTAGTTAGAAAAATTAACAGAGTGCACCAATTAAGAAGACATCGCTCTACAAGAAAACTCATGACCTTACTAGACTCTACAGTCTACATAGATCAGTCGCGGTCTACGTAGATCTCGGTCTATCCCCGTCTACGTAGATTACAATAAGCCTCCTTGTCAATGCAACACTTGACAATGGCCAACCATTCACCGCAGCACATGACCTGCCCTTCCTCACATACTTCCTCCCACATACTATTCCCACATACTTCCCCCCGTGCTCTTGTCCTTGTTCCATACCCCCTAACCAGTAACGACACGCACCTTTTAACCCATGCCAGCGGGCACCCACCTTCCGTGTGCCGCTTAAGCAGGGGCACATACTTGGGCCCTTTGACCTGGGGGGATGCAGCCGGTCTGCTGTCCAGGGCCCCCTCCCCCTCCGACGCAGCCGTTGCTTGGTCTTCACCGTAGCCTGCATCAGCACATGGCATATGGTAGGACCATCACGTTGAGCGTGCCACAGCGAGCGGTGCCATGGTGAGCATAGCCATAGTGACCCCTGACCAGTGCCATAGTGACCGCTGACCAGTGCCATAGTGACTACAGATTATGCGGGCAGGTTCCTCGCAGGGCCAGGGTCACCCACAGAGGCGTGGTTGAAAGCAAGTGGGTTCACCCTGGGGGGGGGGGGTTGGGGGGCTGTTGTCCGCCATAAAATCTTTCTGCAACTAATTTCCTCTTAACATCTATTCTTTCTCTGTTTAGCGCAATTTTTTCCGTGACATGCTGCCATGATGCAGCTAGCTGGGTGACCCACCCACACGGCCACACCTGCACAGTCGGAAACTCAACGGCCCAGTCCCCCTGTGTCATCCCCACCACAACCCCACCCCACCAACGCTCACGCCGAGAGCTTGCCTCCAACGGATACAGTTATGCATGCGCTGCTCGCCATGCCGCAAACAACGTGCTTCAAACCTCCCAGCAAGAACATGCCCTCCGTGCCATCATCCCTTCTCTTCGGTCCCATCGTGTGACATAACTACACGCCTGCAACATGCGCGTCCCTCACGATACACCCATCGCTGCCACCCTCCCGCCCCCATCTCCCACACTACCCACCGTCGGGCGGCAGCAGCCGGTGCAGCATGCCTCCCGTCACGCAGCAACCGATCAGCTGCTCCACCAGCGTGGCGCGCAGGGCCTGGGTGGCCACGCGGTCATGGCCTGCAACCACACAAGGGCAGCACAGTAGCAAAATGGGGGGGGTAGGGTCGCAGTTTTGGGGCCGTTCTGTTGCGACCTGCAGTCACGCACTTGCAGCACAGCAGAAATGGTTTTGGTTTATGATCTGTACAAAAAGTATAGTGTGCCCACCCCAGGGAAGCATGGCATCATAGTGGGGGGGGGGTATCGCTGCGGTGTCGTTGGTGCCAGGGTGTCGCGGCCTGCGTCAAAACAAGGGCAACATGGCAGCGCAGTTCATGCTCCACGCACATGGTTCTGACATTCATGGTTCATGGGTAACGATCCAGGTGCATGCACGCGGCAAGCCACACCTCACGGCACATTCAAGATGTAACGGCACATTCAAGATGCGACGGAACATTTAGGATGTCTGACATCATGCCCATGATGCCGATTGCCAACCGGACAGTCGTAGCAGCTGATGCATGCTGTAAGCCACATCACCACAACTCAATGCCGACAGCCGGCGGCTAAGCAAATACTGGCCCGTACTTGCAGCACCACATGGCCCGAGCATGGCCCTTGGCCAGCTGTCACCGGAAGGTGGATCATACCTGAGACATGGCAGCCTGTGACATGCCATGTCCAAGGCAACCTTCCACCCTCATAAACAGCCTTCCACCCTCACCCGAACATCATCACGACGCAATCATCCGCCACAGACCTACACAAGCAGCTGAGTGAAAACAGGGGTGCCAGGAGGACAGTTCACGGCATGCTGGATGCCCGGAGCACATCGCAAGGCAGGTAATAGTACGCAAGGATCAGGTGCTGCGGGTATCTGGCTCACCTTTGCCTATCCTGGCAGAAGCAGCAAACCGAAAAGCATGCATATAGATTGCGCAGCTATCAGCCGCAGCGCCTGTGCCAGCACGCATGCCAGCACGCATGCCAGCACGCATGCCAGCACGCATGCCAGCGCATATGTCAGCACGCATGCCAGCACTGCTCACGTTGGCCATCAGCGCCCAGCGGCAACCCGTCAAAGCTGCAGGAGAAGAGCACCAGCGGCGCAGCGGGCGCCAGCTCATACTGCGGCTTGCGCGGCGTACGGGTGATGTCCAGCAGCGCATCTACAACCTGTGGAGCGAAAAGGGGGGAGGGCGGGGGAGGGGAGGAAGGGGGAAAAGGGGGGGAAAGGAGGGTAAGAGGGTCCAGCGAGGCACAGACAGAGTGGCACGAACGGGAGGGGCGCACGGAAACGCATCAAGGACACCACACGGCTGCGGATGAATGAATAGCTATCGTAAAAGAATACAGGATAAAACAACAGATGCAGACAATAACACAGAAACAGATGATAATACAGATAGACACAGATGCGCTGGATTCGCTACCATGCGCCCCCAGCTCCCCCATGCTGGTTACCCCACCCATCCCCATCACTCATCGCCCATCCGCCTACCTCTGGTTGCTCCTTGCCGGCGCCCACAAGGAACAGCACAGCGGCCATGCAGCGCACTTGGTGCCAGAGGAACGCGCTGCCCAGGATGTCCATCGCAAAGAAGCCTGCACCGGAGAGGGAGCTGGGGGGGGAGGGAAAGCATAAGGAGAAGGTGGTGTGGGGCAGACAGCATTGGGGGGGGAAGGGGAGGGGGAAGGCAGCATAACAGGGAAGTGGCAGAGTAGCAGCATAAAGGGGGTGGCAGGGGGAGGCAGCATTAGAAAATGGAGTGCTGGACAGGGCGCAAGAATGAGCAGTGGACGCTGGAGCACGCCGACGTGGTATGAAGCCCTCAATACCTCCACAGGGGCTAAGACGGGGTGGCGTAAAAAGGGGCAGTCTAGATAATAGGGAGATAACGAAACAGAAATATGTTACTACTATAGTATTTCCATAATGTATATTTCTACCTGGTTTTACCATGCGATACCCACGTCTTGCCGAGCATCCTATTTCACCACCAGCTAGCCAGGCAGCCACGCATCCGCTACACATGATCCAGCCATTTGCCAACTATCGCAAATTCAGTCAGGTGGCCCACATTGGCAGGATCCATCACTAGCCTGACAGGCAGCGGCGCCGCATGCCGAGGGACTACACCAAACGAGATGGCCAGGGAGCATGCGAACCAGGTTGCCACCTTGGTCGTAACAAGCAAAAGCAAGCTTCCGCGGACCAGCGTCCGCGGACCCATCCGAGCGAGACAAGCAGGGGGCAGGGGCACCACGGCGGCCCCCTAAGCCCTAAACCCGAAATCCTACACCCTGAACCCTAGACCGTAGACCCTAGACCCTAGACCCTAGACCCTAGACCCTAGACCCTAGACCCTAGACCCTAGACCCTAGACCCTAGACCCTAGACCCTAGACCGTAGACCCTAGACCCTAGACCCTACCGTGGGAACCAGGAGACCGGCACGATATCGAACGAGTGGATCGTGCGCCCATAGCTGTGCACGTTGGCGGCGTCCATCTTGCAGAAGTTTCGGAAGTCGTGCTCCCCCACCAAGCGGGACGCAGCAGCCCGCATGCGCTGGGGCGGGGGGGGGGGAAGGGATAGTGACCGCAGGGGGTGGAGGGCCCATACACAAGGGGGTGGCAGCCGGGGGGGGGGCAGGGGGAAGCGGCCACCAAGGAGGGGGGGAGGGGGGGGGGGGCAGCAGGGAAAGCAGGGGAGAAGAAAGAGGGGGGGAAATGGGCGATTGCTGGTGTCTGTGGAGGAAGGTTGGGCCCACGAATTGTACGATGATTGAAGGGGATGCGAAAAATGTTTCCACGGCTCATTGTCGAGGCTTGATTGAAAACCGGCTTTCTTTCTTTGATTTTTTAGCGGGGATATTGCACCGACTTCCCGCCCCTTGCATACACCATTTTCATCGCTGTCGAGAGGGCAGGCAGGAGGTGGCGGGGAGAAACGTGTGGCCTGACATGGACAAGCGTGGGAGGGGAGAAAACTACAGACTCTGAGCATGATGATTGCCACTACCTCAATGTATTACCATTCCAGCACATAACAACTCCATAGTTGCGCATAATCTGACAAACTGACAGATACTGAACATGACACACAACACAACCCATGGCCACATGGCTATTGCTGCAACATGACTCCGGCGCTGATGCTGGCGTCACAGCCTGTTTTCGTGCAGCCGGCGTATGCGTGCCCCAGGCTATACAGGTGACCGAACGGACAGCTAGAAGCGGGTTGGCAACGATATGCATAGACTTGCCAGCGGAGGGGGGCGCCACACGCAGCAATTCTATCACAGCATTTATTATAGCCAGCTGTAGCTACATCACAGGCGAGCTCACGGAACTTCTGGAGGCCTGGTGTACCGGTAGTGACTATTTGGTGGCGGTTAGAATCGACCGCAAACCCCCATGGGCATGCAAAGGTCCCCCGCATGGCTGTAGCGTGGTAAAGTTTACACAGCAACCTTCAAGTTCCTGCCGCATGGTCATGGAAACAGAGCAGCAACAGGACCATCGCAAAAGCTCCTCGAGGCGCCAACCCCTTGGCGCCCACACACCTCAACGTCCAGCCCATCCGCATGGAAGAAGTATTTATAGCGCCGCGTCCGGCAGCTGAACCTGAGGGGGGGAAAGAGAGGGGGGAAAGAGAGGGGGGAAAGAGAGGGGGGAAAGAGAGGGGGGAAAGAGAGGGGGGAAAGAGAGGGGGGAAAGAGTGGGGGGAAGAGGACAGGTAGTGACCCAGGCAGCACACGATGGAGGATGATGGTCAGATGCGTGTGCCTGCGTGGCTTTGTGGATCTTCAGCCAGGGCTGCAAGGGGCCTGGCATGGACAGCACAAAGTTGAGATGGATGCATGGCGAGAGGATGCCCAAACAGAGGCGGCTGCTGTGCTGGTGCACTCCGTAGTGCAAGAGCCGCAATAAACAAGAGCAGCACACACAACAACGCGCACTACAGAAATTCCCTCAGCTCATCCCGCGGCACTACAGAAATTCCCTCAGCTCATCACGCAGCATGCCCACCATGCATGGCATCCCACCACATCCACTGGCCATCCACTGGCCACCGCATGACAGAGATGCCCACCACTTGCCACCCACCGCGCGCTGAAGTCATCCGGCACGGGGCACCAGCCGATGACGCGGATGTCAGCAGGCAGCGCGCGGTTCATGGTCGTCACATAGTCTATCTCGTCGCCTTCGCCGCCGCCATCCCCAACGCCATTGCTGATGTCAGCGTGACTGTCGCAGATAACGACATCCTTGTTCTTGCCCGCGCCACTGCGGTCCCTGTCATCGCCCACGCCCGCACCCTGCTCGGCACCACTTGTCCCTGCGGCAGCTGTCACCAGGGTGGGGGGGGGCATGGTAGATATTCCGTGTGGAAAACCGCAGGGTGGACAGGATGAGCGTGGAGAGGCACCCTGAGTGAGTTGACGGGGTGCGTCGAGGCACATGGCGAGCCAGGGAGGCAACAGGCCAGCACAGGCAGGGCAGGCAAGCTGGCAAAGGACGGCTGCCTTTGACCTGCTTCGGTTCGTGACTTTGTACCCTACGCCATCCGAGGGACTTACGGGCATGGGAAGCGCCCGCCGCAACACGCTCTGGGGAAGAGCAGACGTTGCTTGCTCGTTCGCGACTATTTGGGCACGTTAGTTAATTTAAAAATTAGTCGCACGCTCCGGTTGGGAAGTCGCAGAGTACAACAATACACGCTTAGAGCGCTTTCCATCCCTGTGTGTTTGGGCGCAGCATCGCCCCTGTGTGTTTGGGCGCAGCATCCGCCCCTGTGTGTTTGGGCGCAGCATCGTCCCTGTGTGTTTGGGCGCAGCATCGTTCCTGTGTGTTTGGGCACAGCATCCACCCCTGTATGTTTGGGCACAGCATGCATCCCTGTGTGTTTGGGCACAGCATCCACCCCTGTGTGTTTGGGCGCAGCATCGTCCCTGTGTGTTTGGGCACAGCATCCACCCCTGTGTGTTTGGGCACAGCATGCATCCCTGTGTGTTTGGGCACAGCATCCACCCCTGTGTGTTTGGGCGCAGCATCGTCCCTGTGTGTTTGGGCACAGCATCCACCCCTGTGTGTTTGGGCACAGCATGCATCCCTGTGTGTTTGGGCGCAGCATCCACCCCTGTGTGTTTGGGCGCAGCATCGTCCCTGTGTGTTTGGGCACAGCATCCACCCCTGTGTGTTTGGGCACAGCATGCATCCCTGTGTGTTTGGGCACAGCATCCACCCCTGTGTGTTTGGGCGCAGCATCGTCCCTGTGTGTTTGGGCACAGCATCCACCCCTGTGTGTTTGGGCACAGCATGCATCCCTGTGTGTTTGGGCACAGCATCCACCCCTGTGTGTTTGGGCGCAGCATCGTCCCTGTGTGTTTGGGCACAGCATCCACCCCTGTGTGTTTGGGCACAGCATGCATCCCTGTGTGTTTGGGCACAGCATCCACCCCTGTGTGTTTGGGCGCAGCATCGTCCCTGTGTGTTTGGGCACAGCATCGTACCTGTGTGTTTGGGCACAGCATCCACCCCTGTGTGTTTGGGCACAGCATGCATCCCTGTGTGTTTGGGCGCAGCATCCTGTTCACAACAATACAGGGTCAAAGCGCCTTCCATCCCTGTGTGTTTGGTGCTCGCGTTCACGGGGCAGCATCCCGCGCTGCCCAGCCAGCAGATGTCGAGAGGAGCCCACCCATTTGGGGTGGTGACCCGTGCAGCAGGAAGCTGCCCATGCCGGGACCGGAAGCTGCGCATTCGGGAAGCTGCGCATGCCGGAAGCTGCGCATGCAGGGGAAAACAAGGTACTACCGCCGCAGTCATGCAGTGCGCCATGCATGGCACCAACACCACCTGCTACCCTCGAACGTGCATGAGGGTAAAACTGCTCTGGCAGGCATCTCCCACCTTCGGATGGCGCCACAGCGCCGCCATCCCCCATCCGCTCGGGCGGGTGTGTCCGCGACCGCCTCTTGGACCGCACCCTCAGGGATATCACCTGGCAGGGTTTGGGAGGAACATGCCCGTAGGGAGAGAGCACGCGCAAGCATGCCCGCACGGGTGAGCCGGTGGCCACCTGGGTGAAGGACGTTGGTACTAGTCTTGCCAATTTTCAATGCAGATAATGCTATATATTTTCATCTACTGTAGGCAGCACAGTTGTCATACTTCATTAGGTACAAATAAGATGGCTGTGTTGGTGCGGCAATCCCGATTCGCACAAGTAGCCCCACCCCGCTGATGGGCGGACGGTGCGAACACGGTGAGGCGGCATGTTCGCCGTCCCTGCCTTGCGGGACACCGTGAGGCGCGCGCGGGCAGGGACTTGGTGCGTGTTGCCGTCCCTGCATGCATTCGCGCGTTGGGTGCGCTCAAACCGCCCACACGCCCTTACAATACGACCGCAAACATAATCAGATTGCCAGCATACACCATGTCTCGTGCGCATGTAAAGTACGGATGACACAGGGGGCGGGCCAGCATGGAAACACGGCGCCGTGCCAAAACGATTTGCCATGCGCTGCACCAGGGCAGGACACGTGGCTGCGTCCATAACACGAGTGGGTGCGGGGCAGAGGCACCCCTACAACACGAGCGGATGAGGGGCATTGGCATGCGGCCGAGGCGTGGGCGGTGCCCTGTCAGCTTCGTCGCCAGCGTCCCTTGGCACTGGCACAACCGACAAACTCACATTCCCCTCTGATCTCACCCACTGCTACCGCCCGTCACCAGCCCCGCCTCGTGCACCGCCCTCCCCCCCCTCCCCCTCCCCCTCCCCCCTCCCCCCTCCCCTCCCCCTCCCCCTCCCCCCTCCCCTCCCCTCCCCCCTCCCCCTCCCCCCTCCCCCCCCTCCCCCTCCCCCTCCCCCCTCCCCCCTCCCCCTCCCCCCCCCCCCTCCCCCCCCCCCTCCCCCTCCCCCCTCCCCCTCCCCCCTCCCTCCTAGCACCCCCCTCCCCCCTTCCCCCCCCCGTGTCCAAGTGAACCCTTCAATTTTCACCCGCCAAAGTTAACCCCTCACCCCTCCCCCTTCACCCGCCAACATGAACTGTTCAATTGTCACCGCCCAGGCCGCCGCTCACCTGCCCCGCCGCATGCACCCCCCGGTCGGTGCGCCCACACCGCGAGTAATTCTGCAGCGCGTCACGCCCCTCCACCAGCCGCGTGCGCTCGAGCGCGTCAAACAGGCAGCCCTGGTGCAGGGGGAACCAGGGGGTGGGTGGTCATGCATAGGCGGCGCCCACATGGTGAATCCATGGATAGTTGTGGGGCAGGTGGCGGGAGCGACCTGCACAGCGCAAGAGTCAGAAAAAAAATTCTAGTGGTAGTAGTTATTTATTTCATGCCTAGAAAACTCTATCTAACAATCTAGAGAAAAATATATAGCAAAGTTGGAAGTTTATAGCAAAGTTGGAGTTGGTCAAAAGCCCCTTCTAAACGATGGAGACGCCTTAAACGACCGATACAACACATATCTGAGGAAGTTAAAACTAGTTCAGAAATATCATGAGTGGGAGTACGAATATAAATAGAGAATAACAGGCCAAATACGAGTAACAAGTTTTGAGACGAGATGTGCGAGGGAGTATGCTAGCTGAATTCGAACAAATCTGTCCTCCTGGACAACCAAGCTGGCACGTGATTTGACCGCGCTGCCGGCTGGTTCTGGTCGGCATAAGGGGAGCGTTGCAGGGAAGGGCTGGTGAATAAGGTTCATCCCGTGCTTGGCAGGGCACAAGTAGATCCTTAGACAGAGCTTGACAGCCTGTCCCTCTGATGACCGCGACGCCGACGGGAGGATGCCCGGAGTATGGCCACACATAACGAATACTGACAGGAATAAGGCCACACACAAAGAATAGACAGGGAGGAAAGGGACGCACCTCCACCGTGGGGTGCGTGGTCCCTTGGGACGCGAAACCGTGGTACCTGCCAGAGGAGAGGCGACATGCAAAAGGGACATCACAGGCAAGGCAACCCGCATCCTTGACAAACACCCCAACACATCCAACAGCAGACAGCAAAGGCGAGTGACTCAAACCAGAGGGCCCATAAGACAACCATAGCAGCAACTAAACCTTCTATGCAAGCAAAGGTGAATACTACCAAACTTGGGCTTGGTCTCGTACAACTAGATAGACCATCGTTACGCACCATGCCACTAGATAGACCATCATTACGCACCGTGCCACTAGATAGACCATCATTACGCACCGTGCCACTAGATAGACCATCATTACGCACCATGCCACTAGATAGACCATCATAACGCACCATGCCCCGATGCAGACAAAGAAGCCGGCGTGCCATGCCATGTCTTGCGTGAGAGCGTGAGACATGGTTGATAATAACCGGGTTCAGCCCACTGGCGGAGTCCTGATGCGTACTACTATAGCAGCATTTGGCCTTGGTCAAACATGACACAATAACACACGTAACAGAACATGACAAACACATCACGGCCACCGACCGATTCCCGATGTGCATAAGAAAACCAGCCGCTCAGCTGGCATGTCCAGATGTCTGGCCTGCCATGTCTGTCTGTCTCATGAATCTATCGCGCCATAGCACATGCCCTACAAGACACCGCCCACCCACCGCGTGCCGATGTAGGCAACCTCCATCGCGATGTGGCGCGTCGCATAGCGAGAGAAATCAAACACGCCCTCGCCTGCAATCACGAGAAGGGCGCACCAATGGGGGACAGGATGGGAGGGAGGGAGGGTTAAAGGATGAGCGAAAGGAACCCATGTCCTGTTACCCATTTGCCCGCCGACCCGCCGGCCCGCCTGATCACCTTCCCACCTCCTTCCCTCTCCCCCTCCCAGACTTGCTGAAATTATGGCACATCCACTCTCTCCCATCCACCTGCCCACCTCTTCGCTTCTTCTCTCGCTTCTTGGGCTGGCCCGCCCCCGTCGCTGCCCCCTCCCCTCCCTCGTTCAGGTCGTTGTCGCATGCCATCGGGCTCATGCCACCCAGCGCGCTCCCCCCACGCCCCGTGCCCACGTCCAGGGGCTGCGCGGTGTCCCAGGGAACCTGACTCCCACGCTCCTCAAGGCTTCTGCCGACCGGCACCCCGGCAGCCCCGCCACCATGGCGCGCTGCAGCAGCGGATGCCAGTGACAGGGCAGGGGTGGCACCGTCCACAGTGGCACCGTCATGGTAGCGGTGGCTGCTAGCGGCCGCCAGTAGTGAGACGGCTGCCAGCAACCGCTCAGCGTCGGGCTGGCAGCGCAGGGTGCCGATGACGTGACCTGCGGCAGGAGAATCATGCAAGCATTTGCCATGTAAACCGTTAGTCTGTTTGTTAAGAACATTTCAAGCAGTAAAAAATAAAGAAACGGCTCTTACTCACCCCACCGCTACATGCCCCACCGCGGAGAGGTTTCAATGGAGATCTTCCACGCTGCAATCATCGAGTACTGAACCGTGGGGGGGGGAAGGAATGAGGGATGGTAGGGGGGGTTGAAATGCACCATACATGAGCACATGGGCATCCGCTGCCGCGGCAATGCAGAAAAATGGCGGGACCTGTGGCAAAACGTGCTGGCCCTAATATGTGCAAGCCACCTGTCGATTGGTCTACCATAGGTCTTGTAGGCCGTAGAAGTCGCTGTTTATACACAACTCTTGTCTTATTTACCTATCCTTGTTAACACGCTCCTCATATCTTTTTCGCCATCTGTTCCCATCCCCACACACCCATCCACCGCTCCCATCCCCACACCATCCATCCAGTCATGTCCCCACACACCCATCCACCGCTCCCATCCCCACACCATCCATCCAGTCGTGTCCCCACACACCCATCCACCGCTCCCATCCCCACACCATCCATCCAGTCATGTCCCCACACACCCATCCACCGCTCCCATCCCCACACCATCCATCCAGTCATGTCCCCACACACCCATCCACCGCTCCCATCCCCACACCATCCATCCAGTCGTGTCCCCACACACCCATCCACCGCTCCCATCCCCACACCATCCATCCAGTCGTGTCCCCACACACCCATCCACCGCTCCCATCCCCACACCATCCATCCAGTCATGTCCCCACACACCCATCCACCGCTCCCATCCCCACACCATCCATCCAGTCATGTCCCCACACACCCATCCACCGCTCCCATCCCCACACCATCCATCCAGTCATGTCCCCACACACCCATCCACCGCTCCCATCCCCACACCATCCATCCAGTCGTGTCCCCACACACCCATCCACCGCTCCCATCCCCACACCATCCATCCAGTCGTGTCCCCACACACCCATCCACCGCTCCCATCCCCACACCATCCATCCAGTCATGTCCCCACACACCCATCCACCGCTCCCATCCCCACACCATCCATCCAGTCGTGTCCCCACACACCCATCCACCGCTCCCATCCCCACACCATCCATCCAGTCGTGTCCCCACACACCCATCCACCGCTCCCATCCCCACACCATCCATCCAGTCGTGTCCCCACACACCCATCCACCGCTCCCATCCCCACACCATCCATCCAGTCGTGTCCCCACACACCCATCCACCGCTCCCATCCCCACACCATCCATCCAGTCATGTCCCCACACACCCATCCACCGCTCCCATCCCCACACCATCCATCCAGTCATGTCCCCACACACCCATCCACCGCTCCCATCCCCACACCATCCATCCAGTCATGTCCCCACACACCCATCCACCGCTCCCATCCCCACACCATCCATCCAGTCGTGTCCCCACACACCCATCCACCGCTCCCATCCCCACACCATCCATCCAGTCGTGTCCCCACACACCCATCCACCGCTCCCATCCCCACACCATCCATCCAGTCATGTCCCCACACACCCATCCACCGCTCCCATCCCCACACCATCCATCCAGTCGTGTCCCCACACACCCATCCACCGCTCCCATCCCCACACCATCCATCCAGTCATGTCCCCACACACCCATCCACCGCTCCCATCCCCACACCATCCATCCAGTCGTGTCCCCACACACCCATCCACCGCTCCCATCCCCACACCATCCATCCACCGCTCCCATCCCCACACCATCCATCCAGTCATGTCCCCACACACCCATCCACCGCTCCCATCCCCACACTATCCATCCAGTCATGTCCCCACACACCCATCCACCGCTCCCATCCCACACCATCCATCCAGTCGTGTCCCCACACACCCATCCACCGCTCCCATCCCCACACACCCATCCAGTCATGTCCCCACACACCCATCCACCGCTCCCATCCCCACACACCCATCCACCGCTCCCATCCCCACACCATCCATCCAGTCGTGTCCCCACACACCCATCCACCGCTCCCATCCCCACACCATCCATCCAGTCATGTCCCCACACACCCATCCACCGCTCCCATCCCCACACCATCCATCCAGTCATGTCCCCACACACCCATCCACCGCTCCCATCCCCACACCATCCATCCAGTCGTGTCCCCACACACCCATCCACCGCTCCCATCCCCACACCATCCATCCAGTCATGTCCCCACACACCCATCCACCGCTCCCATCCCCACACCATCCATCCAGTCGTGTCCCCACACACCCATCCACCGCTCCCATCCCCACACCATCCATCCAGTCGTGTCCCCACACACCCATCCACCGCTCCCATCCCCACACCATCCATCCAGTCGTGTCCCCACACACCCATCCACCGCTCCCATCCCCACACCATCCATCCAGTCATGTCCCCACACACCCATCCACCGCTCCCATCCCCACACCATCCATCCAGTCGTGTCCCCACACACCCATCCACCGCTCCCATCCCCACACCATCCATCCAGTCGTGTCCCCACACACCCATCCACCGCTCCCATCCCCACACCATCCATCCAGTCATGTCCCCACACACCCATCCACCGCTCCCATCCCCACACCATCCATCCAGTCGTGTCCCCACACACCCATCCACCGCTCCCATCCCCACACCATCCATCCAGTCATGTCCCCACACACCCATCCACCGCTCCCATCCCCACACCATCCATCCAGTCGTGTCCCCACACACCCATCCACCGCTCCCATCCCCACACCATCCATCCAGTCATGTCCCCACACACCCATCCACCGCTCCCATCCCCACACCATCCATCCAGTCATGTCCCCACACACCCATCCACCGCTCCCATCCCCACACCATCCATCCAGTCGTGTCCCCACACACCCATCCACCGCTCCCATCCCCACACCATCCATCCAGTCATGTCCCCACACACCCATCCACCGCTCCCATCCCCACACCATCCATCCAGTCGTGTCCCCACACACCCATCCACCGCTCCCATCCCCACACCATCCATCCAGTCATGTCCCCACACACCCATCCACCGCTCCCATCCCCACACCATCCATCCAGTCATGTCCCCACACACCCATCCACCGCTCCCATCCCCACACCATCCATCCAGTCATGTCCCCACACACCCATCCACCGCTCCCATCCCCACACCATCCATCCAGTCATGTCCCCACACACCCATCCACCGCTCCCATCCCCACACACCCATCCACCGCTCCCATCCCCACACACCCATCCAGTCATGTCCCCACACACCCATCCACCGCTCCCATCCCCACACCATCCATCCAGTCGTGTCCCCACACACCCATCCACCGCTCCCATCCCCACACCATCCATCCAGTCGTGTCCCCACACACCCATCCACCGCTCCCATCCCCACACCATCCATCCAGTCATGTCCCCACACACCCATCCACCGCTCCCATCCCCACACCATCCATCCAGTCATGTCCCCACACACCCATCCACCGCTCCCATCCCCACACCATCCATCCAGTCGTGTCCCCACACACCCATCCACCGCTCCCATCCCCACACCATCCATCCAGTCGTGTCCCCACACACCCATCCACCGCTCCCATCCCCACACCATCCATCCAGTCATGTCCCCACACACCCATCCACCGCTCCCATCCCCACACCATCCATCCAGTCATGTCCCCACACACCCATCCACCGCTCCCATCCCCACACCATCCATCCAGTCATGTCCCCACACACCCATCCACCGCTCCCATCCCCACACCATCCATCCAGTCAGGTCCCCACACACCCATCCACCGCTCCCATCCCCACACACCCATCCACCGCTCCCATCCCCACACACCCATCCAGTCATGTCCCCACACACCCATCCACCGCTCCCATCCCCACACCATCCATCCAGTCATGTCCCCACACACCCATCCACCGCTCCCATCCCCACACCATCCATCCAGTCGTGTCCCCACACACCCATCCACCGCTCCCATCCCCACACCATCCATCCAGTCATGTCCCCACACACCCATCCACCGCTCCCATCCCCACACCATCCATCCAGTCATGTCCCCACACACCCATCCACCGCTCCCATCCCCACACCATCCATCCAGTCGTGTCCCCACACACCCATCCACCGCTCCCATCCCCACACCATCCATCCAGTCATGTCCCCACACACCCATCCACCGCTCCCATCCCCACACCATCCATCCAGTCGTGTCCCCACACACCCATCCACCGCTCCCATCCCCACACCATCCATCCAGTCATGTCCCCACACACCCATCCACCGCTCCCATCCCCACACCATCCATCCAGTCATGTCCCCACACACCCATCCACCGCTCCCATCCCCACACCATCCATCCAGTCGTGTCCCCACACACCCATCCACCGCTCCCATCCCCACACCATCCATCCAGTCATGTCCCCACACACCCATCCACCGCTCCCATCCCCACACCATCCATCCAGTCGTGTCCCCACACACCCATCCACCGCTCCCATCCCCACACCATCCATCCAGTCGTGTCCCCACACACCCATCCACCGCTCCCATCCCCACACACCCATCCACCGCTCCCATCCCCACACCATCCATCCAGTCGTGTCCCCACACACCCATCCACCGCTCCCATCCCCACACCATCCATCCAGTCATGTCCCCACACACCCATCCACCGCTCCCATCCCCACACCATCCATCCAGTCATGTCCCCACACACCCATCCACCGCTCCCATCCCCACACACCCATCCACCGCTCCCATCCCCACACCATCCATCCAGTCGTGTCCCCACACACCCATCCACCGCTCCCATCCCCACACCATCCATCCAGTCATGTCCCCACACACCCATCCACCGCTCCCATCCCCACACCATCCATCCAGTCATGTCCCCACACACCCATCCACCGCTCCCATCCCCACACCATCCATCCAGTCGTGTCCCCACACACCCATCCACCGCTCCCATCCCCACACCATCCATCCAGTCGTGTCCCCACACACCCATCCACCGCTCCCATCCCCACACCATCCATCCAGTCATGTCCCCACACACCCATCCACCGCTCCCATCCCCACACCATCCATCCAGTCATGTCCCCACACACCCATCCACCGCTCCCATCCCCACACCATCCATCCAGTCATGTCCCCACACACCCATCCACTGCTCCCATCCCCACACCATCCATCCAGTCATGTCCCCACACACCCATCCACCGCTCCCATCCCCACACCATCCATCCAGTCATGTCCCCACACACCCATCCACCGCTCCCATCCCCACACCATCCATCCAGTCGTGTCCCCACACACCCATCCACCGCTCCCATCCCCACACCATCCATCCAGTCGTGTCCCCACACACCCATCCACCGCTCCCATCCCCACACCATCCATCCAGTCGTGTCCCCACACACCCATCCACCGCTCCCATCCCCACACCATCCATCCAGTCGTGTCCCCACACACCCATCCACCGCTCCCATCCCCACACCATCCATCCAGTCATGTCCCCACACACCCATCCACCGCTCCCATCCCCACACACCCATCCACCGCTCCCATCCCCACACCATCCATCCAGTCATGTCCCCACACACCCATCCACCGCTCCCATCCCCACACCATCCATCCAGTCATGTCCCCACACACCCATCCACCGCTCCCATCCCCACACCATCCATCCAGTCATGTCCCCACACACCCATCCACCGCTCCCATCCCCACACCATCCATCCAGTCGTGTCCCCACACACCCATCCACCGCTCCCATCCCCACACCATCCATCCAGTCGTGTCCCCACACACCCATCCACCGCTCCCATCCCCACACCATCCATCCAGTCATGTCCCCACACACCCATCCACCGCTCCCATCCCCACACCATCCATCCAGTCGTGTCCCCACACACCCATCCACCGCTCCCATCCCCACACCATCCATCCAGTCGTGTCCCCACACACCCATCCACCGCTCCCATCCCCACACACCCATCCACCGCTCCCATCCCCACACCATCCATCCAGTCATGTCCCCACACACCCATCCACCGCTCCCATCCCCACACCATCCATCCAGTCATGTCCCCACACACCCATCCACCGCTCCCATCCCCACACCATCCATCCAGTCATGTCCCCACACACCCATCCACCGCTCCCATCCCCACACCATCCATCCAGTCATGTCCCCACACACCCATCCACCGCTCCCATCCCCACACCATCCATCCAGTCATGTCCCCACACACCCATCCACCGCTCCCATCCCCACACACCCATCCACCGCTCCCATCCCCACACCATCCATCCAGTCGTGTCCCCACACACCCATCCACCGCTCCCATCCCCACACACCCATCCACCGCTCCCATCCCCACACCATCCATCCAGTCATGTCCCCACACACCCATCCACCGCTCCCATCCCCACACCATCCATCCAGTCGTGTCCCCACACACCCATCCACCGCTCCCATCCCCACACCATCCATCCAGTCGTGTCCCCACACACCCATCCACCGCTCCCATCCCCACACCATCCATCCAGTCGTGTCCCCACACACCCATCCACCGCTCCCATCCCCACACACCCATCCACCGCTCCCATCCCCACACACCCATCCACCGCTCCCATCCCCACACCATCCATCCAGTCATGTCCCCACACACCCATCCACCGCTCCCATCCCCACACCATCCATCCAGTCATGTCCCCACACACCCATCCACCGCTCCCATCCCCACACCATCCATCCAGTCATGTCCCCACACACCCATCCACCGCTCCCATCCCCACACCATCCATCCAGTCATGTCCCCACACACCCATCCACCGCTCCCATCCCCACACCATCCATCCAGTCATGTCCCCACACACCCATCCACCGCTCCCATCCCCACACCATCCATCCAGTCATGTCCCCACACACCCATCCACCGCTCCCATCCCCACACCATCCATCCAGTCATGTCCCCACACACCCATCCACCGCTCCCATCCCCACACCATCCATCCAGTCATGTCCCCACACACCCATCCACCGCTCCCATCCCCACACCATCCATCCAGTCGTGTCCCCACACACCCATCCACCGCTCCCATCCCCACACCATCCATCCAGTCGTGTCCCCACACACCCATCCACCGCTCCCATCCCCACACCATCCATCCAGTCATGTCCCCACACACCCATCCACCGCTCCCATCCCCACACCATCCATCCAGTCATGTCCCCACACACCCATCCACCGCTCCCATCCCCACACCATCCATCCAGTCATGTCCCCACACACCCATCCACCGCTCCCATCCCCACACCATCCATCCAGTCGTGTCCCCACACACCCATCCACCGCTCCCATCCCCACACCATCCATCCAGTCATGTCCCCACACACCCATCCACCGCTCCCATCCCCACACCATCCATCCAGTCATGTCCCCACACACCCATCCACCGCTCCCATCCCCACACACCCATCCACCGCTCCCATCCCCACACACCCATCCACCGCTCCCATCCCCACACCATCCATCCAGTCGTGTCCCCACACACCCATCCACCGCTCCCATCCCCACACCATCCATCCAGTCGTGTCCCCACACACCCATCCACCGCTCCCATCCCCACACCATCCATCCAGTCGTGTCCCCACACACCCATCCACCGCTCCCATCCCCACACCATCCATCCAGTCATGTCCCCACACACCCATCCACCGCTCCCATCCCCACACCATCCATCCAGTCATGTCCCCACACACCCATCCACCGCTCCCATCCCCACACCATCCATCCAGTCGTGTCCCCACACACCCATCCACCGCTCCCATCCCCACACCATCCATCCAGTCATGTCCCCACACACCCATCCACCGCTCCCATCCCCACACCATCCATCCAGTCATGTCCCCACACACCCATCCACCGCTCCCATCCCCACACACCCATCCACCGCTCCCATCCCCACACCATCCATCCAGTCGTGTCCCCACACACCCATCCACCGCTCCCATCCCCACACCATCCATCCAGTCATGTCCCCACACACCCATCCACCGCTCCCATCCCCACACCATCCATCCAGTCATGTCCCCACACACCCATCCACCGCTCCCATCCCCACACCATCCATCCAGTCATGTCCCCACACACCCATCCACCGCTCCCATCCCCACACCATCCATCCAGTCATGTCCCCACACACCCATCCACCGCTCCCATCCCCACACCATCCATCCAGTCATGTCCCCACACACCCATCCACCGCTCCCATCCCCACACCATCCATCCAGTCATGTCCCCACACACCCATCCACCGCTCCCATCCCCACACCATCCATCCAGTCGTGTCCCCACACACCCATCCACCGCTCCCATCCCCACACCATCCATCCAGTCATGTCCCCACACACCCATCCACCGCTCCCATCCCCACACCATCCATCCAGTCATGTCCCCACACACCCATCCACCGCTCCCATCCCCACACCATCCATCCAGTCGTGTCCCCACACACCCATCCACCGCTCCCATCCCCACACCATCCATCCAGTCATGTCCCCACACACCCATCCACCGCTCCCATCCCCACACCATCCATCCAGTCATGTCCCCACACACCCATCCACCGCTCCCATCCCCACACCATCCATCCAGTCATGTCCCCACACACCCATCCACCGCTCCCATCCCCACACACCCATCCACCGCTCCCATCCCCACACCATCCATCCAGTCATGTCCCCACACACCCATCCACCGC
Source organism: Mesostigma viride (assembly GCA_009746045.1). Lineage (NCBI taxonomy): Eukaryota > Viridiplantae > Streptophyta > Mesostigmatophyceae > Mesostigmatales > Mesostigmataceae > Mesostigma > Mesostigma viride. The sequence continues at coordinate 1,304,799 of RPFO01000104.1, read as the reverse complement.
TCCCATCCCCACACCATCCATCCAGTCATGTCCCCACACACCCATCCACCGCTCCCATCCCCACACACCCATCCACCGCTCCCATCCCCACACCATCCATCCAGTCATGTCCCCACACACCCATCCACCGCTCCCATCCCCACACCATCCATCCATCGCCCCCATCCCAACCTGCCGTGCTGGCAGTTCCCCGGTTACTGCCACCGGCACGCACAACCAACCGCCGCAGACCGTGGGCAGCAGCGGCGCGCATTCCTTGGCAGCGCAGGGGGCCATCCCATCAAGTCGGCAGGGGGCGTGCACAACAGTCCGGCCATGCATACGATACCAGCCATGCATACTATACCAGCCCTGCATACTATACCAGCCCTGCATACTATCCCAGCCCTGCATACTATACCAGCCCTGCATACTATACCAGCCCTGCATACTATACCAGCCCTGCATACTATACCAGCCCTGCATACTATACCAGCCCTGCATACTATACCGTGGAGACGTGGACGAGAAGCGTCGCCTCTTGTTACATCGCGGATGCTTCGTATCTTGAGCTTGCACAGTGCCACCCACATGCCGTGATGGTGCCCGGGCTTGCTGTGAAATGTGGAGGGGGAGTAGTCCAGCTATCGAGAACCGCTATAGGGTCTGCCTAGAGCCCCTCAGAGTCCGCTTTGAAGTAACTGATGGGAGTATGGCTGCGACTTAAGAGTGGACACTTCCCTTGAGGAATGGACAGTCTGCTACTGTCCACTTGGATGCTTACATTGTCCACTTGGCTGCTTCCATGGGATCGCTTGTTGCGCTGCCAGAATTGATTCTTACCGCAGCCTCCAGGGCACGCCAGCGGGACCGTCGCAGCACCAGGGTCCTCCCCAGGGACCTCCCCACGGGCGCGGTCCGTGTGCACCACCCATTGCTGCAAGAGAAGGATGCCGCATGGTGCCAGAGCAGCACAGTGCCGCATGGTGCCGCATGGTGCCAGAGCAAGAGACGTAAACACCAGGAAGTTGATGCGAGGACACAGCACGTGCGTGCATGTCGTGACCAGCGGGCGGTGTCCAGGCACGTGAAGGCGCTAACTGCCGAGCCAAGCTGATACTGGGCAAGAAAGCAAGGCCATGATGTAGTAGTACGAGGTATACGCTAGCATCAAGGCACTAAAATGCAAACAGTAAGCAACATTAAAGTTGATAACTATTTGTATTCTTGTGACGATGATCTCCGAGAAAAAGCAGCTGCTGTGCTCTGCGCGGTGCCCCACAACCTCACGGAACAATACCAATACAGTGATTACCCCACGTCCCGAGCATACACCGGCTCTGCCACCAGCCAAGTGCGTACATCCCGGCCCTCATGCTGGCCACGATGCGGGTGATGCACGATGATGGGACCTCACTGTTCCAGCGGGCAACAAGCTCAGAAGCGCGAGCGCAAGCCCTCTATCCATGCTCAAGTCTGGGGTCACGTCCGAAAGGCTGGCTGTTTCCAGGCATGGAGGCAACCATCGGAAGCCATGCACCATCAGCCCATCTACCGCAGGTGCCACGCACCATCAAGAGTACCCGTCTTACCATCAGCCCGTCAAAAAACCCGTCGGCGTTCAGGAGCCACAGCACTGGGGCCGCCTCCGTCGTTCCACCACAGGATGCGGAGCCGGGCCCCTTCCGAACCCGGCCAGCTGACCCCACCACACACTGGCAGGCAGGGCAGCGGGCGCCGTCGGCTGTGGATAGCAACGCGGCCACCGTGGTGGGGTCATCCGTGCCTCCGTCCACCCGAATGCCATTGCTGGGCGCAGCATTCTCACCATCCACCCTCCTTGCGGGCGATGACTCGGCCCCGCACGCGCTGGTGGCCAGGGTGGCGTAGGACTTGTGCCGCAGCAGGGACGTGCGCCAGGCGGACACAATCTGCACACCCATGATGGAAAGGGGTGTGTGTGGAAGGGGGGGGAGGGGATGGGTGCTTGGTCAAAATAAGGGGTGGGTGGAACGGGAGAGGGGGGTCACAATGTGGACAGGTGGCGGCTGTTGGGCTGATTGGGGTTGCCAGGGGAATGGATTACACAAGCTCTTGGACAGAAACCGAATCCCCCACGAACGCCCAGCACCGGCCCAGGGCTGTGGCGGCGGGGGACAGAAGCAACAATAACAGCTCTCCGTTGGCTCACATCCCCCCTTGAGGGGTCCTCCCTTGGGGTGCAGCGGCCATGGCATCAGGCCACGGCCCAAACTTGGCATCCGTCCCGGCCACCCACCACAAGACAGGAACCCATACCCAGGGCAGACAATGTCGCTCCGTGGCACCATGGCATTGTCACAGACGAGGCAGGTGCTTGCGTCGACGAAGATCATAAATTGTTTTTCGTTCAAGGGACAACATAGCCTATCCATATAACAAGAAAATTAACACATGCTTACAAAGACAACTCCTCTACAGACGCTGCGGCGGATGCAGGCCACCAAGTAGCCGCCGCTAGGCTGCCATGCCTACCCTCTTTCCAATAATGATGGACCAGAGATGGGACCCAGCACTAACTATGTCATACCTGTCCCAATGTGGCTGTCAGGGCCCGGACATTTCCATGCCCCGCAGTCAAATCAACAGCCATCGCACGTTTGCCCACGCGGCCGTGTGACGTCATGCGTCCCGCCGCCACCAACGTTGCCAGCATCATCACCATGACGGGCAGTGCCAGCAAGGGCACCGGTTGCGTCAACGGCATAATGTTGTTGGCGGCATGATTGACGAGGGTGCGGCATGCGGCGGTGGGGAGACCAGCACATGATGCACGCGCGATGGGCACATGTGGACATGGATGCGTGGAGGGCACAGGGCACAGGGCACAGGGCACAGGGCACAGGGCACAGGGCACAGGGCACAGGGCACAGGGCACAGGGCACAGGGCACAGGGCACAGGGCACAGGGCACAGGGCACAGGGCACAGGGCACACGGCACAGGGCACAGGGCACAGGGCACAGGGCACAGGGCACAGGGCACAGGGCACAGGGCACAGGGCACACGGCACAGGGCACAGGGCACAGGGCACAGGGCACAGGGCACAGGGCACAGGGCACAGGGCACAGGGCACAGGGCACAGGGCACAGGGCACAGGGCACAGGGCACACGGCACAGGGCACAGGGCACAGGGCACAGGGCACAGGGCACAGGGCACAGGGCACACGGCACAGGGCACAGGGCACAGGGCACAGGGCACAGGGCACAGGGCACAGGGCACAGGGCACAGGGCACAGGGCACACGGCACAGGGCACAGGGCACAGGGCACAGGGCACAGGGCACAGGGCACAGGGCACAGGGCACAGGGCACAGGGCACAGGGCACAGGGCACAGGGCACAGGGCACAGGGCACAGGGCACAGGGCACACGGCACAGGGCACAGGGCACAGGGCACAGGGCACAGGGCACACGGCACAGGGCACAGGGCACAGGGCACACGGCACAGGGCACAGGGCGCAGGGCACACGGCACAGGGCACAGGGCACACGGCACAGGGCACAGGGCACAGGGCACAGGGCACAGGGCACAGGGCACACGGCACAGGGCACAGGGCACAGGGCACAGGGCACAGGGCACAGGGCACAGGGCACAGGGCACAGGGCACAGGGCACACGGCACAGGGCACACGGCACAGGGCACAGGGCACAGGGCACAGGGCACAGGGCACAGGGCACAGGGCACAGGGCACAGGGCACAGGGCACAGGGCACACGGCACAGGGCACAGGGCACAGGGCACAGGGCACAGGGCACAGGGCACACGGCACAGGGCACAGGGCACAGGGCACAGGGCACAGGGCACAGGGCGCAGGGCACAGGGCACAGGGCGCAGGGCACACGGCACAGGGCACAGGGCACACGGCACAGGGCACAGACAGGGCACAGGGCACAGGGCACAGGGCGCAGGGCGCAGGGCGCAGGGCGCAGGGCGCAGGGCGCAGGGCGCAGGGCGCAGGGCGCAGGGCACAGGGCACAGGGCACAGGGCACAGGGCGCAGGGCACAGGGCACAGGGCACAGGGCACAGGGCACAGGGCACAGGGCGGGGAGCAGAAGGGGGTGGATCTAGAACGTCAGCACGCCCAGGGTGGCAAGTGGACCAGTACAGCGTGAGAGACCACCGTCATCCTCCGCGTACACTCTGCTTTAGGGCTCCCCAAGGAGGCCCCGTGTCTTGGGACTTGGTGAAATGTTGGATAAGGATGAGCACACAGCCAGAGGGGGAGGAAGGAGAGCAGAGCCAGCTCATACATATCCCATTTACCTAGCCAGCTTTTACCTAGCCATCTTATACGTAGCCAGCTTATGCTACTAAATAATTACACATAGGCCCATAGCCATGTTACACACAGCCATATTAGACACAGCCATGTTCGACACCGCCATGTTCGACGCAGCCACCGCCCTACGCCTCATGGGTAACTTGCCCAGACCATGAAGCAGCGACGGGCCCCAGTTAAGGAGAAGCAAGCAGCGATGTTTCAGAGCAGCGATGGATGACAACTGGCACGCCCCACAGAGGCATTGTGCAGGTGGCGATGGCCTTTGTCATCACCTAAGGGGATGATGGCATGACATGAAGATACGCAGTTTTGCGGCCAAATTTTCCGGCACCTACAAGGACGGGTGGGCCGAAACGTTGCCCACATTCCCAACGCCCACCGCAAATGTCTTCAGGGTGCATAATTATATATTACCCCTTTCCATGGCATTGAATCAAAAGGATAGTCGGGTTCTGTTAACCTTATTGCAGCAGTGCGATGTCGATCAAGAACTGAGAATTGCCGTAAAAAAAACTTAAAACAACGCCTTTGCAATACCTGGCTAAATCAAAATCATCGCAGGCTTTTATCCATGCATTAAAAGCGCGTTCTGTGTCGCAGGCTAAACTCATTAAGCGCCAAATTATTCCCAACATTTTAGCTCAAAATGGAGATTTAGAATATATACGTCAGCTGATGCTCTTTCATTCACAACTGTTTTTCGAAAGACAAGAGGGTTTTTATCCATGGGACTGGGCAGCTTATAAAGGGATAAACCCCAACCGCCAGCCCAGTCGGGCCGGCGGTGGCAGCATGACAACTGCTGTAGCCATTCAACATGGCCTCACTCAGGGGCGAGCCTCACCAAAGGAGCAGGGGACGACGACGGCCTGACAGGCGCCAGGTGGCCCCCAGGTCGGGTAGTTGCCGTTCTCGTCAGACGGTTGGACGTCGGCGGCGCACCCGCGTGTGTGTGCCGCCAGAAGCAGCGCGCGGGCGTGGTCGGTGTCTGGCGTGCCAAGCGTTCTGTTGCCCTGGTGTTGACACATAGGTGGCGGACAGACCCCTCCCCGGAGTAGACGTCAGGGTTTGCAACGAGTTGGCGGCGTGGGGCTGGAACTAAAAGTTGGTCAACTGGATCAAAGTTCAGCCTGGCTCTTGTTTTTCTTTAGTCAATTCTTTACTACACTGTTTCTGCAGTTATGAAAGGTGGCTGGTGGGGCAAGAGAGATCACACCCTGGTTTCAGTAAAGCCTGAGAATAACAAGTTACAAATGAGACCTAAAGGAACACGAATGCGTATACTCCGAGAAACGAACGTGATGAAGCCAATTAGACGACCAGCCAAGGAAGAAGACCCAGCCAGCTCGCAAAAAGTCAGATTGTGCCGGCCAGGATGGCATGCGCATGACAAATAGTTGCTTCTCTTGCGGTAAGAATGCTGGCTCTTCACACCCGATTATACATCATGATATAGCGGCACGTCGGTTACCTCAACGCCGTACACCCGTATGCAAGGGGGAAGGGTGCAGTCCATGGCTGTCAAAAGCAAGCTAAAGCATTGGCTGTTTGAAGATAACGGGGTGCTCCTAGGCAGGTGACCTGGTCGTCGTATTTCTTCGTGTTTCTACTAGCATTCAACCAGTCGCCGCAAAAATAAAAAGTTTAGGGACCTTCCCGCAATTGTCGTTGACAAATCCTACAAACAACCTACAATCCCAATTCCTTTCCACAAATGTGAGCTCCGGCAAATTCCATTTACTGGTCGTCCGGGGACTACAATAATTACATAATGTTGAGGTAACTCATGCCAGAATAATGCTTGCGGCCACTTGTATGCCGCGCCCAGTTTGTACTTTGTACGCGCGGGGGCCTGCGTGGCTGCGTCCAATTTCTGCGCATGAATGCATTGTGCAATACATATTGCACAATCCAGCTTGTGGGTGGCTGGCGCGACGTCCGATCTGACCGGATTTTCACGAGGCAGCGAACCAAACCCAACGTGGGCATCCGCGGCTGCTCGAAATCACATGTTGACGGCGGGCAGCATGAATGCATGATGTGTCGATGAGAAAGACCATGCAAAGCCGTGGCAATAGGTAATCAGTAATCACATCCAAACGAAAAAAAAACAGGATGAAACAGCGCTGATCAGCTGTTGGTGAAATGGTTGATGAGGTACACTCTGGCACTGGTCGGGCAATTATTTGCCATGCGAGGACGGTGCAGCCTCGCCAAGCGGCCTCGCCATAAGCCCGTTGTCATGAGGGTTTCGCCACAGAAAAGTCAAACACTGAAGTTTCATGCCAGGTTCGTGCTCTGAATCCCGAGCCCTGCACATTGGTATACCGGCTTGCTGCTGGCCACCATAGCCCAGAAGATGTCGAAAGCCAGGGGTTTGTGGAAAATGCTTGAGGGGGTTACGTCCATGGAGCCGGTTACGAACAAGGGGCGAGCCCAGCGAGAGATCGACGTCCGCAAGTTGTATCAGTGCCTTTTGGCACAGAGGACGCAGGTAAACGGTCGGTCCGAGGGAGCAGCTGCGGGAGCCGCTATCGACCCGGCCGAGCCAGGTATAGAGGAGCAAGAGCGGGTGGTGACGCATAGCATAACGTCCCAATTCCTGACCGTTGCCAGAATTCTCCACGCGAGACACATGAACTCTTCCCTGGCGGAAGCATATGCCAGGATTGAACAACCCGCGAGCGCAGCCACGCAGCCTGCCGGACCCTCGGGAGGCCTCGCGTACGCCGTCTCCGACCACAACTGCGCCAAGACGGCCGCGGCCGCCTCCAGGACCGCGCAAGAGGAAGTCGTGGCCGGGCTGCTCGAGCGGATGCGAGCGGACGGCACGGACCAGGCAGGTGCGTCTTTATCGCGTGCAGAGCTAGGGAGATGCGTCCGTTCCGTTCTGGGCTTCTCTCTCTCGGTCGGGCCCTCCCGTGTGGAGCACCCAGAGGCCGGCCAGGGACTCTTCCTGGAAGGGCGCGTTCCGCAGGGCACCCTGGTGGCTCTCTACCCAGGCGTCGTGTACAGCCGCCACGAGCACAAGCGCATGAAGGACTACCCCAAAGTCGACCGCCACAATGACTACCTCTTCTCCCGCTTCGACACCCACATCGCCGACGGCCTCTCGTGGGGGCTAGACCCCCTGCAGGGTGGCCACGCGGGCCCGTCCGAGCACCGCACCTGGGGCTACGCGGAGGACCAGTGCGCGCAAGAGAGCGAGCTGTGGAGGTCCTCCTCCTCCCGGGGCAGTGCGCGGGGTCGGGAGGCGCGGTTGCGCGGTGCCCCCGTGGGCGCGCTGGAGTGGTGCCACCCCTTGGCCCTGGGGCACCTGGCAAACCACCCAGGGAAGGGCATGCTGCCCAACGTGATGCCGTTTGGGTTTGATTTCGCCGTCGACCGCAGTGGTGACCCGCAACCAGAGACAATCACACGGGTGGACCCCCACCGGGGATGGTGGCAGCGCCAAGTGGCGCCGTCGGAGGCTGATGCGCCGGTGGGTGGCGTCGGGTGGCGTCGGATTGCTTGTCCACCATCTGGCTGCAGCCAGCCTCACCAATGTCACTGTTCTTGTCGCAGTCTTTACAAATACCCTTGAGCACGGGAGCTGTCCACCCTTATATGGCTGGCCTCAAGGGTCTCCCCGCGCTCCTATATCCTCAGCTTCTCTGCTTGGACCTGTATCCTCAGCTTCTCTGCTTGGACCTGTATCCTCTAGCGCCACGGCTACTGGCCAGCTTGTCTGCTTGGAGCAGTGCGCCCCCATCTGGGCACGAGGGTCTCACTTGCAAACGTTTGAATGGGTAGCCGATTGCCCAGTAGTTGCGTGCATGCAAAGTTGCCGTCGCGCTCCTTTGGTGTAAGATCACGCAGGCAAGCCTCGCTGCAGGCATCCTCTGGTTGGCTCCATCCTTACTCTGCGTCTTGTTGGTTTCCCTCCCTCCCTCCCTCCCTCCCTCCCTCCCTCCCTCCCTCCCTCCCTCCCTCCCTCCCTCCCTCCCTCCCTCCCTCCCTCCCTCCCTCCCTCCCTCCCTCCCTCCCTCCCTCCCTCCCTCCCTCCCTCCCTCCCTCCCTCCTCCCTCCCTCCCTCCCTCCCTCCCTCCCTCCCTCCTCCTCCCCCTCCCTCCCTCCCTCCCTCCTCCTCCCTCCCTCCCTCCCTCCCTCCCTCCCTCCCTCCCTCCCTCCTCCCTCCTCCCTCCTCCCTCCCTCCCTCCCTCCCTCCCTCCCTCCCTCCCTCCCTCCCTCCCTCCCTCCCTCCCTCCCTCCCTCCCTCCCTCCCTCCCTCCCTCCCTCCCTCCCTCCCTCCCTCCCTCCCTCCCTCCCTCCCTCCCTCTCTCTCTCTCTCCCTCCCTCCCTCTCTCTCTCTCTCTCTCTCTCTCTCTCTCTCTCTCTCTCTCTCTCTCTCTCTCTCTCTCTCTCTCTCTCTCTCTCTCTCTCCCCACCTGTCAAGACAAAGAAAGTGGCGGGGCACGCTAGTGGTTTACCACAGTGCTGGTGCCGCGGGCGGTGGACCACCATAGGGCTGGTAGTGCTCGCACGCTGTGTCATCTGGCAGACGTCACTCCCCGCCCTAGTCCCTCTAACGCCGTCAGCTACTGGATTACTCTATCTCTGGGTAAACCGACTCACGATAGGAGGCGTCGTGCTGTGCGCTGCTTGACCACAAGCTCGGAAGTGAACACCTGGTAAAGGCGGTGGCTTTGCAAAGGTACACTGAGCACTCTACTAGCATTCTAAACCCGGGCTAACCACAACAAGGTACCGTGGTGTTTTGCACAAGGCCAGCCACCTATGGCTAGGTCTGTCTTTGATTTATCCTACAGCACATATCCTATAGCATGCGTGGTTGTCTCACTGATACTAGAGTAGCCCGCGTGGGTGCCCTTCTGCAGTACAGCACATATCCTATAGCATGCGTGGTTGTCTCACTGATACTAGAGTAGCCCGCGTGGGTGCCCTTCTGCAGTAACCATTCAAGTTGTCACCAGCAGGGGATGAGCAGCGCCACTATTTCCTGCGAGCGCAAGCTGCGTCTCTGCCATATGCTTCCCTGCTCCTGCGGCGGCTGCCAGCATCTGAGGGCGCCATGGGCTGTCTTGCCTGGCTGGGTGTTATACCTCTTCTACTAACGAAGCTGCCAGGGTCCCTGTGCACCAAGATAGCTCACACCCTGCACCTGGCGCACCACATGCATGTCTGCACTTGGTCGTTTTCCAGCGACGACTATCCTGTGCACTCTCTAATGCGCACTACCTGCGCAGCATGTATCCTTTTTCTCGTGAAAGAAGGCTCCAGCTCCCCCCCACACCCTCCCTCCATCCTCCATTCACCTTAAAATTTCAAAATCTTTTACAACGCCTGAACCGTACTGTGTACTTGTTTGTCGCTGGCATGTGATCTGTAGCTCCTCGGCTGACTTAATGCCCTGGCTCGTGCTGCACTGAATGGCTGTTACAGATCGGTGCGAGCCTGGACCCTGCTCTCTACCGCTACCGGCGCTACCTGCCCAACGTGATGCAGCCCGAGCTGGCAGTGGGCCGATTCGACCCGCGCGTACCGGTGCGGGCGCTGGCATTAGTGTCAACGCGTGAGGTTACTGACGAGGAGCTGCTGCTCAACTACCGCTTCAGCCGGCAGTTCTATCAGCCAGGGTGGTACCACCCGGTGGACCAGGGGGAGGATGACCGGAGGTGGGAGTAGCAGGGGCTGATGAGCAGGGCAGATAAGATGTGGGAGCAGTCAAAATGTAAAACCAAACAAGACGTGCTGTGAAGATGGCCATTGCCGAAGGAGTCCGGGATGGTTATTAAGTTCATGTTGATGGGCGAGATGTCCCTTTTAATGTAATCAATAAATATGTTTTTTAACAGAACGATGTGCACCTGCTGGTGACATAGCACCCTAATCAAAGTATGCGGCCTGTACCCAAAGTGGGATGCAGTGTATGGAATGTGTCCACCAGCCTTCATCTCTCTACACAGTGGACATAGCACCTACCATCCAACGAGGTGGACCCCATGAAGTTTGCTACATAATCTGCGCAAATAAGCAAGCCATGATGCTTGTCATACCCACATGCTACACAATCACAATCATCAACCAAAATTACAACTTCAGTAACAATGACACTTATTGTACGTGATATACTACAGTACGTACAAATTTTTCATAGGCAGCAGCTCATTTTACCATGCAACTCGCGCAGAGCTGCATGGTTATATGAAGACACGTGACCATGCCAACATGATCCTTGCCATTCATAAGAAGGTCATGATAATCTTCTACCTATAGCACATCTACGCAAGTGGCATGCTCCATGCAGGTGTAAAAAGATGGCGTTTGCTTCAATCAGAAATGCAGGGACTTGGCGTACGCTTTCCTCACCAAATGCCCAGCAGCGTATATGCAGCGCTGGTATATTAAAAATATAATTACTTACAGCAGAGTGAAATCACTCAAACCAAAGCAAACGCCCAGCTATAAACCTATATACAGAGCCATGTCAAAGCTCTATACTACGATAAGACCAATGGAAACGCCTAACGGGAGGAACCTAATAGCCCTGCTGCACCGCAAAATCAGCCCGCGTACGGCGGAGCATGATGTCAGCCATGGCCCGAGTCAGCGCCACCGACAAGCGCTGACGCCAATATGACGTCCAGGTCCGCGCCGACCATGGGGCCCGCTGGCCCTCCAGGTCCAGCCGGTCCTCCCGGAGCCGGCAACACTCAGGACTTGAAGAAGGCGGAGGTCAGGGGCCCCATGGCCCCAAACTCCTCCAGGACAAAGGGCACCACACGATGGTGCCCGACGTCGCCGTAGGCCAGGAGCTTGGCCCGCTCCGCCCGGTCCGCCGTGTAACCTGCCGTGAGGGAGGCCCCAGCCACGTGGCTAAGAGCCAAGGGCCGCGCCACCGAAACACACAGCGCTGGTATATACAGCTGGTGCGCAGCCCATGCATGCATGACTGTTTCATACGCTGTCGAACATACATGTGACCAGCAAGGTGCATACTGCATGGATTGATCTGCTGTCCACAACTGCCATACCAGTATTAATGCACCTTGAATACTGGAAGGTGTTGCTTGCATGAGTACAGTGGATGGATCTGCAATCCATGCTAGGGCAAGCGCCACGCAGTCTGCTCCGTGGTTGTAACACCAACCAACCAGGAGCCCTAGCGGGCTCAGCCATACTCATGATGGTTGTCTCATTGATACTTGCCAGGAAAGTAGTTAAGGCACTGGCATGTGAGTAGTTAAGGCACATGAAGGTCGACCGTGGTCGACAGTCAGTGTATCTGCTAAGGTACCGGTTCCGGTAATTCTGCGGTAATTACCGGTGCCCCCCCGGCCGACCGGTAAGCCCCCCCCGGCCGACCGGTATGCTATATGCCAAGCAGGAAACCCCACCCCGCCGACCGGTATGCTATATGTCAAGCAGGAACCCCCCCCCGGCCAACCGGCATGCTGTGTTCAGAGCAGGAACCTGGAACCCCCCCCCGTTCGACCGGTAAGCCATGCCCGGGCTGACCTGGTCGACCGGGAAGCTAGTTTAAACGCCGGCCGGGGTTCCCCGGTTTCCCCGTCAGACAGACCCGGTACTTGTATACTGACTATTAATTAATTAATTAATTAAACTCGTGCTCCCGTTGGGGAGTCACGGAGCACCGAAGTGCTTTTAATCCCTGTGTGTGCACTACAGGAGAAAGGGCAGAGACCCCCAGTCTCCTTCATGCCAAAGGCATGCCACAGCTGCAATCGGGCGCGGCTAGCTAAAAGGACAGGCTAACGATCCGGCAAACTGTGGGTGCAATAAGACCCATGTGAGCATATCATAGCAAGGAGCGTGGGCAGGTAATCTGAACATAGCCAGGGCGTAGCATGGCTGTAAGGACTAGGCTAAGGCTATGGCTGGTTGTGTACCGTGCGTTGGCGGCACGTGACTAGGTGTGTTGGCACAGGTAGGCAACATTCTAGGCATGGTTGCCTTAGCGGCAGTGACGCCAATGGTTACAAGCTAGGGCTATTGCTATTCTAGCCCGCTGGGGGCGTCCACATCTTGTGGTTGATCATCAGGTCCCCGCCCCTCCAGTACACCTTGGTCCTTGGGCTTCTGGGGGTCCTGCTTATGGCGGAGGTATTCCGGCCACAGGTCGCGTCGCTGCTGTTGCTGAGCGGGGGTGAGGTCGTCATCCAGCGTCCAGGTGAGGTCGTGCAACCGCTTACGACGAGAGAGGAACCGCTGCTTATCCTCAGGGGAGGGGAAGGTGAGTAGGACTGGTGGGGGAGCCGCCTTGTCCCGTGAGTGGGGAAGGCGGTGGCACCCACGCAGTTCTACCTCACCTACCAGGCCCATGAGGGTAAGAAGCTGGTTCTTGAGCTCGTCAGCAAGAGAGGTTGACGTCTCACCTGGCTTCTGGGGGAAGCGACGTATAGCACCACTCGGCACTCGCGGCGAGCGCGGTCGGTGACCTCCCGTTGCTGGGCCTGGCGGTGGTCCTCCAGCTCCTGGAGCTTTGTGGCGATGGCGTCGGTGGTGGAGGCGGTCGCTGACCGCAGCAGGTCCGCGTAGGAGAGCGGCGGGAGGTCGCCAGCATCCTGCCGGGGTGGCTGGGATGCAATGGTGGCCGTCTGCTCCGCTATCTTGGGGACCTGTGTGGCCAGGGCCTCGGTGTGGGCGGTGATGGCCTCAAGCTTCTTCAGGAGCACGCCACACTTGCCCTCCACCTGGTTAAGGCGAGAGACAAGTGCAGCATGCGTTTCCGAAGCCTGCGCCGTGGTGTGTAGCGCCGTGAACAAACATAGCTCGCTGATCAGAATAGCTCGCTCGCGACTCAGTTGTCGTTGTTGTTGTTGCCCACTTGAAGGGTTAATACCGGTGTGAGCTTGACCAACACAAATCTTGTTGTTGTTGTGGTTGTTGTTGTTGTTGCCACGCTGCAATCAGTGGCAGCAGAGATTTGGTGTACTAGACTGTTGTTGGACGTGCTAACTGCAACTGTAGACGAGGGGCTATAGTTTCAACTTCAACTTGTGAGTAAATCGATGTTCCGTACCATAGTAACAAAAGGCGTGGCGCGGTGCAGCTCTGACCCTTCGTACAACGAATGGGTCAGCGCTCAGCAGTCAGCCCTGGGCAGCTGGCAAGTCCGGTCTGTCAAATGCGGGTTGAGCGGGTAATCAATGCGCTGCAGACCTGCAGTAGGCACGCAACAACACGATGTGAATTGTGAAGGTGCCGAGCCGCAAAATGATGCATGAAGTTCACGGCAGCCGAGCCAGATGACTTTGTTTTGCGTGTTTTCTAATCCTACATTTTTTATAGTGCGCTAGAGAAGCGAATCATGACGAAGAAGAAAGAGCCCCCGATTCCCCTGGGCTACAAATTCAAGGACCATTTCACACGAGGTGGTGGCGTTTTAACCTTGGCCGGCAGTACGAGCGGTCGGCGGGCTTTGGGCACGGTCGTTACACACCAGGCGCAGGCAGGCAACGGGTTAGAAGGAGACGACACTGATCAGAGGAATGGGGATGAGGGTGCCGTAGAGGAGGGCGATGCAGGTGGCTCAGCGCACACCCTGAAATCCATGCCCGACGAAAGCCAAGATGGCACTAGCTACCGGTGACGAAGAACCTGGTCCTCAGTTTTAAAGAGGAACCCGGGTCTCCTTAGGTATACTAGCTTTACCAACTTCCAACGACCTATGGGTGTAAAAATTAAATTAAATTAAATTAAATTATAACATGCCTCCGTGGGGAGGTCATGTAGCACATATTTCATGATGGATGGGGTGGAGGAAGCCGCGTGATCGAACTATCCTAACTCTATCTAGAAAATCCTAACTACACTACTCATCAAAACGCCTCCTCCGCTTGGGGGGAGGTGGCTTGCCCACAGGGTCGGGCGTGTGCGCCTTGACAATCTTCTTCCACCGCGTCTTGTCCTGCATGGCAGTCCAAAGACGGGAGAGAGAGTGGATGCGGTGCTCAAACTGGGCTGGGACCACGAGGTCGTCCAGCAGCATCTGAACGTAGTTGGTGACAGGTTTCCCTACCCTTTTGGGAATGTCCTTGGGGCCAGGCCAGGTCAGAATGTGCCGCCCTGGCTGTCCAAGCCGCTGGGGGCCGGCCAGACCAAGGGTGGTGTCGACCTGGCTGGGTGTAGGGTGCATGCAAACTCAAAGGCGGCATCGTGTGAGGTCACGCCAACAATGTATGGGTGAGCTAATGTGAGCTACACAGCCTACAAGTGCTGCGTACTATGTTTTGTAACCTCCTATTGTGACCAGGCATGCTTATATGCATGCTAAGTTATCATTTTCGCATGTTTTATTAGGGAGCCCTGCGTATGCCAAGGCTACGTGAATCAGGGCGCAAGCAGCCCACTAGGGCAAGGCTTCACAGTTTAGGATAAATTATATAACTGTATAAGAAATCCTATTGGGTTTTAATTTTTCTATTTAAAAATTTGCCAACATCCGGGGGGGGGACCACCCCCCCCCGGCCTCGGCCGCTTCGCGGCCTCAGTCGGGAACCCTACCGGTATTACCGGAACCACCCCACCCCTTAGCAGAAACACTGTCGACAGTTGCCATCCCATCTCTACAGCACCTTCCATACAGCGCCTAGGCAAAGCATCACAGAAGGCATCTGCAAGTCTTCAAATGGGATCAGGCCAACCCAAACACGGTGCAAAACATCCCACGCAGAGGCAGGACCCTCACACACGGAGCAGCGCCACGCACATACATGGGCACACGATGGCGAAACCGTGGTGGCAGACAACCTGCGCCTCGCTACCCTACTGACAGTGAGTACTGTAACCCTCACAGTGCCAGTTTGCCATTATTGCTGGCCAAGGCGGCATGCGCCGTGGCAACCTCATACATGGTGCTTGACAGCTGGCATCCGCAACTCCTCCCCAGCTGGCTGCGTCAGAAACGTGCGACCGCAGGGGGATCAGCAACACAGGCCACAGCGGTGTCAGCCCTCTCGTTCCGCAACATTGGCATCACGCCCTCTCCTTCCGCAGCAACCGCAGCATGGACAGCAGCAACCTGCGTGGCAACCGCAGCAAGGTGACATGATGCCATGCCACGTCGGCGTCAATGCCATGGTATTCAACAAAAATGGAGCAGCAGACCCCGCTACTGGCTGCATCTTTGGCAGATGGCACGGCTCTGCCAATGAGGCCACCCACTATCGTCACAAGTGTCTATGCATCCAGAAATTCGAATTCTGGAAAAACCCATGTAGCCTCTCCCTTCTTGGCATCTTGTCTACCCTTCAGAAAGGCGGTTGTAGTGTTTTCTTTCTGCGATGCAATAATGCACCTCGTCTGCTGCCAGCTGCCGGCCAATGATCGGATTGGGAGCCACGTCTGCACGGAACCGCTGGCAGCTTCGTACACCTTATTTATGCCCCCAGTACGCCTGATCTTGACTCAACTTCGTGGCATAATCAAAGCTCAGGAGGGGGAACCAGCGAATCTGCCTCGGCTTCGCTCGCCTGGTCCCTCCTCCTCGGAGCGTACATCATGATGGCGGCGCCGGCAATAGCCAGTGCGCTTCCTAGCCAATCCCACCGGTCGGGCACCTCTCCGTTCAAAGCCCATCCCCACAGCAATGACAGGACGATGAAAAGGCCACCGTAGGCAGCAAAGATCCTGCCAAAATTGTCATCGGGCTGTAATGTTGGGATAAACCCATATATTATCAGGACGACGGAGCCTAGCCAGGCGAATGCCATTGACCGGTTCTCGCGGAAGGACAACCACCAACCATAGCCCCCCCCGATTTCGCAGATCCCTGCAGCGAAAAAGAGCAGAATGGAAGCCCATGTTGAGCTCACAGGCTCGATCTTCATAGTCAATGGCTGCACTAGGTCGGAATGCCTTGGAGAATGGCCGGCCTGCGGAACTTATTGGGCCGCGTACGTAGAAGCAGTGAAGCTTGACCCGTTCAGCCACTAACATTCCAACCGTATCATATTTCTACGATATGCACGTTTGCTCATAGGAAACAGAAGCAAACTTTGCGTTACAGGAATGTGGCTGTTCTCACGAGCGCACCACTGGTTCGGCGCAATAAGCATGCGTTGGCATGCCATGATCGATGCATCCACACTTTACGACCAGCACGAGCAATTTCCCAGATGATCTCGCGCATTTCCCTCGCATTTCCCACATCAGCTGGTCACGTGACATTCACTCGGCGGCTGCTCCGGGGCGGCGGCGAGGGGCCCGCCACCGCCGCCCCGCGTCCGCCCGGCCGGTCCCAATTGTGTAATTACGAAACGGGATACGGCAGAAAACATATCTCTTGTTCCTACCATATTTAACATTAGCATTTATATGCCAACAGCTGTCTCCCATAGTTATCAATTTTGTTGGTCATCATGCTTCAACTATGACGGGCAGCCGTACAACTAGTGGCTCGCCGGCTCCCAGTCGGTACACAACTTCTAGACCACCCTGAGATCATGATCATGACCGAATGCTATACTAGGTGGCTGTAGTGAGTGGCCGGCACGATGAATGCTGAATTCTCGTCACTGGGCGGGCCACTTCTGGCATATTGTCGTCAAAAAGCCGCAACAAACTTGAAAACGCTAGCTGCCCAAATCTGAGACTTCTGGCAGGTATGACAATTCAGTCCATGACCCTTGTATTCTGTCTCCGGAGGTGGTCAGTCGGTGTAAACTGAGCCAAGATGAAGGGGGCGGCTGATTTGGTCCAAGTTTGAGGACGTAACACGCGTGCGGCACCCTCCTCATTCGATCGACTACCATTTTGTGTGCCAACCGAGTATCAATGAGACAACGGAGTATGATTGCGGCTGGATGCACCAGCATAGAGGCAACAGTTGCAAATAAATGGAATGCGATGTAAATCAGAAAGCATGAAATGAACGTTGTGTTTATTGTTCTCATACGTTATTGTCGTTGCTGCATAATTCGTCTTCGTTGCGCATATATTCTATTGCGCTTGGCACCTTCATCAGTCTTGCTGAATATCCTACGTGGACATGCATTCCGTGTAGTTCAGTGCATGCCGCGTGTTAGATACTTCTAGAATCCTCTAGGAGGTACCAAGGCAGATGCGCATACATAATAGGCCGATAGTCGGCTCAGTCCTATTGACAGTACTACACCGGCCCTTGACCAGCCGGTGACGTGGAGGCCTGGGAGACGCCCACATATTCTACGTGGCGTTATCCCATTGGCGAGTACTAGTGAAGTACAGCCATTGGCCCAATACTACAATAAAGTATATTGTAGTAATCTGTACAAGATCCTCTATCTCTGAGGACCCATGTGGACCCTAGATGGGTCTCCAACCAACTCCAGCCATTCTTTCCCTTGTGAAAGTGATAAGGCTTAGATGTATTCATTGATGTTCGGCCGCACCTGGCCAGTTCACTTTCACATATATGGGCAATGGGGACTCACTTGGGTCTTATGGAGTTTGCATCTCATCATTGCATGGTTGGTGTAACCTGCTGTAGGGAAAACCCAAATCTGAAGGAAAACCTCTTCTCCAGAGAGGACAAAACCTCCAGGGGGATAAAAACCTACAGGAGGAGCATTAGGCTCAGGCTCCCAGATTACTCCTCATGACAAGGGTTTCCCAGCCATCATGGACCGCAGCAACTGGTACCCATTAAGGGCCAGTCGTGGAAGCTTGGTCATAGCATCAGCAGGATTTGAGTGTCCTGGCAGATGTATGGTTATACAGTGGCTGGACAACTCCTTTGCCACAAGGTAGTCCAAGTCAGTAGTAGTGGCCCTCTCATTCTTGATAAAAGAGACCACGGGCTTATTATCACAATAAACCCTGACATCAATCACGGGTTGAGGTCTTATCTGACTCAGACACCATAAGAGTAGCTCTCTTATGTATATGGCATCGCGAATGCACATGGCGTATGCCCTGCACTCAGCGGTGTCAATGCCAGCAAACCGCCTCCTCTGAAGGTTACTGGACCAGTATACCAACGAGGGCTGTTTGCCTTCATTCCTGATGGTGATCAGGCATCCGGCTCTGGCACCAATCTTGTTGGCAGATCTAGACTCTTGGCTAGCATCTGTGTAGGCGTCTATGATGATGCGCCCATGCCAGTCTACACCGGACAACACCAAGTCAGGAGATTCATTGAGGCAGCTCTCCAGGCGCCTCCTTCCTTCTCCTACAACAACAGAGTCTGGCATCCTACTCTGTACTGCCAGGTCAGGGTTAGTTGTGGCAGCCAGCCAACCCAGTTGACCTTTAACCGTAGGGGCATTCTCCTCAGTTACTCTCTTGGGCAACTGAGTTATTACTTTTTCTTTATACCCCTTCGCCGATTGCAGCTTAAGATGCCATCCTTTGTCATCCTGGAAAAGGGTACAGCCAATGCCACAGTAAGGTACCTGGCTGTTTTTACTAAACCATGCTCTGGTACCAATAGGGGACTTGTCATTGAGCCTTTTATAGGTCTCATTCAACCATCCCTTGGGACCAATGCGTTGCATATCATCTCCATGTAAGGTAGCCCAGGTGGGTTGTCCTTTGGATTGCCCCACAAAGAGACAATAAGCAAGATGAGATTGTTGCATCTGACATCTCTCCTGGATGGCAGGAGCAATGGTTTCATACCAGATGACTGGACTGCTGACCAGTCCTTCCCAGCCCACTTTAGGCTGCATGTAGGGATGACCTACTTCAGCTATCCAGCATGCTGGGGTCTTAACACAACAGGGTCTTTGAGCTTGCCAAGTGGCTCTGGCCACCTGAGGATCACCATGCAAAAAGGCCCTGGTGAAGTCATCAATTTCTGCTCCATAATCCAAGCCATAGTCCAAAGCACCAAGGTACAGACTAAGAATAAGCCTGAGAACAGGATGTGACAGGCCAGGAGTGTACAGCTCCTCCTTATCAAAGTCTGTAGTACCATGGAACTGGGTCACGACTGGACGTGCGTTTGGTATGGGAGGCTCACCAAGCTTGCTCTTCAAAACGCAACTGAAGCATTTGAGCATTGGGTGGAGGTTCTGAAATGCCTTCAAAAACATCCAGCGTTTGCCACTCCTGGAGCGCACGCGCCAATGCTACTCGCCAGGCCTCAAGGCCAGCGAAAGTGTGACAATCCAGGTCTACATCATCAAAGGACATGGGGCTATGAGCAGCAAATGACCTTTTTGTGAGACCAAGAGAAGTCACACTGAGCTGGGCGGGTTCTACCAGCTCAGAAGCTGGGGGTATATCCCTTCCCCATTCTGCTCCTTTTATTGAACCGACACAGGCGGTCTTCCAATTTGCCTTCTGGAACA
This sequence comes from Mesostigma viride, assembly GCA_009746045.1. Classification (NCBI taxonomy): domain Eukaryota; kingdom Viridiplantae; phylum Streptophyta; class Mesostigmatophyceae; order Mesostigmatales; family Mesostigmataceae; genus Mesostigma; species Mesostigma viride. Next base: position 1,285,204 of record RPFO01000104.1, on the reverse strand, counting down.
TTTCAAGAGGCAAGAGACATCTGAATGATTCCAGAGGAATTGGGTCACAATGGGTTTTTAGGAGACTCTTTGTGTTATTGGGGCCATCAACAATGGTAACACCGGGAGTCACCAAGAATGGCTGGCCAATGAGAGTGGGTCCCTTATAGCCATCAACAACACAAAGTGTCAAAGACTCACCCAAGAATGGGATAGTGATATTCCCAAGAACTTGATGATCAGTGTTACCCGCAAAGTCTTGGACAATAGTCCATGGACTGGGTTCAAGGGAATACTTATCCAGCAAAGCATTAAAGGGCGAGGTGACAGAGACCTCTGCTTTGGTATCCACATCAAAGCCATCAAGGTCCATGCCCTTCTCTAGAAGAGAAGTTATTTTGGCAATCTTTAGTGAGGGCTTGAGCTTCTTTACAATATCCCGAAGCTCTTGAGGATTGCCTCTCTTGCCGAGCTGAGTGTTCAACCTGGACAACCCCTCCTCAGCTTGTCTTCCTTGGGCTGGAATCCCATCAGTCTCCAAGGGCAATGGCTTATTACCAGGGTCACTAGGAGTTAATTTTACGGGGCGTAAACGCCCCGGTTGAGGTTACCGGGGCGGTTACTGGCCAGTAACCATGTACGTTTAAGGTTACCGGCCAGGTTACCGGCCGGTAACCCGGAATGCAACAGACTAAATACCGGCCGGTAATGGTTACTGGCCGGTATTAGTTACCGGAACGTTTACTGGGCGGTAACTTTTACCGGAGCCGTAACCATGCCCGTAACCTATCTGGGTTACGGTCATGGTTACGGCCCAAGTAGAAGTTACCGGGCGGTAAACTGGTATGGTTACGGGACCAGTTCTGAGAACCGGGATGGGTTACCGGCATGGTTACGGGACCAGTTCTGATAACCGGGCCTGGCTACTGGCCTGGTTACGGGTCCGTCAACCGTCCCGTAACCTGCAGTAGTTACGGCCCAGTAGTTAACCCTGGCTACTGCGGTGGTTACGGGGCCGGTTATGCCCCAGTAATAATAGTAACCCATGCCTACAACGCAGCCTGTCCGGGTTATGGCCCCGAATTCTAAAATGCATTGACCCCGGCTATGGTGAGTGGCTTGCATGATATGGTGCTTTTCAAGATGCATTTTTGAATTAGGCATTTCATTAAAATGTTTAAGAAGTCATTAATAATCAATTGCACGAATCACTTCCATCCGATGTTGTCAACGTGGGCTTCATGATGAAATCGTGGAGATGACGCACATGAAGTTCACGGAACATCTTAGGTAATAAATCAAGCCGTTACGGCAGTAGAACCTTGGCCGATGAGGGTGGCGTCTTGAAGCTGTTGTCACCCTCAAGTCCGCTCGGCCAGGGGTAATCGCCCATGTTGATTTGAAAGGTACCGCCGTCCATATGGCGGCTCCGCTTTTGGTGCGAGTTGACCAACTTCCCGTCTTAATCATTCCGGATTGCCTGCAGTTCATTCCGCCTTTGTCCAAGTAAGACAGCAACTGTCACGCACTCACAGAAAACGCAAAATGCCCCGAATGCAGTTACGGCCATACGGTAGCGAGGAATAGCAGTTGAAATTTCTAGTACACAGGCAACTAGTAAGAAAAGGGACGATGCGTGCACCACCACCAATACGTACGTGCATCCCTCTCTTGAAAATGACAGCATCTTCCATGCCGTCCAAGAAAAACGCAACGTATTTAACATGAACCCGAATGCAGTTACGGTCGTAGAGTAGTGAGGACTGGCAGCTGAAAGTTCTAGTTGATGGGCTGAGAATAAGGAAAAAAATGATGCGTGCACTCACCTACCCTATTACGTCCCTCCCATGGCGAGGAACCAGCAAAACCACCCACATACCCTGTTGTGTCCCTCCCTTGACAAGGAACAAGCACGTGCACATGCCCCACCCCACATGCATGCCTCCCTTGACAAGAATCGAACGGGCACGTGCACCCACCTACCCTATGTGCACCCCTCCTTTGACAAGGAACAAGCACGTGCACGTGCCTACCCCACATGCATGCCTCCCTTGACAAGAATCGAACGAGCACGTGCACCCACCCACCCTGTGTGCACCCCTCCTTTGACAAGGAACAAGCACGTGAACTCACCTACACTACGCGCGTCCCTCCCTTGACAAGGAATAGGCACGTGCACATGCCTACCCCACATCCATGCCTCCCCTGACCAGTAACAAGCACGTGCACCCACCTACCCTACGTGCATCCCTCCTGTGACATGGAACAAGCACGTGCACCCACCAACCCTATGTACGTGCCTCTTGACAAGCAACAAGCACGTGCACCCACCTACCCTAAGTGCCCCCCTCCTTCGACAAGGAACAAGCATGTGCACTCACCTACCGTACGTGAATCCCTCCCTTGGCAAGGACCAAGCACGTGCACCCACCTACCCGATGTCCGCCCCTCCCTTGATAAGGTACAAGCATGCCCACCCACCTACCCTACCTGCATCCCTCCCTTGACATGGAACAACCATGTGCACATTCCTACTCCACATGCCCCCCTCCTTTGACAAGGAACAAGCATGTGCACTCATCTACCGTACGTGCATCCCTCCCTTGACAAGGAACAAGCAAGCCCACCCACCTACCCTACCTGCATCCCTCCCTTGACATGAAACAAGCACGTGCACATGCCTACCCCACATGCATGCCTCCCTTGACAAGGAACGAGCACGTGCACCCACCCACCCTGTGTGCACCCCTCCTTTGACAAGGAACAAGCACATGAACTCACCTACACTACGTGCGTCCCTCCCTTGACAAGGAATAAGCACGTGCACATGCCTACCCCACATCCATGCCTCCCCTGACCAGTAACAAGCACGTGCACTCACCTACCCTACGTATGTGCCTCTTGACAAGGACCAAGCTCGTGCACCCACCTACCATACGTGAATCCCTCCCTTGACAAGGTACACGCATGCCCACCCACCTACCCTACGTGGGCCCCTCCCTTGATAAGGTACAAGCATGACCAGCCACCTACCCCGCGAGCCTCCCTACTTTGACAAGGAACAAGCACGTGGGCCCGCTAGCATGGCAGCAAGGAAGACATTACCCTAACATGGCATGGCCAAAGCAAAAGAGACAGAGAAGTCAATGGAGAGAGAGCTCCTAAGAACTCCTAGTAAAATTGGAAACCATGGAGGGCAAAAAACGTTCAACAACTTACGATGGGCATCGGCACATACAGAGAAGCCCAGGTGTGCCAGGTGTAAAATAAGCGAGATTGAAGTGTCGCCTACCTCGTGGGAGACTTTTGGTATCTGGTAAACAATGAAAGCGAGTGGAAAGATGGACAACGTGAAAATAACATACAATCCACTGCAATGCATGCAAAGAGGACAGAATCAGTAATAAAGCGCGCTGCATTCAGGCAGCGCTGAGCAATTGAACGGTGAACAATTTAATCCGGAACGCATTGTCTACGCGACTCGATGCGACTAAACGTGGCATGCATACGCGGTCGCTGACTGAAGACATTGTGTACCTGGCTCAGCAAGGTGCGCTTGCAGCCGCTTTCTTAAATATGCCGCAGGCGCACGATGTAACGAATTGAAGTTTGCATGTAGTAACAAAGGCAAGAAAAGCGGTGTAGCTGGCTACCGACTACGCCATAGTAAGCTGTATCGGAGTTGGCGCTGCCGATGGCTGGAAACGGATGACCGAATCATGCTAAACTGGGGCTCCAAAAGGGCTTGTCATGCATCCTAGTGCGCCTTTTGCTTTTTTTTCTTCAAGCATCGTGAGCATGCGGGTTTAGGGGGGCGCTTATTCTTGCACCACTATCAGTCGGCTGGACTGCAATCGGCATAGCCAGCGCAAGGTGATGCAAGGGCAGGCAAACTTTACCAGCTCGTTCAAGGCTCGTTGATGAAATTCAAACATCTAGGCGGCGCGTCTGCAACGGCTCATCGCAATTCGAATTCGCAAGCAGAACCCTCGTTACACGTGGCGCATGCAGAGATCTGCTTCGGGCGGCTTGGCGTATCTCACTGCGTCGTGACTCGAGTACATAGTCAGCCTAGTTAGTACTCTGGGGGCCTCGAGTTCGGCAGTCCCCTATTCGGAAATCCCGGATCATATGTACTCCACACTATGTACTCTTGGAGTACATAGTGTGCCACCCTATGTACTCTTGGAGTACATAGTGTGGATTACATAGGTAGTCACTCCTTCCTATGTAATACGGGCGTGTCTCACCGCGTCGGCAGTCCCCTATTCGGAAATCCCGGATCATATGTACTCCACACTATGTACTCTTGGAGTACATAGTGTGCCACCCTATGTACTCTTGGAGTACATAGTGTGGAGTACATAGTCACTCCTTCCTATGTAATACGGGCGTGTCTCACCGCGTCGGCAGTCCCCTATTCGGAAATCCCGGATCATATGTACTCCACACTATGTACTCTTGGAGTACATAGTGTGCCACCCTATGTACTCTTGGAGTACATAGTGTGGAGTACATAGTCACTCCTTCCTATGTAATACGGGCGTGTCTCACCGCGTCGGCAGTCCCCTATTCGGAAATCCCGGATCATATGTACTCCACACTATGTACTCTTGGAGTACATAGTGTGCCACCCTATGTACTCTTGGAGTACATAGGGTGGAGTACATAGTCACTCCTTCCTATGTAATACCGGTGTAATCATGCGTAATCATGCGTAATCATGCGTAATCATGCGTAATCATGCGTAATCATCAGAGTAATCATCAGAGTAATCATCAGAGTAATCATCGTCCAGACAAGCTGCACTGCCCCTAAGACCCTAACTTACACAAGATGGCGATGGTCGTCGCCGGCAGCTCGACAAGTTCAGGGCAGCACGAAATAAGACAGGCAAGCCGACGCTGGCGCTCATCCCAATGAGGCCATTCATCCGAAGCAGCCTCCATAACCTGGCCGCTCTTAGGGTGGCGAATCGGGGCGTCGTTGTCGTTGCGGAGCTTCAGCACGCTTGTCACAGCGGCGTCATTGTAGGCGAGTAAGGTATCGATGTCTGCCAGGCTCAAACGCTGGCCTGGCATGTAGAATGAGGAAGAAATGGCGTCCGGCAAGGAGGTTTCAGCAGCTATCGGAGTTGCTTCCGAAGTTGCTTCCGAAGTCTTGGATCGCTTGTTAGCGGCGTTCTTGGCGACGACAATGTCGTGGGCGATTTTGTTTGCAGCAATCTGGGCATCAATAGAATCGGCGGCAAGAGCTGAAGACGATGCGGGGACCTCCATAGCTACGTTTAATAGCACCTAGACGAGGGCAGGGGGCGCAGGCACACTGATCACGTGCGTGGTGCCGCCATAATGTGCAGAAAAATAGCGAGATCTGCTGGGCAGGCCGCTGGCGATAACTTGCGAAATCCTGGGCGATGGCTGCCAAAAATTAGATCGGCGTGTTCGTCATCAAAAGGCGAGTCTATTGCAATTTACCCGACCAAATTTCATCATGGAGGGAGGGAGGGAGGGAGGGAGGGAGGGAGGGAGGGAGGGAGGGAGGGAGGGAGGGAGGGAGGGAGGGAGGGAGGGAGGGAGGGAGGGAGGGAGGGAGGGAGGGAGGGAGGGAGGGAGGGAGGGAGGGAGGGAGGGAGGGAGGGAGGGAGGGAGGAGGAGGGAGGGAGGGAGGGAGGGAGGGAGGGAGGGAGGGAGGGAGGGAGGGAGGGAGGGAGGGAGGGAGGGAGGGGGAGGGAGGGATGGATGTTCTTAATTAATTAATTAATTAATTAATTAATTAATTAATTAATTAATTAATTAATTAATGGTCACATTAAAGGCAATCATGGTACATGAAGCGAGACAAATCATGCCTGGACGCATGGCGATGTAAGAGCCCCCCTCCCCCACGCCAGGAGGAAGGGGTGCGTGACTGAGTAGAGTAGTTAGGATTTTGTATTAAGAGAGACAACTTTGTATATTATCAAGGAGACAACTTTGTATATAAGATTAGAGTGAGATCAGCTAGTCTTCGCGGCTCAGTTCTAATGCACCCACCCCCATCAGTCCATGGAATAGGTGCTCCTGCTCCAGATCCTTAATTAAGGCCAAAATGATCGAGTCCCTTCCAAACAACGTTTGCACTTAGATAGTTAGACGAATTATGCCCGACGAAGCTGGAACTTAACAGCCACAATGAATTACGGTTGTTCAGACCTTGTACAACGCCTCAGGGCATTTGGAGCCCTGAATGGTAACAAATGCTAACAAGGTAGTGTTGCTATCAATAATGATTTTAAAAATTAATATGATGTCATTAATTAATTAGTTATCAACATCACTCCGTTGGGAGTAAATGTAGCACATATCCCTGAGAAGGGGCATATGGCTACTATTCTAGGCTACTTCATGCAAGGGTGGGAATGTAAGCTACCCCTGCTCTAGGTGCACCAGGGCACCTGCACCACCATGTCATATTACAACCAAAACTGGTCGTCATCATGCAAGCATCTGAAGCATGGTCGCAAAACTTCGTGTGCAAAATCTCATGTCATAAGGAGCCCAACATTATGACAATTGCCAGGCTTTGTAAAGATTTTTGATTTAACCATGACTACAGCACAAACAGTGAGCGAAACCCTGGTGCATGTGAATGCCTGAGTAGCGACTGTTCCTAACAGAATGCAAGATGTAAGGTAGACATTGCGAGTATGCCACAAATGTGTGATGTGCAGTGCACATGCATGTGAGCTACCATGGTCCGGATTCTCCCGATTTCTGGCCTGCGCTGGTTGTCTCCTTGATGTATACCCCATGACACCATACTTCTAAACTACTTAAGAACCTTGGCACATTGCAAAATGGGAAAGAAAGCTGAACAATACATGCAACATCACTCACTAACACAGCCATGTGATTGCTACCAACACGTACCATGTACATCCTGTGTGAAATTATTGGCAACGACACGCCAAGCAAACGCCAAGGTATAGTATAACTGCGACAGGCTGGCACATGTCACCTGGCATCCACGTATGCTCACCCCAAGGCATTGGCATATCCCCATGTCTATATCCGTTGCCCTTTGTGCGTACCGAGTCACCCATGCAGTCACCCACCCATGCATCCACCTGGCCCACCCACACAAGTACTCATACACTTGCGCACCTGAGTACCCAGCCACCCACTCGTCCACCCACCCGGTGACCCAGCCAGCCAGCCACGCACCTACTAAACCAACCTATCTAACCACTCGTGCACCCAGGCACCCAGCCACATACCCACCCACTGGGACATCCACCCACCCAGCTAGCCACATATGCAATCTACCCACCTAGGCAATAAGGAGGCATTCACCCATCCTTTTATCCAGGCACCCATTACTAAAACCACGCAGCCACCTAACCACCCAGCCAGCTGGCCCCATGTGTGCCCACCAGGCCGCCCACCCCTGACCCACCCACGCCCCTTCCCACTCGACCACTCTTTCCCCCCATACCCTTATACCCACCGACCTGCACCCACTCACCCTCACACATCCACATCCTCTCAGCCAGTCACCCACCCATCTCACCCCTAACATGCACAGCCCCTCCACCCGCGATAGGTGAGTCGATCCCAACTACAAAACCACCCACCCACCCATATCCGTGCACCCACCCACCCATCTACCTTCCCCATCGCTCACCCCACCCACTTCTAATCACAGCTACACATCCACCCGCCACAAACCAACGGTGCAAATCCTCCAGCCCATGCAACAGTTTCACTCAGGCATCCAACAATGCACCCACCTGGGAGTTCCCAAACCCCGTCGATCCCCCAGCCACCTGGCGATTCACTTATAAGCAACCACCCTTGCACCCATCCACCCACCATAACCCACCCACCCCCCTCCCTCCCTCCCTCCTCCCTCCTCCCTCCCTCCCTCCCTCCTCCCTCCCTCCCTCCCTCCCTCCCTCCCCCCTCCCTCCCTCCTCCCTCCCTCCCTCCCTCCCTCCCTCCCTCCTCCCTCCCTCCCTCCCTCCCTCCCTCCCTCCCGCCACCCCCACCCACCCTCTCCAACTGCATCTGGACTGCCTCTCCCAGCGACT